>KV417488.1:308559-340506 GCA_001630335.1 Athelia psychrophila | reverse complement strand
CTCGGCGACCTCAAGATACCCACGCGCAAAGGGCAGGCGCAGGTCAGTTTCATGCGAGATCTGAGACTAGCGAGGGAGTTGGTGTTCTTTTCGATTCTCTCTGATTCTAGCTTCTGTACTGGGCCGTGCCTGAAGGGCGGGATCCTGGTTACAATGGGCCCTTGCCTAGCGGGAGATATTCTACGTCTATTCTCCTCCCGGGTGCCACCTTGTACGGACCATCCGAGCGCGTGCCTTGTTTCTTAATCGTCAATGTAGATTGTTTATATACGTATACTAGCTTTGCAATATGATGGCTACGGGTAAAATATCAGTGTCTACTTCGCTGACAACTTCACCGAAAATCACGGGCCACCGAGGGTCGTGTCCTCCACCATGTTTATAAGAGGATGATTCTCAGCAACAGGCTTGATTCCGTAGCCAACGACAAGTACAGCTGGGCATATTTGATCATTGGGTGGAGCGAGACTTGTGGGCGTAACTTTAAACACACAAGACATACTGCTGAACATGGTCCTGTCATTTCTCCGGATGCACGAGAAATTATGATCAGTCTGCTGTGGATGGTACCCGCTGACCACGCGTGAACTGAATTCCGATTGGGCCCGCCAATAATCAACCAAAAATTCCCTTGGCATGGAGGCAAAGTTATTGTCCAATCGACCCTGAACAAAGCAAGAGCCAATGTTCGCAGATAGCTGAATCCAGGCAGTCACATTTCCCGTTCGCGAATCATTGCGAACCGGGGTCTAATTGATGGAGTGCTTAGATAGCGCTTGGAAGCAACGATCTGATGGGACCAACTCGCAGGCTCGGAGTCACAGCCGCATCGTGGTCAGTACCCATAAGAGGTTGCAAAGTCAAGGGGTAGGCAAGAAAATAATACCTGACACAGGGTCGAATTTTCGGATTAGGCTCGAGAGACCCTCTCCAATTGCCTTATACGGTATTAAATTCCCACGCCCCATGCCTTTCGCATCTGCAAAAAATTTCGCTTGACATCGCAGATTCGAAGTAAATCTCCATTTATTGTGTTATTCCACCATGAAAGTACCAGAGATGTACAGAGTCCCGTTATTTGAGTAATAATATAGTACAAACACAAAATGGCTGCAAAATGGCCTTTTGCCACATGGACAATGGCCACAAATGTTGAGCGAGAAGTGCTGGTGTAGCTCAAGGGTCAGCAGAAACTGAAATTTTGGAGTGGAAATCACAAAAATTTCTCCAAAAGCCTCTCCCAACAAGGCTGGAGTAACTTTTTTTTGAGGTCATATTTTCTGATTAAGGCTTCGAGGACCCCCCCCCCCCTGTGTCTCGGGATCTATTCTTGCCTACCCCTTGCAATACACTTGCAATACACCCTCATCACGGGCACACATAACGCAATGGCAGCGCTCTTTCTTTCCATAACACCGGTGCAAACATGGAGTATGAAGCGAAAGTGAAAGTGAAAGTGAAAGTGAAAGGGTGGCAGCAGGTCACAAAGTAGCGGGACCGTGCCGTATCTTGCGAGATCTTGCGTTGGAAGCGTGCACGTGACATAGGTTTTCTTCTTGCACAACGACCATCTCGACACGCAGCGATCCTGCGATCCCTCAATTATTTTCATACGATCTACACTAATTGCTTTCATCGTGTCGTATGATATACTGAAATCGCAGAAGTTGTAACAAATCTCGCGCGGAAAGTGGATCCGGTCCATATTAAAAGTATACTTAGTGAGGGCTGGTGCTTTGAGCCGAAGGGGCGTGATTAGGTTGTGATTAGGCGTATAAGTGTGGTGAGTGTTACAGTTCATCTCAGATGCATGGAGGCGGGGCCGGTTCCAAATCGGTTCATGCCCTGTGCAGATGATCTTTCCCCACTTATCCTTTTTGATCCTACCCATCGCCATTCAGTCCATTTACCTGCCAGTGGCCACGGTCACGTACCTGGTGATCAGGTTTATATGGTGAGTATCAGTCCGAGGCTTCTAAGCTGCCTCATGGGGGCGGGACCGGTCCCAAATCGCTTCAGGTGTGTATGGCCGTTCCCACCAGGCGCGTTCTTTGGTCTTACACGTCTCCCTTTAGTTCATTTATCTGCGTTCATGTGCCCGTTTACTCCGATAATGACCCTGCTCGCGAACCTCTCTCTCACCTCTCTCTCGCCGATCTTATTGCTGGAAGATGGATCAGAAAACCTTACTGGAAGACAAAACAGCGCTCAGTCCCCCAGACTGTATACGCGCATTTCTTGCGGATTGCAATGCAATACAAGCGAGGCATGGGGTCGTGTCTTCTTGATTTAAGTTTGATGCTTGCCAAGAAATGCACCGTGCTGTGCAATACATTGAGTGTTTTCGTTCTCTACTTAACGGCGCTCGTCCGGTCATCATTTCTATCCTGGCAGCCGCTTCTGTGAAACACCATCTCCCTCCCAACGTTAAATAGAATACGTTGACCAGCTTCCCAATCCACAATCCCTAACATGGCGTTCTTTGACCTCCCCAACTTTAATTTAGCGCCTTGCAGGCTTCTTGGCACCTGCCGGATATTTACCGAAATTATCTGGAGCTGCATCGCTACTATCCTCGCATGCGTGTGGTCCGCTGTGAATCGAAATGTCCCAGCGCCACCACCTCCGAATGAGCCATTCTGGAACAGCTGCAAGCGCTGGTGCTCTGGAAAGCTGGAGGCGGCGATGTTGGTTTGTCTGGCGCTGATTCTACCAGAATGGGTGCTGGCGTGGGCAATCCGACAATGGATGGTAGCTCGCCGGCTGTCTCGTGAGCTTCAGGAGGCGAAGCCTAAACGCCCTGGGCTCATCGAGTCCCAAGTTACGAACCTCAAGTCCCGAGTTACTTCCATTGTGAGCCAGCCGGCTGATGATCAGGTGCTTACCATGACCGGTGCTGCATGGGAGTACACCTCAAGCACGAAGCCCTACAACGAAGGTGTGTATGTGTGTCAGTTACCCTTGTTTGAATAATTTGCTCACAAAATCGAATCAGACTGGACCACCACACATGCCTTCTTTGTCCTTTCGGGCGGCTACATTTACGTAGATTCGGACGACGAACCACTCTACCCACTCTCCCCCGCTGATGTCGTGGCGCTCGTCAAGAGCAATGGGATTTTCCCGCCCACAGAATTGGAGCTGAGAGACAGAAGCCAGAACGACGGAGCCCCGAAGGTTCTGGCTATGCTCCAGATACTCTGGTTCGCCGTGAATTGCTTGGCACGCCTTGGCGAGAACCTCCCCCTCACCAGCCTCGAAGTCGGGACGCTTGCGCAAACCGCGATCTCGCTCCCTATGTTCATCTTTTGGTGGTCGAAGCCGCTTAATGCGGGCTGTCCGATCCACGTACCAAAGAAGCTAGAGGAACCGGAGGATAAGGGCCACTCGTGGTCGGATAGGGCTGTAGCCTTTGGATTAGGCGGTCACGATAGCTTCACGAACCTGCAGAAGAATGGACGCACTCCCATTTTCTATTCCGGAAACCCTACATGGCAAGAATATACAGTCGCTGACATCGTTGCGCTGCTAGCAGCGATGGCCTTGGGGGCAATTCACTGCATTGCGTGGGGGAATGAATTCCCCACCACCACCGAGCAGCACTTATGGCGAGTTTCAGCAATCCTCATGATCGTTGTGCCTATGATACCAGGTCTCGCTTTAGTGTGGTGTAGATGGGTTCTGAACCGCTCTCCCATGGACTATAAATGGTCGATGTGGTGCGTAGGGGTCCCGAGCATTGGGGTGTATATCGTAGCACGTTTCTTGCTGGTTGCTATTTCCCTTACTACCTTGCGAGCGCTCCCAACGGCCATGTTTAGTGGCATAGTTTGGGCAACTTTTTTACCTCACTTCTAGCCTGGATAATTGTCTCTTTCGTATTTCATACAGTCCGGGTGATAATATGATACACGGAGTCAGCAGAACTTCAACCGTGCGACCCTCACACTCCTTGAATTTGATCGTGCTTCCGCGCTTCCGGCCGTTATTTCCTTCGCCTTTTTGGCTTTGGCGAAGTCGCCAAGGACGGGTAGCAGCTGCGGAATGGGATTACCAAGGCTTTCAACGAAAGTGTGAATATACCTGTGTGTGCCACTTCCACCAAGCCGCTCGCAAACTTGGCGGCTTGAGCTTTGGCACGTGACGGCGACCGCGCGGGCTGCTCGGAGCCAACGGGCCTCAGGAAGTGGTGGCGCGGCGGGAAGTGCGGGAAATAGGAATTCAAGATCACACAGAGAACCTTTTCAGGCGGCTCATCTCATTCGCAATCTGTCTCGCACTCGAAATCCCTGCTTTATTATCTCTTGTATGGCATACAATCAAGTTTCTCAAGGCATCTTAAAGCACCAATTGTGATGCGACAAGATATTTGATTAGTTCTCGTTGCTGTAAGTAGATCACTCATGCTGGTTCAGGGCGCAATTCCCAAATCAACAAATCTACCCCCAAATTACACCACGAAGAACTCTAGTTTGTGCATGGACAGACTCCCAATGATCGTGCCTTTCATATGAGGCAAAAAGAGGAGAGATTGAAGCAGAATTGGGGTCACAGTAGCACATGCAAAACTGTATCAGTGACTCCAGGTGGTGTCGATAATTGTGTTCGAAAGTTCGTTGCTCGCCTAACTTAGATCACACGCTGCTTTTTCGGGTAAGTATGACGCTCCTCCGTTCAGTGTTTCAGTGTATTTGCTTGGAACCCACACTCGCGGTTGGATGCATATGCTCTCAAATCCAGCGCGGGCTCCACAGGCGGGGGGAACTGCTGCAAGAGGATTTTGCTCGGCGTCGCCGCGTGGGGCGCGATGCGCTCCGTGGGCGGGGGCGACACCTGCGGGGGCGTGAGCGCCGGGCCGGCGTGGTCCATGTTCGCGGGGTCGGGCTGCTTCCCGTACGTCTCTTTGTCTTTGGGGGGCTTTGAGGGCTCGAGGTGGACCTGTCCGCCGGTGGTGGGGTCGTCCACGAGCCGGCCGTCGCGCTTCCTTGATTGCGCCTGCTCGAGGGGTTTTTGTTTCTTTGACTGGGCGAGGATGCGTTCTTTGTCGGAGGTCCCAGTGTGGCTGGAGGGAGGCTGGGAGGCCGGTACGTTGGAAGGTGGCCCCTGGGGAGGGGGTGCATTGGAATAGGGTACGGCGGCCGGGGTGGGGGGCGGGGAGCGGTTGTAGTCGATAGAGTCGGCGCTGTTCTCCTGCTGCTGCTTGAGGTAGCCGTCCACTGCGCACTGTTAATATATTGACGCATATACGCGGGATTTAATGTTGACCTGTTGGGACGGGACGTGCGCCGCTGTAACCTTCGCCGAGATGGTGGTTCATGTCGATGCTGTTGCAGTCTCTCACTCCGCCCTCGATGAGGTATTTGTACCTATGACGTCGACGGCAGCACGTGATCACTGCAGCCACAAGCGTCATTAATATAACAGTGTACATATCTGAGTTGCATGTGTTGTATAAATAAGTACTACAAGTCTGGGAGTAAAATGAGTAGTCATGTCTGTGTGAGATCAATACAAGTACTATAGTTTATACGTGTGGTATGAAACCTAGCCACTGAACAGTTTCGAAAGCGGAACAGGGGAGGGACCTGAGTTCAATGAGTGCAAGCAATAACAGGAGACCACGTGCCAGGATATAAAATCCCATGTTGGGGATGGCTATGAAATTTATCAGCAACATTTGGAATGTAGGGTACTCTTCCTCGATCCAGAAATAGAGTGCTAAAGATGGCAGCCCCAAGAAGGGAACACCTAATACAACAACAGTGCATATTCCCCAAAGAACCTTCTCCGTCTCAGTGATGAATGGAGACAAAAACGCAATACCATGAACAGCTCCAAAGACTACAGCAAGCGACATCGAGACGAAAGCCCCCCGAACAACGATCCCTGTCTTGGGGTTTCCGGAGTATAATGTCCAAACCCGTCCGGTTTTTCGGAGGTCGACCAGCGAGTCGTATCTCCCGAGGAAGAGAGCAGCTGGCTTCTGCATCCAAACGAATAAACTCGTCGGTTTCGCAGTATATTGTGTATCACTGGGTTTCATCGGCACCCGAATTGGACAATTCACATTGAGGGGCTTGTTCCACCAGAAGCAGTACATGGGGATGGTGATGATGGTGTAGGCGAGCGCCATAACTTCAATGTTTGTGACGGCCTGGTGGTCAACAAGGCGGGCGATACACTGCATCACGAAGTACACCGTTTGGAGTACTGCGAGCAATTTCGACACCCAACTGCCCTTGCTTCTGTCGCTGATTTCGGAATCCGCTGGCGGGACAAGTTCGCGCGCCGCGCTGGCGAAGGAGCACGACGCCGCCTGGGCCGCGCTGTGGGAGGAGTCCGACATCGTCATCCCCGGCGCGGGCATGGCGGAAATCCAGCTCGCCGCGCGCGCGTCGATCTTCCACCTGCTCGCGAACGTGCGCGAGGGCGCCGAGGGGCACGGGCTCGGCGACAACAGCATCGCGCCCGCGGGGCTCACGTCCGACTCGTACGCGGGGCAGGTCTTCTGGGACGCGGACACGTGGATGTTCCCCTCGCTCCTCGCGCTGTTCCCGTCCTACGCGCAGAGCATCACGAACTTCCGCTTCCGGCAGCTCGGCGCGGCGAAGGCGAACGTCGCGGAGATCAACCACAATGCGCAGGTCGGCAGCGCCAGCGCGAATGCGACTGCGTTGGAGGGTGATGGCGAGGGCTCGACGGGGCTGCTGGGCGGTGCAAGCGCGGTGAAGGGCGCGGTGTACCCGTGGACGGCGGGGCGCTTCGGGAACTGCACGGGCGTGGGGCCGTGCTACGACTACGAGTACCACCTCGAGAACGACATCTCGCTCGCGCAGTGGCAGTACTGGGCCGCGACGCAGAACAAGACGTGGCTCGAGGCGAGCGGGTGGCCGGTGGTCGGCGCGATCGCGGAGTTCTGGGCGAGCCAGGTGGTGTGGAACGCGACGGTTGGCGGGTACGGGACTGTCAATGAGAGTGAGTGCCGCGTTTCTTCTCTTCTCCTTACTTTTGCTTTGTGTGACGCCCGCGCTGACGCGCGCCTGCAGCCGACCCGGACGAGTACGCCAACTTCCGGAACAACGCCGCGTACACCAACGCCGGCGTCTCCGTGATCCTCTCCAACGCGCTCGCGCTCCTGCCCTCCCTCCCCGCCGCCCTCGCCCCGTCCGCCGCCGCTATAAAGACGTGGAAGAACATATCCGAGAACATCATCGTCCTCAGCGACAACGCGAGCGGGATCGTGCTGGAGTACGACGGGTTCAACGGGAGCACGGCCGTGAAGCAGGCGGACGTCGTGCTGCTCACGTACCCGCTCGAGTACAACCAGACCACAAAGCAGGGCTCGGACGATCTCGACTTCTACGCGCTCGCGACGAGCCCGAACGGCCCGGGCATGACCTAGTAAGCATTCCCTTTGCGCTCGTGGCTGGGAGAACTCTAGAACGCAAGAACGCAATGCTGATGACATTGCCTGCCTGTCTAGCTCGGTGTTCAGCATCGACGCGTCGGCGCTGAGCCCCGTCGGCTGCGCGTCGTGGACGTACCTCCTGGCTGCGTCGCAGCCATACGCGCGCGAGCCGTACTACCAGTTCTCGGAGCAGACGACCGACGCGTACGCCACCAACGGCGGGACCAACCCCGCGTACACGTTCCTCACCGGGCACGGCGGGTTCCTCCAGTGCGTTCCCTCTGTACATGTGGATATGGACGCGAAAACTGATGATGATTTTTGCGCGTGCGTAGGTCGTTCACGCACGGCTTCACGGGCTACCGCTCGCGCACGGCTGCGTTCTACCTGGACCCCGCCCTCCCCGTGCAGCTGACCGAGTACACGGTCAAGGGCATGCGCTGGCTGGACTCTGCGTTCGACGTCACGCTCACCACGGCGCACACCACCATCGTGCGCCGCAGCGGGACCGCGAAGACCGCGCCTGTGCAAATCGGGAGCGGGAACGCGAAAGCTGGCAAATAGTGAGTCGTTTCTCACAAACTTCTCTGCATTTGTATGTGTATTGATGGGTGCGTGCTATAAAGCTCTTTGAAAGTGGGCGAGAGCCTCGTGGTGCCGACCCGCGCGACGAAGGGGACGCTTGTCTCTGGCAGTGAGTCTCCATTTACCCGCTGAAGGCACACAGCTGACAATACAAATGTGCAGACCTCGCGCAGTGCAAGACGATCGCGAACCAGACCGACACCTCCTTCACGGCGGGCATCAACGCGAACTCGAGCGTCGTCCCGGGCCAGTACGCGCTCGCCGCCATCGACGGGAGCAACGCCACGACCTGGCAGCCCGCGACGAACGCCACGTCGTACATGACCGTCGACCTCGGCTCCGCGCAGGCCATCAAGCGCCTCCACTTCAACTGGAACAACAACCCCGCGACGGAGTACGCGGTGTACGCGGGCGCGAGCGTGGCCAATTTGACGCAGGTCGCGGGCGGGAGCGTGGATATCTCGGTGCCGTATGACGCGGCCGCGGTGGAGGCGGTCGCGATCAGGGTGGGGAATCTGACGGATGTGAGCCTGAATAAGACGGTGGAGGCGAGGTATGTGCGGGTCGCCATCACGGGGTCGTTCCTCGCGGACGGGCGAGGCGGGACGCTCGCGGAGTTTGCGGTGATATAGGCGTGCTGTGAAAAGGGTAGTCGTAATATTTTAACTTATTTATTACCTATCGAAAACTATTTCGACGTGTTCTAACAATGTAACCTGCATTTATATCCGCTATCCGCAATTTCTCTATTTGCTTTATTTGCTTGCACGGTGTCAAGTTGTCAACAAGGGTACACAACGCGTGCATTAGCGCCGAGACGCGCGATGCTTCTTGCCCTGCGACTTGAATGTTGATACCCATAAACATCTCCATCGGTTCGCCGAACTCGTCTGGCCCCCCTCCGCAGCTTGCGAAGCTGGGAAATGACGAGATCGTGCTGATCGAGCTGCAGGGCTCGCTAGAGGTCGAGTGCACCGATCCCAGCGAGCGCGACGGGCAGATAGTGGGCAAGTTCCAGTTGGACGAAGGGTCAGTGAGTGTCCAGCCCCTCCCACGCAGGTGCTCTTATCTCAACGCATGGTAGAACAAGCCGACGCTGGCTATAGGGCATCACCTCCTTGAGGGCAAGATCGTGTCCCTCTCCAAGCCCCTCGGCGTCATGCAGCGCTCTTCGGGCGCCGATCGTGGTTCCATGCAAGACGAGGACGAGGGGATGTTTGAAAAGGGGGCATCTTCCGTGCAGTGGGATGTGGTAGCCATTGTGAAGAAGAAAATCGTGTTCTCCAAGAGACCGATGCCTATCGTGGGCAAGACGGCTGCGCCGACAAGCAAGAAGGGGTGAGTGCAGATTCTAGAATACGATGGTGATTTGAGTGTGCTTGCCGGTCACTTATGTATATCTCATCAGGTGACTCGTCTTCGGCAGGTTCATGGCTGACACCATGTACGAAATTGTAATAGCATTATTTTCCCTCCCGGAACTACATGCGGGGCCGAAGCTTCAAACGTTCACATATAACCTCTACCTTCTAGAACGCTACTTGTTCGACAACTTTCGATGTGATCCCGCCTCGCGTGTGTTCTACTAGTGAAGATACTTTCCAAGCTTGCACGACGTGTGTACACATTAATCGTTCCCATGCTAGCTGTCGGATTTCAAAGCTCAGGGCTGCCATTGCCACAAGCCTCCGGCGTTCGATTTTTGCCAACAAAAGCATTTCATTTGGCCCAGATGTGCCAGTCTAACACATCTGAGGATGGTGCTGTTTAAAATGCAGACTAGGAGCCTTCCATTCTGGTCCTGTCATGTTCAAGAGTCTGACAATAACCGTCAGTTCATTCTTCCGCCTGTGGGCTCCGTTTTCGGTACTGCTAGACCCCCCTCGCTTTCATGCGTAGCCAAATACGAACTTTGGAACTCATCTTCACGAATCACGGGGTCGAGCCGGCTGCATGGACTCAAGAAGTTTGTACGGATACACCGACCACCGATTGCTACCCGCTCACCTAACCCATCGCGCGCTCCTCGAGCCGCGCGCCTCTTTCCGTCTGGCACGAATATGTCGCCGAAACAGCATTACACGCAAAGAAGACTCTATGTTGACTCTATGTTTAGCATATACGGCAAGAGCGGCAGGGAATATGCCGCCTCGGACCGTCACGGACCGGACACATCGTCTGGTGGGGTCCGAGCCTTGCTTAGCGCCCTATCAGGTGTAAAGAGGGGATGGCATTGATTATACACCGGGAACCATCTCCTCCTACCCGTAGCTACGAAGACGAGATCTATAACCAGAATAAAACTATAAAATAATGATAATAAATAAATAAAAACTAACCCACCACCCGTGAACAAACTTCCCGCCAGATACAGATAGTAGGGCCACTCGCCTTTCCTATGCACATCGTCTAGTGTACCCTCTGAGTCTCATGTAGGGATTTTACCGGGATTTTGTGGAGGATTCATGCAGAAGACAAACAATCAAATGATGATCTTGTTTTGCGGGTGCCCGGCGGGTGTTTATGAACCGCATGCTCAGCTTTCAAACCGCTTATATAGTCTTGTAATTGCTCTCCCAAGCGATTTGACGACGGCCATCACTTCTATCAGTGACCTGTCTGTGCAGTATTCAATTTCATAGTCTGGAGCCCTTGGTTGCCTTCAAACCACATTGGGAACAGATGGCGGCTGAACAATAATTCATTTCACATTAAGCGCTACATACACACCTCTAATTTCCGTCGATTGCCAGGTGGTAATTGCTGACGCAAGCGCGCCGTGAATGTATGCTCTACAACACCGGTGACTGCAGGCCAGAGGCTTGGCATCGATATCCATGGTGTCTCTTCCTCCTGTGTACGCCAAAGTGGGGGTATTCTCGCAACCCTGAAGTGGCCCTGTATCGTGCCGTGCGTCAATTCAGACACCCAATGTTTGGTCATATTTTCCATCGGCGGAAATCCGTACTGATGTTGGCAGGTATTGGAAGGGGGGTGAGCCTTGGTTACCAGCTCATGATGCAAGAAGTATCACTGCTGCCAGCGACGATGCGGTTTGAAAGTGCATGGGAAGATTGCGCGATGCCCGGGATTATATGCCCCCATGTAAACAACAGGGTGACTGACATTACTGACATATATGCTTACACGCATTCTTCAAGGACATGCATACGCTGGGAAATAACTTTGCTGACTTGTTGGTGGCAACTGGTATCTATGTCATCGGATCCTTTTGTTGCTGTGTTGTGCTCTATTAAAGCTATGCAACCCAACGAAACTGCATTCGAGCTATTCCGGATCCCCATTACCAGCGAATCTGTGGGCACACTGTCTGAGTATCGGGTGTTGAAACGTGTAGAACACCACAGGAGACCAGAGGAGACCACAGCCCGCGGGCTGCCGTGGGCCGCGGACAACGAAGCCGGCCCCTGGCCGGCGGGAGTAATAGCCACTTTGGGCTTTATGAACCATGCCCAAATGAGAACGGCCCATTGGCCTTGGCTGTATGTACTATGTAGCTTGTTGGACCTGGATTCGGTTTAGTTTCAGCTAGTATGCCTTGCGTCTACCATAATACTCTCACGACGCCCAGCTGGCTGCACACCTGGCAGCATGAACATCCATGTGGAAAAATTCTCTCAGAGGTATTCTGGACCGATGCCCAGCCCTGTGCCCGGTTGCATGGTTTAAATCGATGCCGTGTCGGACTCTCACTCAGCTGTTACGTTGTGATACTTAATTTTACGCGCGACCTGACCCATCAAGGCCCCTCGTTTCAGCACTAAACGAGACTAAACGCCGTCATCCATACCAATTTACGACCCACATAATTTTTTGCTCAACTCAATCTCCCAGGGCTTGCCTTTCCCCGCACAACACGCTGCAACCCCCCCTACACACCACCTGGGACTGCTCCTCTGAATGACTCAGAGCGATGCCTAAAAACGCCCAGCTCGTATCACGGTTCTCCTCAGATGGCGAAGAGAGTCGCCCTGGCCGTCCTGTACCGGTCGCCATTGACCTGCCCAGCAGAGGTGCTCTTCAACCCCATGCATTGCAAGACGATGCCACCACCGAGAAGGAAAACATGGTCGCGTCTGGCGATGAAGGAAGGTGAGCAGCATTCACTTTAATGCGAGACCGCACAAGTATACCGTCTATTGGTGCTTTGACGCGTCTCTATTATGCCGCTGTTTTGCGTGTGGACCGTATCTGACATGCGTTCTATTGTTATTGTAGCCCACGGCGCCGTAGAAAATCATCATTCATGCGCCGCATAACATCGAAATTGCGGCCCGTCCCTCACCCTTCCAATGTCCCACAATCACCTCCACTCGTTCCCCAATCCCCACCCCACTCAAGTCCTCTGTCTCCTCATATTCTACATACAAACGGTCACCATAATACGGCACAGCCACACCACAATACAGCGCAGCAAGGTCACATCCCATTCTTTCCCAGCCCCGGGCTTCTGCCAGACCTCAGCGTGCAAGAGAAGGAGCAGGACCGCCAACTTGATGCGTACTTCCCGCGAGTCTCCGATGCCACATCGTTGGAGGAGGATGATTGGATGACGGAGGCGCGGCAGATACGCGAGGATCTGGAGACACGGTGGCATAGCGACGCAGCCGGCTTGCGTAAGGTGCCCATCTATCCAGAAGTGCTGGCAACGCCGCAGTTCGGGAACCTGAAGGCGAAGTCTGCGGCAGACTTGCAAGCACACGGACCAGCACCGCGCTTCCAGGTGGTGCGAGAATTTAAGGTCTTGCGAGCACACGAACCGGCACCGCACTTCGAAGTGGTGAGGGAATTTACGGTCCTGCGTCCACGGTGCTCCTCGATGACCCCGCCGGTTGAACCCACCGTTGTCGCTGTGCCGCCAGCGGGTGCCAAAATCAGCTCGGGCAGTCTGCAGCCTCCATCTATTCCTGGGGCCGGCCGAAATCGTGCACATTCATTGTCACCGCGGACGTCGCGCGCGTCCTTGCGGCCCCCGGGCCCACCCCCCGACGGCCCTCTCCCCACCCTACCCCCTCCCAAAGCCAGTATCACTCTCGCAGTTCCACGTCCGACTTCTCAACCTCAACCACCAGTCGTGATGGCCAATGGACAGCTCCTGCACACGAGCCTGTCGGTATCTAATCTGAAGGACAACCGCGAGACTCTCCAGCCATCTCCTCGATCGAGCGAAACCACCAGCGTGCCCTTTCCTTCTAACGACGACGAGATTGGAGCCCAAGATCGATTAAATGCCGCCTCTCCTGCCCCTCACACTACAGCAACTAAAGTTGCCGTTGCCGAGGCAACAGCAGATCCACGAGGGCGAGGCCAGCGCCGCAAGTCGTTTGTGGAACATTCTCTGGAATCGCTGCGCAGATCATTCTCAAAATCAAAATCTGCCAAGCCCCCGCCGGTGCCTCCGAAATTCGACGCATCGCAGCTTCCTCCGGTTCCCCCTCCAAAATCCAACGCTTCGCAGCTTCCGCCGTCACCGCCCTTGCCATTATCCCTCCCGCTGTCGCCGACCAACGGGAGTTTCCACTCGAGTTCTTGCCGCTCAAGTGCTACATCTATTCTTGCGCGCTCTTCTGGCCAATCGTAAACCTAATATTTCACCTTTGCTGTGGCAACCCAGCCCTCTTATACATTCATTTGATAAGCTTTCGTGACCATATATGCTTTGGGAACTTGATATATCCATAATCGCCAACTTTCCTTTTCGCACTCCCACATATTGATATCGGTTGTGTCTCGAATGTCCAATACCCTATTCTCTGCTATACACGCATGTTCTGCTCGTAGTCGCTCTGCGGATCATACATCACATTCCTTATAGCAACTTATCCTGGATCTACACATATCTTATTCGGAAATCATTGTACTTATATATATCATCTTACGCAGCATTGCTAATAGTAATACTACAAAAGCTCTTCCTTGGAATCTTTGCCCACATTTTCCCGGAGTATTGTGGCAATAACATCGGGGAATCCGTTCAATTTCGGCCAGATTTAGCAGGATTTAGCGTATGGATTACCATTTTCAGGATCGGCACCTTTGTGATCGTATGCGTTTGATTGATTGCCAAATGCCGTGCACGTGTGTGAACTTATAATTCCAGGACCAAATATCAAAGCCATGCATATACATGGAGGCTGCAGAGCACTTTCAACACCGTCTCAAAGGTGCTCTACCCCTCGAGCTCTAGGGCCTGTGGATATCTCTATTTCCTTCAATTACAGGACACCCCGAATACTTGCCCTTGTCAAGCGCCTTCCGTGACCCCGCCCTGCTCGGGTCACAACGGGTTTGGCAACGCGCTGGAATGCATTCCCCAACTGTAGGAACCGACGCGTATGAACTTTTACCCGGGCTCCCATTTCATAACTGATTGGACATGCAGAGCTGGGTCCATACTCCTAGGAATTATGATCAATATATCACTGCTGGGTGTAATAACTGCTCAGGTGCTCACATATTTTCGCCGATCAAGAGGTGCGCACAAATTGCTTCCTATAACCAGTCTAGCGTATTAACATGCCACCTTTTCTCCAATGCAGCCGAAAGCAGATCTTGGATACATTCTTTCGTGCGTACTTTCTAGTAATCTCGCATTCACAACAAAGCTCATATTCTATCAGGTTGCTTCTCTATTCCTGGCGAATGGGTTGAACTGTATTCTCCCCTCGGTCTTCCTGTATGAAGTTTTGATTGCTCGCCACGGTCCGTGGCTAAAGGTTCTACAAGTGAGTATTGCACGCTCACGCCCATTATATAGGAGATCCTGCTGCACTCCAAAAAGGAACATGGAGTAAGTTCCTCTATTCCAATGACCTTCCGTTTGCTCATATCTCAATCAGCGTGGAACTCAGGTGATTGCCTGCATCTTTATATATCTGTAACATGCTCATGTCCAGCTATTGGTGGCAGAACCTGCTCTGACCGTAAGCGCGATCTCCCGGCATATATTTCACTATATTGATCATACAATTATAGGCCATCATCGCCGGCTGCGTGCAGCTCTTTTACGCGTGGCGAATCCAAGTGCTCACCAAATATAGATCCATAACCATTCTAGTAGTCTTATGTGCTCTCGTCGCCATTTGTGAGCATTTTATGCTCCCTAACTTTTGCGGACTCAACTTATTGCGCGGCCAGCCTCAGGTGTGATTACCTCCATCAGCAGCGGGCGACATCCCTATTTCTCCGATTGGCCGAGCAAGTACCACATCGAGTTTGGGATGTGGTTGGGGGCGTCGCTCCTCGCTGACATTGTCATCACTGGGACGCTGTTCTCCTTCCTCGTTAGTTACCTATTTGATGACACTTATCTGAGAGCCTGATTGAGATTTTACTGCAGTACAAAAGAAGGACAGGTGACATCGTAATGGACAATATGATCAATCGGATATCCATAAGTCTGTACTTCGTTGTCAGATGCGCCCTAATACTGAACACGCACACCAGTGACGCTGCAAACGGGGCTGCTCACGTCTATAGTGGCGCTCGCGGACATGTTTGCAGTGCATTCCAACGTACGTCCGCCCACCCTCGTTTGTGCCAATCGAAAAGTGTTGGCTAACCTGCAATTCACCCAGGCGGAAGGAATGTAAGATGTGTGTATTCGGCTATCCCCGCGACGTGAATTGACTATGCGAGAGCAGCCACCTCATCCTAAATACCCCACTCTCGAAGCTGTACACCAGCTCTTTCATGTCAATGCTGAACACCCGAGCTGGGCTGGAGGGCTCTAAGCAGCATGACGTTTGCAGCACTGACTCGCAAGACAAGAACGAATTCACGACTGTCGGTTCATTGGAACTGCACACTATACCCGAGGTAAGTATCTGCCTCTGTGGTGCCGTCACGCCACACTAACCCGACTATTTCTTCGTACAGGAGGGCGGAAGCGCGATTGACCCACAATCCAGCAGCGCTTTATCCAAGAGCTGCAATGAGATTGAAGGGGGCTGACTCACTGGCGCCGATGCCTCACAAACACGAGATGGCAGTCGCTTCGAGGAAGCTTCAGAACAAACTTGACACGGAGTATCACCCAGTTGTACTTGAATTGATGACTGTATTTCTATCACCCTTCGATTCGTTGCAGAGCGTGATCTCAGTCTCGTGTACGTCGCACGCTATCTTATCATCAAGCAATCAAATCTACAGGCTCATTGAATACAATGTCCCTGAGTTCTCCAGGTGCATTGAAGCCAGGATATCCACATCACACCGGAAGTCGTCGCACCTGAAGTAGCAGATGCAATGACACCCACACTTACAGGCACCGTTCCCTACACCGAAGGCGCACTTCAGCCTCAGGGGATTATTGGGGATTATACAGTTAGTCTATAGCTGGATATGTGGAGGGCTTCAGTTCAGCTTCGGGCACTGCGGCGCTGCTGGCTCATTCAAAATCCCGATGATTGAGTTCCTTGAGGGGCTCGCCATGAGTGAATTAATCCCACTGCGCTTCATCGTACCGCGTTAGTTGACATATGCTTTCGGTTTTAATTGTCCAATTATTTGAAGCCCTTTGCGAAGGTTGCGTAAAGTCTCCACAGGAATAACAGCGACTGGTTGGGAGTTTGAAAGGCGGAGGTCACGATGTAAATGACGTTTATAAATTAAATTATACAATTCTGGGCGCCTACTTCTGTCTCACCGATCTATCCTAGTGACGTGGACATGAATGACGGATCTCTATCTAAACAATCGTACGCCCGCTTCTAATATCCAGCTGTTTTATTATTTGTTTAAATCACTTGCAATTGAAGGAATATGCCAACAACCATCGCGGTCAAGATTCAAGGTACGCACAACTAACTCTGTTTCGATCACTGACCTTTAGGCATTGAGCTTACGATTCTGAAGACATCAAGTGTAACCAGCTTCCATCTAAATGGCTCAAGAGGTCAGGATCATTATATGTCAAGTTTCTTCTCGACGGTCAAGAGAAGTACCGAACTGTACGAGCGAAAGGACGTACCTCCACTTCATGGAGTGGCACCTGCTTTTTGTATGCGTCGAATTGACTTCAGGAATCAACCATAAGCTAATTGCTTGGCCAATAGAGAGGTCTTTCCATCATCATCTCTAGAAATTCAAGTGTATGCACATCATACCGTTCGCCAAGATAACTGTATCGGCAGCTACAACGACACTCTTGGTAATCTTCTCGAAGGACATTCTTCAGGTACCTGCTACCACGACCCGTGATATCTAATGGTACTGATGTTTTCGGTACCAGCGACCGTTACTCGAACACTCAACAAAACTGGTGCCCAGGAGATTCCCACCGAGGTCACATTCTCGATTTCTGTTATCCCTGAGGAACGTCCAGGAGAATCATCACATCATGTGGGAAGGGAAGACACACCACCGCGATCGCAGCAAATTGCTCGCAGCGTCGAAACTGTTCCACCAGCGACTGGCGAAATCGAAAATTTTGACGTTGCTTCCGCCGGTGCCTGGGATACCCTCAAGTCCTCTGCCGACGCTAATACCAGCAAAATGTATCAAATGCAAAGGGAAGAGGCCCTCTTTCAAGCGCGGCAGGGCCTTGGCAGCGTCAAACATATTCCATCGATAACAAGCAATATTGAGAGTGTGGTAGATGCATCCACTGGCACTGCAGATGCCCTCCGTTCTTTTGCCGAAACCTGGAGTTCCCTGCTTGGAAAAATGGAGCTCTTCACCCAAGTAACAGATCAGTTAGCAGAGGTATGATACCCAGTTACGCCTTAACACATCGTCGATACTGATCTTCACTATGTAAAAGATTCACCCTTACGCTAAAACGGCGTGTTTCATTTTATCCGCGATACCCAAAGTACGTCGTTTACTGTAAATGCCTGGACTTTTTCGTTGAAATCATGCAGGTTATTGTCGCCCAACAAAACCGTGACGAGTCGCTGTTCAGTTTGATGGAGACGATCGAGGATATCCATTCTTTCCTACTAGACGCTGAGCCTCTTAGGGTCATCAATTCGCATCGCAAATGTTTTGAAGAAATGGGCCGCCTGACGGTAGAATTTGCGTATCTTATTCGGGATTACACTGTCGACAAAAGCTTCTGTACGTCATACCATCTCCTCTTCAAAGCAGTATTGAGAAGTTCCGTTCAGGGAAGCGAATCGCGACTCTCTCTCTATCCGGTTTGGATGCTAAGATACATCAATACGAGGACCAGTTCAAAGCGCTGAAAGAAGCCTTTCAAGGCCGCTCCATTGTTCATGTCGAGATCACAGCCTTCCGTTGTTTGGCCCAGGTTGAAGATACAGGTATGTCGTCAATACTATGCTGCAAGAGACAGTAAGGGCTTACCTCCCAGCAGCCAAGGTTATCAGCCTTCAGGACATGTCTTATGCGAAGGGAGCAGGATATGACTTAGACAAGGGCTGTCTAACAGGCACTCGGGCGGCTGTTTTGACCGAACTTCACCAATGGATCAATCGGCCGGATGGAGAAGATACTCCTCGATTGCTGGTTCTCACCGGTGTTGCAGGCTGCGGAAAGTCTGCCATCGCACATACTATAGCGCGACATTACGACAAATTGAAGAGACTCGGATCTGGTGTTTTCTTTGAACGAGCGGATCGAGCACAATGTCACAGCGGAAATCTTTTGAGCACCATGGCCCGGAACATCGCCAATATGGATCAACAATGGAAGACGGCGCTCTATGATATCATAAAAAATGATGATGACTTACGTCAGACGAAGAGGATATCCCGGCAAATGGAAAGCTTCATCCTCGAACCGGCCAGGGCACTTAGTATAACCGGCCCCATCGTCATCGTCATCGACGCTCTGGACGAGAGTGGCGATGTCGCAGCTCGAAAGGATTTGATTCAAAGTTTGGCGAAGAACGCGGCTGAGCTGCCCAGCAATTTCCGAATCTTGATCACGACTCGCCTTGAAAAGGATATTTGGGCCACCTTCTCCGATAAACAATATGTGCAGCTCAAACCTATCGACTCTTTGGACCTCATCAACATCAAAGCTATTGATGTCGATATTGCAGCGCTCGTAGAGAAGCAGCTCGCTGGCATCGCCGCCATTCTCGAAAAGAAATTGCCGGAAAAGCAATGGTGTCAAGCGCTTGTTCTTTCTTCAGATCATTTATTCCAATGGGCGGCCACGGCCTGCCTCGTTATTCTCGAGGCAGAAGGCGGTAACCTTCAGACTGAAATCCTTCTCGATTTCATCAGCAACAGGCGTACTCTAGACGAGTTGTATGGGACAATCCTTGCCAGAGAGTTCAATAAGGGCAGCACGAGGGCTATGCATCGTTTTAGAGGCGTTATGGGCAATATCTTGGCAGCTAAAGAACCGCTTTCCATGGATTCTCATTCGGAGCTATGGCGGCAATGCGACGATGAAGATGTAGTGGAATCAATTATCGGCCGGCTCGGTTCATTGCTGAGTGGGACCAAAGATAAAGACACTACTGTTCGCGCCCTTCACACATCTTTCTTCGATTTTCTCATCAACCGCTCGCGAAGTGGGGCCTATTTTGTGGATCCCATGCAACATAACCGACAGCTTGCCATGGCGTGCCTTCGGATCATGAATTCCGGTCTCAAATTCAACATTTGTGACCTGGACTCCTCCCATGACTTAAATGCAGATGTTTCCGACCTCGCTGTTCGCGTTCAAAAATCCATAGGCACTGTTCTCTCTTATTCGTGTCGCTTTCTAGGTGATCATCTTGAGCTCCCCTCAAATGATCAGCATATCCACAATGACAGCGGGTACCCGTTGCAGCAAACGGATAGACATGTTTACACCGAGCTCCGAGAATTTTTCCATGTACGGTTCCTTTACTGGCTAGAAGTCCTGAGCTTGGAAAAGCACATGAACATAGCTTCACGATTACCCGCCGCAATCCTTTCAATGAATCAGGTAATGCGGCTATTTTCTTATATCAGCCCCTGGCACATCTAATCACAACCTTGTTCAGCTTGAAGACCCGGAACTCGCAGCATTTGCAAAAGACGCAATCAGCTTCGTTAATGTCTTCGCGGGACCGATATCCGAAAGTGCACCGCACATATACTTATCTGCTCTCCCCTTTGCCCCAAAATCTTCATTGATCTCCAAGCAATATCTTCCCCGATATCCTTGCACATTAATGTTTGCATCTGGAAGTTTGAGTGGCTGGCCTGCTGATCTAAAGCTGCTCGAAGGGCACGGCCAATCCGTCACATCCATAGTGTACTCACCAGATGGCAAGCATATTGCTTCTGGCTCAGACGACTGCGCCATTCGGGTTTGGGATGCCGAGACTGGCGAGACCGTGGCGGGGCCATTTCTAGGGCACACAGGAACAGTCAAATCCGTGGTCTATTCACCAGACGGCAAGCATTTAGCATCTGGTTCTGGTGACAAGACCATTCGGGTGTGGAATGCCGAGACTGGCGAGACCGTGGCGGGGCCATTTGAAGGGCACACAGCAACAGTCTATTCCGTTGTCTATTCGCCAGACGGCAAGCATTTAGCATCTGGCTCTGGTGACCAGACCATTCGGGTGTGGAATGCTGAGACTGGCGAGACCGTGGCGGGGCCATTTGAAGGGCACAGTGATTGGGTCAGATCCGTTGTCTATTCACCCGACGGCAAGCATTTAGCATCTGGCTCTGACGACAAGACCATTCGGGTATGGAATGCCGAGACTGGCGAGACCGTGGCAGGGCCATTTGAAGGGCACAGTGATTGGGTCAGATCCGTGGCCTATTCGCCAGACGGCAAGCATTTAGCATCTGGCTCTCATGACAAGACCATTCGGGTGTGGAATGCTGAGACTGGCGAGACCGTGGCGGGGCCATTTGAAGGGCACACAAAAAAGGTCTATTCCGTTGTCTATTCGCCCAACGGCAAGCATTTAGCATCTGGCTCTGACGACAAGACCATTCGGGTGTGGAATGCCGAGACTAGCGAGACCGTGGAAGGGCCATTTGAAGGGCACACAGAAATGGTCAATTCCATTGTCTATTCGCCAGACGGCAAGCATTTAGCATCTGGCTCTAATGACAAGACCATTCGGGTGTGGAATGCCGAGACTGGTGAGACCGTGGCAGGGCCATTTGAAAGGCACACAGAAATGGTCAATTCCGTTGTCTATTCACCAGACGGCAAGCATTTAGCATCTAGCTCTAATGACAAGACCATTCGGGTGTGGAATGCCGAGACTGGCAAGACCGTGGCAGGACCATTTGAAGGGCACACAGAAATAGTCAGATCCGTGGCCTATTCGCCAGACGGCAAGCATTTAGCATGTTGCTCTAATGACAAGACCATTCGGGTGTGGAATGCTGAGACTGGCGAGACCGTGGCGGGGCCATTTGAAGGGCACACAGAAACGGTCAATTCCGTTGTCTATTCGCCCGACGGCAAGCATTTAGCATCTGGCTCTGGCGACCAGACCATTCGGGTATGGAATGCCGAGACTGGCGAGACCGTGGCGGGGCCATTTGAAGGGCATGGTGATTGGGTCAGATCCGTTGTCTATTCACCCGACGGCAAGCATTTAGCATCTGGCTCTGACGACAAGACCATTCGGGTGTGGAATGCCCAGACTGGCGAGACCGCGGCGGGGCCATTTGAAGGGCACAATGATTGGGTCAGATCCGTTGTCTATTCACCAGATGGCAAGCATTTAGCATCTGGCTCTAATGACAAGACCATTCGGGTGTGGAATGCCGAGACTGGCAAGACCGTGGCAGGGCCATTTGAAGGGCACACAGAAATAGTCAGATCCGTGGCCTATTCGCCAGACGGCAAGCATTTGGCATCTGGCTCTAACGACAAGACCATTCGGGTGTGGAATGCCGAGACTGGCAAGACCGTGGCGGGTCCATTTGAATGGCACACAGGACCGGTCAATTCCGTGGCCTACTCGCCAAGCGGCAAATACATGGTGTCCGGCTCCAGTGATATTTCAATTCGGATTTTTAACATTGAAAAGAAAGATAAATATGCAATGGTAGATGGATCTGCTAGGTACGTCAAATTTAGCTGTATAAGAAATTAGTGTTGTTCTGACGAGGCCAACTTAAAGTGGCAGCAACAACAACCTTGGATTGGTCGAGTTTAGTGACGACTCTCCTATTCAAAAAGGCTGGGTTTCCGGCCCATCGTCCGAACTTCTCTTTTGGGTCCCCTCATGGCATCGAACGGGTCTGTTTCGGCCAAGCAACACAGTGATCATAGCGTCGAGTACAACGAAGCTGGACTTCACAAATTTCGTTTACGGAGACAAGTGGCAGCAATGTAGGGGATTGGAGGCGATGGGTTAGACTCAGGGATGATCAAATCCATTACAATAGTCTGGTGTCGAGACAATGAATGATATGCGCAAGGAATATAGACAGTAGGGCAGATGGTAGGATTACAATTGGTAAGATTAATGACGGTTGTCATTACTGTGGAACGGAAAGCCATATATATTGCATTTCGAACACCAACGGTTGCGGGAGTTGGCTGAGATCACCGCGCAGGTATTGTTTGCGATCGCATGGCACCTTTCAGCGTATGTGCCATCGCAATCGAGAGCGAAACAATTGTAAAGGATGAGCCTGCGATATGCACTAACCACGAGGCTTTGCTTTATTAGTGCACTCGAGATCTTCACTGAGGAAATCCAGAGCGGATGTAGTTCTGTGTAGTTTGAAATAGTTCAAGAATATTAAAGCTTAGCTAGGTATACATTTTTGCGTGAGATAATGGTCAGGCGCTGAGATAACCCTTTCAGTTCGTCAACCTTCTCATATCGCCATCGGGCTGCGCTGGCGGATAACGACAATGACGATCTGAGATTGATGTCACTGTCCAAGTCCCTGCAGTCACGGTCGTTAGCTGTGATGAACAATGGGATATGGGATCGATCCAACTAACCTTCTAAAGCTGAGAAGATCGAGTATTCTTTGGTCAAGACACTCGTGACTGTGTGCGTTTCGAGCACCTTGCCTGGCTTCATCCCTTTCTTCGGACTGGCCTCGGATCTTTGGTATGTGAAAGTGAACGGGGGCTCGCCAATGAGAGTGAACACTATCTCCGCTTGGTCGCCTGAAGAAGGGCCATTGAGCACAAGGGTAAAAAGAACAGAACAGCGACATACCCTCATGGATGTCCTCATAAATCCTGTTGCCGTGACCGACTCTGGCAGCTGGCAGCGGATGCACGGTGAAGCGCAAGTCCGTCACAGCTGCCTTGCACATCTTCTGCTGGTGGGCCACAGACGTGATGGTGAATTCACCAGGTTGCTGTTGAACGAGGGAGAATGGCGAAACTTTGGCCTCTTGAGTGTGTGCCTTGCCATTGATGCGATAACTAAAGTTCAAGGTGAGCTTTTGTGAGATAATTTGACACTGAGTACTGACCCGATGGTCCATGGTGGGGTGCCCTCCAGCTGGAATTGCGAGACCTCGCCGGCGCAGAAATTCTCCCTCCGGTTAAAGGGAATGATAGCTGCCGTTTCTGCGACGTCAACCCAGATTGACCGATACGCCGCATCCAATGTGGCCTGTTCACAATGCGACGCATCTTGAACAGATTCGATCGTGATGAGCTGGGGCCCGATCGATTCAAAGGTGTAAGCCGATAGAGATAACATCCAGGTCCTCCCGGGGACCTTGATGGTCTCGGTGTGGACCTTGCTCGCAGCCAAGTTCTTGATCGAAAGTTGCACTTCGAATGGAGGCGTTCCTCGGAACTCAATCAATCCGTCCTGGGTTGAGGCATCCCGGGGGACCAGCGCATCGTTCAAGCAGTAGGATATGCGGTTGTTATGCCTGAACCGAGCGGCGGGGCGAGCATGCACTTCTTGCTCGAACAGCAGCCGCTGCGATCTCGGAATGAATTCGTTCTTGTGCTTTGTCAAGGGATAAGGGGAGTCGCCGATCTGCTTGACCTCGTAGTACTTGCGACCAGGTGTAGTGGTGTGCAGCTGGAACCTGGTGCGATGCTGAATGCTGCTGAAGGTTGGCTGTTCTAAAATATTTGTGCCGCCGTTTTGATCGTCTTCGGCAATGTTGTAAAGGATTTGGAATGGTGCACGACCTGTATTCTATTTGAGTGGCAGTGGTAGGAAAATATGCGGCAGGGCTTACCTATCAGATCAAGGTCGACGTGGTCGTCAATGGCTTGGCAGATGGGAGGAAGGACATGAGACCGGTTATGCGAAGAATACGTCGCCACGGTTTCGGGAGCGAGGGTGGCGGATGGTCGTGGTACCCAATCAACTTGGTAGGTGGACTCTTCGAGTATGATTGTCCCAGGACATTGCGAGTCTCTCACCTGAAGCCAGTTTAGTGATTCTCCCGGTCAAGGACGCTCAACACTCACCTCCACGATTTCGTATAAACCGGATTCCTTGACGTCCAGCTGGGCATTTGGAGAAGATAGCAACACGGACTTTAACGCGGATGGTGCCTCTGAACGTCGGTACTTGATTCTCCATGGCTGCCAGACTGATCAGTAAACCAATATTTGCTGCAAGAAAAGTCGCCTACTCCATCGCCTGTGAGTCGCAGCGGAAGGCTAGCGGATTCTTGTTCCAACACGGTAACCTGGCGGGGGCCATAGAATTTGGCGGTTGGCTAATGGCAGGTTCGTCAACGACCCGGACAACAACTCAAGACTAAAACTGAAACTGACCTTGACTCGGCGGACATTCGCAGTAATCCCAGGGACAGAAATACTGCGCTTGCAACCATACGAATCCTCGACGCTGACTGGATGCCGCTGTCAGAACATATTATCCGCATTATACAACCCCACTCACCAAGTTCGATATCAAAGGGACCGCCCTCTTGGTCGACCTCGCGCGGTATAGGAATCTGCAGCTTGGCCCGCGGTGTTTTGAGTCCGGGGATCTGCAGAGTCTCTGAGCCCTTCGGGCCGACCACTTGCACTTCCAAGTTCCAAGGCCCAGTTCCCTATTTAAATTTAAAACTTTGTCAGAGCCTGCCATGCGCAATTGGCCGAATCTCGACTGACCCGCAGATCAACATCCACATCCACCAAGTTCCCAGAGCAGCTGTTAATCATCCGCTTGCTCCTGGTGCCCTGCCCGGCATTCACAAACTCCGCGGCAGCGAGCGGGTGCACGATCTGGTCGATGCTGGGCCCGTCGAGCTCCACCTTCTTGTAGTTGGAGTCGCTCATCGAGAGGAAGGTGTACGCGTAGTGCCCGCTGCGCTCCGGCTGGAGCGTCAGCTCGCCGCGCGAGTTGGGGAAGGTCTTGTAGGATTCGCGTGCCGGCTCGTTGTCGCGCTGCGTGCGGTAGTATACCTGGAACGGCGGGCTCCCGTGGAGCGTGAGCGAGGCCGCTACGCCGGTATCCCCAGAGCTGTCCAATCGGTCAACATCTGCGCAAAACAAGAGCGTATGGGCGTACCATTCGTGGATCCGCTTCCACTCGATTTCTGCTGTAGGCCGCTGCTTCTCGACCACCTTACAGCTTTCGGGAGCAAGCACATCTCCTGCACAGAACTGGCCAGCCATGTGAGCCTGACATCACACACACGAGCGAGAGAAATGCGCGACAGACCTTGCCCTTCACGCCCGTGATCGTGTACTCCCCCGGCGCATTGACCTTGAGCGTCGTGTCCTTCATCCCCTTCTCCGTCGTCAGCGTCTTCGTCCACGCTCTGAACTTCTTCGCGTCCCCATCGAGCTCGGCAGGCGGCTGGTACCTGAACGACACCTCCCACGGCGCATCGAGCTCATCCGCGTCGCTCGCGCCCGCTTTGAGCCCGACCTCCTGGCCGATCAGCAGCGCCGTCGGCGCGCCGGGCTTGCAGTTCTGGAACGCGACGCTCGGCCGGCGGAGCACGTCGACAGAGCGCGTGGTCTTGGGGTTCAGCACGGTCACATTGGGGGCGTGCGGCGCGAGCCCGAGCTTCCCTGCGAACGTCGAGTACGAGTGGTCGACGACCACCGCGTTCCCGACGCCGTCTATGACCTCCTCCAGCACGTACGTGTGCTTCCCGACCGCGCCGAGCGTGACCTGCAGCGGCACCTTGAGGTCGTCCGGCACGCGCGTCTTGCCGCGCACGGGGACCAGGGGGAGGTCCGATGCGTCCGCAGCGTGGCGGTGCTCGTGGCTGCCCTCGATGCCCTCGACGAGGAAGTGCTCGCGCTTCCCGTTCGTGTCCTTGTGCCAGCGCAGGCTGAGCGGGGGCACGCCGCGGATGTCGATGGTCAGCTGCATCTCCGGGTCCTGCCCCGCGCAGCGCACGGCGTCGAGGCGGTCCGGCGCGAACTCGGCCTGCGGGCAGGGCACGACGGTGAGCTCCGGCGGGCTGGCGATGCGCGAGGGAACGTTTGAGGCGGTCATCACGCGCTCGAGGCGCACCGTGCCGGGCTTGCGCAGGCGGATGTGCACGAGCGACTGCGTCTTCTGCAGGGAGGAGGCGGCCAGGGCGTGCGCGAGGTCTTCGGGCGCGTCGTCGTCGTCGTCGTATTCGTCGTACTCGTAGTCGTCTGGATCGCGCTTGCCGCTCGCGCCGGTGGAAGGGCGGACAATTTGCAGGCTGTCCTGCCTGGCGGACTCGATGGCCTTCAGATCCTTCGCGCTCAGCTCTACATAGTCGATCTTGCCCTTCCCGGACTCGCCCTCGACGTAGCCGAGTGGGGTGATGGTGTACCGTAGGTTGGCGATGTCGGTGTTGTTGAGCAGGACCGGGATGAGGACGGTATTGCCGGTGTGAGGGGAGAGACAGAATGTGTGCGCGTTGGGGTTCAGTCGGGCAGTGCTGATGGGGGACATGTGGATGGTGTGTTGGCCGAGGAGATGCTCGTCCGAAGAGTCTGGCGCGTATGAGACAAATGGAAGCAGGCTCAACGGGGAGAGCAAGTGTGACAGTCGGAACGGCTCTGGGGTCGATGGCAGGTCATTTCGATCTGAAAAGAGGCTATAAGTTAACTGCCGAATGTTGTGTGAGCTGACATACTTGAGAATCCGGTGTTAGACACAGTTCCCTCGGTGCTGCCGCCGAACAGATTCAGGTGGATGCCACCAAACACGACGCCATCTATGAAGCATAAAGAGAGGATCTGGAGTAGCACCATGGCTTTCGAGTAGTGTAACCGTGGTATCCGTAGCTGCGAGAGTGCAACGCAGAACGCGAAGTCTGCGAGGATCCATTTACGGCCGTAGTTCGTGGAGTTTTCGTTCGAGCTGAAAGAGTATCGTACAAAGTCCAATAGCTTGATAGCCTTGCAGAGATCACGCATTAGCATTGTGATGAAAAGGGGGGGAAGGGTTGCAGCAGGCCGATCGCATAGCGTCATCGCGCGACCGTGGTGACCGGCGCTGCTGCAAGAGCAAGCTCACCTGGCACAACAGACCGACACTGAGCGCATACAGTCTCTGTGACGGCACATCTAGCCATCTCTCGGGTATCCGGGGCTGGGTACCAGGCACTTGCGCTGGTTTCGCGGTGGACATATCAACCAAGCCAGTTCGCGTCCAGAGCCCTGTCTGGTTCGCAGGTTATGAGCTGGTGAGTTGAAGGGTGACTGAAATACACGTCGTCACTAGTGGAACAGACGCGTAAAGCTGAGAGCAGTTGCGAACGCCGAACAAAGGCAGCAGGTCTGAGGTCAAGAGTGTAAGTGGAAAGTCAAAATATATTCCCGCCTGCACGTGATGGCGGTACAAGCAGCGGGCCACTGCAACCCACATCGAGTTCAACTTGAGCTGTCTTTTGGACTGTTTGCCAACCTGCATATTGGTAGAAATTTTTGCACTAAAATACAATATGCACAGCGACCACCTCGATGCAACACGAGTGTGGTGCTGGACGCCAGAGGGGGAGCAGTACCATATGTAGCAATTTGTCGTCATAGGTCACTCCACGCCTCAGACTGTGCACAGCGTACCGGCGAGCTCTTGCTGCAATACCCAGCTACTGTGCACACCCCCGAGATTGTGAAACAAGAGATGGTAATACTCTCGATGCAATCTGCGCAGTATTGGCGTAATATGTCGAGAGGCTAGATTTCTTGCTGTATGCCAGCCACCTGCCCGAGCCTGCCCTGAATGACGAATAGGCGCCTCCGTTGATTATATAGTCCCACGACGAGGCCTTGCGTTCTCCTTGGGGAATCGGTGACCCCCACCATTGGAGTGCTCGTGCTACTGGTACGTCTTCTCACTCAATATTCAGCATATCAGCTAGATCTCATGCTGGATTGCATATCAGAGCGTCACTCCGCACTGAGTGCAACGTTGTGGAAGTAACTTCGTTCTTAGGGTCAGTTTCCCCTCGCGGGTTATTGGCCCGCTCACTGACTGAAGCGGCTGGTAAGCTACTGCTCTTCATTCGAGATAAACCAATCGCTGACCCACGAATGAAGAAAGCGCCGTGGGCTGTTTTTGCATGACTTATCAAATGAAGCGGCTGGTAAGCTACCGCTCTTCATTCGAGATATACTAATCGCTGACCCACGAATGAAGAAAGCGCCGTGGGCTATTTTCTCATACCACCTCTACATCCCGACGACCGTTCTTCCCTGTCCTTCCCGCCCCCTGTCCACGCGCTACGTGATTTGTGAAGTCGAGGGGTCGCTGGGACGACTCGTGACTTACTTCACATTGGAATTCGAGGACAAGGGTACACATCGCGTTTCTTAACGACGGGCTGAATTCATTTCCGGCCCTGGCAACATATTGGCTGTTTTTCAAGACCTACCTCGCATTGGACCAGAGGACAAGGGTACATATCGCGTTTCTTAACGACGGCTGAATTCATTTTCGGCCCCGGCGCATAAGATCAGATATTGGTGTTTTTTTCATTAGTTACCTCGCATCGGAGGACAAGGGTACACATCGCGTGTCCCAACGACGGGCTGGAATTCATTGTCGGCCCCGGCAACATATTGGCTGTTTTTCGAGACCTACCTCGCATTGGATCAGAGGACAAGGGTACACATCGTGTTTCTTAACGACGGGCTGAATTCATTTTCGGCCCCGGCGCATAAGATCAGATATTGGCTGTTTCTTTCATTAGTTACCTCGCATTGGAGGAGGAGGGTACACATCACGTTTCCCAAGGGCTGAATTCATTTTCAGCCCTGGCACATAAAATCAAATAACCCAGGTCATCCCAAGTCTCCGCGATCCCTTCGTACTACCTCCAGCTGACGCGATGGTGTGGTCGTCCGACCCCCTCGCCGCCCCCATATTCGTCATCACATGTACATATCGCTGAGCTACCTACATACCTATGTCAATTTCACGGTATCTGGTATTCTGAATTCCTGATCTCGGATTCTCCGCGGACGCCAAGTGACGCATAACGCCCGCCCTAAAGTGCGGCCTTGGGCGAGCTCTTGCTGCAATGCCCAGCTACTCTACACATCCCTGAGATTGTGAAACAACAGATGGTAACGCTCTCGATACGATCTGCGCAATATTGATGTAATATGTCGAGAGGAGGCTAGATTTCTAGGTGTATGCCAGCCACCTGCCCGAGCCTGCCCTGAATGATGAATAGGCGCCTGCTCGATTATATAGTCCCACGACGAGGCCTTGCGTTTCTCCTGGGGAATCTTACACGGTTACCCCCACCATTGGAGTGCTCGTTCTGTTGGTACGTCTTCTCACTCAACATTCAGCCTATCAGCCAGATCTCATGCTGGATGCGTATCAGGGCGTCACTTCGCACTGAGCGTTGTGGAAGACACTTCGTTCTTAGGGTCAGTTTCTTGCCCTCGCGGGTTATTGGCCCGCTCGACTTATGCGGCTGGTAAGCTACCGCTCTTCATTCGAGATAAACCAATCGCTGACCAACAAATGAAGCGCATATCTCGATATTGTAACGGTTCTGCCCTCGGCCTTATCACCGTTGGGTTTGCCGTTGGCTGTTTTCTCATGACTTACCTCGCATTGGAATTCGGGGACAAGGGTGCGCATCACGTTTCTCAACGACGTTTGTTGATCTGACGCGCGCTCGATAGCTTCTTTGCAGCTGCCATATCCTGCCATTGCGTAGTCGGAGAAACTACAGGTAAGGTTTGCGCTCCATCCTCCTACCCAATAAATCCATTCTGATCCGTCGCTCTCGCTCAGCTGATCATCCTGGGCTGAATTCATTTTCGGCCTTGGCACATAAAATCAAATAACCCAGGTCATCCCAAGTCTCCGCGATCCCTTCGTACCACCTCCAGCTGACGTGGTCGTCCGACCCCCCGCCGCCCCCGTACCCGTCATCACATGTACATATCGCTGAGCTACCTACATACCTATGTCAATTCCACGGTATCTGGTATTCTGAATTCCTGATCGCGATTCTCCGCGAAGGCCGTAGTGACTGGCGACTAGTGACGTATAACGCCTGCCCTAAAGTGCGGCCTTGATCATCGGCCCTTGTGATACTGCGAGACCTTTGGAGCTGCACCCACGACCAGCTACCCCGCGGGGCGAAGGAGAGACGTACAAAATCCTCGTCAGTCACTAACCATATGTGCCTATGCGCGAATTGAGGCAGATGCTGATGTCTGATTCCAGCCCTGTCGACACGCCCCGTGTGATGACCAGCAGCTGCCGTTCCGAAATATTTCTCTGAACTGATCATAGTTGGATCATAGTTGGATCATAGTATCTACCGCACGCACGCGCCCGGAGCGCGCTGCTCATGGGGATCAGCCTTTCGATTCGCATTCCCGGGGATTCTCTCTGGCATGTCAGTCTCCGACACTGTCGAGGCGCTGCCAAGATTATCGTTTCCCAAGACTCCCAACCAAATTCTACACACGCGCGCTTCGCCGCATAGTTGAACCTTGAAACTTGAAGCATACACGCTTTGATATTGATATTGCAATTGATATACCGACGGCGCCAAATGGTGCGTTCCATTTCCTCTACCCTCATCGCACTCCTCAACCTCCTTGTCTAGCGTCCCGTCGACATAGTACTAGTAACGCTAATGTGAAACCCTGAACACACGCATGCCGGCCTACGTGAGCAGTTTACTCGTCTTGCACCGCGCCTAATGAACATGACACGACGATCAGCGCAACCGTTGGTGATCACCTTCTCCCCGTCTGCATACCCCGCCTCCTGCCGTGCATCATTTCACAACCAGTACGCACTTCTTTTCGGGATGCGCCCATCATGATCACGCTGACAAGCGACGTCATAGCATTTATATCGTTTATGCCCACCACCCATACAGACCGCCAAACGCGTGCCGTAGGTATGGTCGGCACCTTGAAAATCAAATAACCCAGGCCATCCATCTCGGCGAGTGCAGCACGCGTATCGTAGCTCCAGTTGACTACCGTGTCCCCTCCACCCATCATGCCGAGATACCTCGTTACTCTTTCAATGAATTGAAATGGGGGTGAAAAAATGATCCAGATTCGAGAGTGATGTCTTTCGATCTGTGTGTGCTCGACTCACAGCTGTGATTGTCAGCAAGACATGATGACTTGAAGCTGCTTAGATCCTTGTGGTATTGGAGATGCTCGCAAGCCATGAATCATTCCAGGATCAGCGGGCTGCGTCTTGTGCCGTGATTCGGATCTGAGTGGCGGCCTAAGTAAATATGATTCAGTGCTAAGGCCACTGAGGTTGGGGGAGCTTGTAACACGGCTTCATTCACTCAAGGCTGCATACTGTTTGAATTGTTCAAGAAGTTCCCGCGGGGGGTCCATTGCAGAGAGCACAGACACAAAAGCGAAGTTCTCACGGGTAGCCCATTGAGCCCGGCGCTTTCGAGCACGGCCATCTTGTTTTCGCGAGCCCCACCAAGTGGGGGGAGGCAAGCTCCCCCAATAAGTTAATGATAATTTACGGGAGCGGGATTTGGACTGAACTCTAGCGAACTGATACAATTGGTGCCTGTTTCGCGATCGGCGGATTATTCCATCATGCCAAGAGTGAGCAACACATGTGCCGTTGGCTGTTTTCTCATGACTTACCTCGCATTGGAATTCGG
>KV417488.1:280293-299275 GCA_001630335.1 Athelia psychrophila | reverse complement strand
GCCGGCCTACGTGAGCAGTTTACTCGTCTTGCACCGCGCCTAATGAACATGACACGACGATCAGCGCAACCGTTGGTGATCACCTTCTCCCCGTCTGCATACCCCGCCTCCTGCCGTGCATCATTTCACAACCAGTACGCACTTCTTTTCGGGATGCGCCCATCATGATCACGCTGACAAGCGACGTCATAGCATTTATATCGTTTATGCCCACCACCCATACAGACCGCCAAACGCGTGCCGTAGGTATAGTCGGCACCTTGAAAATCAAATAACCCAGGCCATCCATCTCGGCGAGTGCAGCACGCGTATCGTAGCTCCAGTTGACTACCGTGTCCCCTCCACCCATCATGCCGAGATACCTCGTTACTCTTTCAATGAATTGAAATGGGGGTGAAAAAATGATCCAGATTCGAGAGTGATGTCTTTCGATCTGTGTGTGCTCGACTCACAGCTGTGATTGTCAGCAAGACATGATGACTTGAAGCTGCTTAGATCCTTGTGGTATTGGAGATGCTCGCAAGCCATGAATCATTCCAGGATCAGCGGGCTGCGTCTTGTGCCGTGATTCGGATCTGAGTGGCGGCCTAAGTAAATATGATTCAGTGCTAAGGCCACTGAGGTTGGGGGAGCTTGTAACACGGCTTCATTCACTCAAGGCTGCATACTGTTTGAATTGTTCAAGAAGTTCCCGCGGGGGGTCCATTGCAGAGAGCACAGACACAAAAGCGAAGTTCTCACGGGTAGCCCATTGAGCCCGGCGCTTTCGAGCACGGCCATCTTGTTTTCGCGAGCCCCACCAAGTGGGGGGAGGCAAGCTCCCCCAATAAGTTAATGATAATTTACGGGAGCGGGATTTGGACTGAACTCTAGCGAACTGATACAATTGGTGCCTGTTTCGCGATCGGCGGATTATTCCATCATGCCAAGAGTGAGCAACACATGTCGGCAGCGCCGTTGGCTGTTTTCTCATGACTTACCTCGCATTGGAATTCGGGGACAAGGGTGCGCATCACGTTTCTCAACGACGTTTGTTGATCTGACGCGCACTCGATAGCTTCTTTGCAGCTGCCATATCCTGCCATTGCGTAGTCGGAGAAACTACAGGTAAGGTTTGCGCTCCATCCTCCTACCCAATAAATCCATTCTGATCCGTCGTTCTCGCTCAGCTGATCATCCTGGGCTGAATTCATTTTCGGCCTTGGCACATAAAATCAAATAACCCAGGTCATCCCAAGTCTCCGCGATCCCTTCGTACCACCTCCAGCTGACGTGGTCGTCCGACCCCCCGCCGCCCCCGTACCCGTCATCACATGTACATATCGCTGAGCTACCTACATACCTATGTCAATTCCACGGTATCTGGTATTCTGAATTCCTGATCGCGATTCTCCGCAAAGGCCGTAGTGACTGGTGACTAGTGACGTATAACGCCTGCCCTAAAGTGCGGCCTTGATCATCGGCCCTTGTGATACTGCGAGACCTTTGGAGCTGCACCCACGACCAGCTACCCCGCGGGGCGAAGGAGAGACATACAAATCCTCGTCAGTCGCTAACCATATGTGCCTATGCGCGAATTGAGGCAGATGCTGATATCTGATTACAGCCCTGTCGACACGCCCCGTGTTGATGACCAGCAGCTGCCGTTCCGAAATATTTCTCTGAACTGATGATTGATCGTGGTATCTACCACACGCACGCGCCCGGAGCGTGCTGCTCTGTTCTTCCCCCCGATATACTCATGGGGATCAGCCTTTCGATTCGGATTTCCGGGGGTTCTCTCTGGCATGTCAGTCTCCGACACTGTCGAGGCGCTGCCAAGATTATCGTTTCCCAAGACTCCCAACCAAATTCTACACACGCGCGCTTCGCCGCATAGTTAAACCTTGAACCTTGAAACTTGAAGCATACACGCTTTGATATTGATATTGCAATTGATATACCGACGGCGCCAAATGGTGCGTTCCATTTCCTCTACCCTCATCGCACTCCTCAACCTCCCTTGTCTAGCGTCCCGTCGACATAGTACTAGTAACGCTAATGTGAAACCTGAACACACGCATGCCGGCCTACGTGAGCAGTTTACTCGTCTTGCACCGCGCCTAATGAACATGACACGACGACCAGCGCACCCGTTGGTGATCACCTCCCCCTCGTCTGCATACCCGCCTCGTGCCGTGCATCATTTCACAACCAGTACGCACTTCTTTTCGGGATGTGCCGATCATGATCACGCTGACAAGCGACGTTGTAGCATTTATATCGTTTATGCCCACCACCCATACAGACCGCCAAACGCGTGCCGTAGGTATGATCGGCACCTTGAAAATCAAATAACCCAGGCCATCCATCTCGGCGAGTGCAGCACGCGTATCGTAGCTCCAGTTGCCTACCGTGATCCCTCCACCCATTATGCCGAGATACAGTACCTCATTACTCTTTCAATGAATTGAAATGGGGTGAAACAATGATCCAGATTCGAGAGTGATGTGTTTCGATCTGTGTGTGCTCGACTCACAGCTGTGATTGTCAGCAAGACATGATGACTTGAAGCTGTTTAGATCCTTGTGGTATTGGAGATGCTCGCAAGCCCTGAATTGAATTATTCCAGGATCAGCGGGCTGCGTCTTGTGCCGTGATTCGGATCCGAGTGGCGGCCTAAGTAAATATGATTCAGTGCTAAGGCCACTGAGGTTGGGGGAGCTTGTAACACGGCTTAATTCACTCAAGGCTGCATACTGTTTGAATTGTTCAAGAAGTTCCCGCGGGGGGTCCATTGCAGAGAGCACAGGCGCAAAAGCGAAGTTCTCACAGGTAGCCCATTGAGCCCGGCGCTTTCGAGCACAGCCATCTTGTTTTCGCGAGCCCCACCAAGATACTGGGGGGAGGCAAGCTCCCCCAATAAGTTAATGATAATTTACGGGAGCGGGATTTGGACTGAACTCTAGCGAACTGATACAATTGGTGCCTGTTTCGCGATCGGCGGATTATCAAGAGTGAGCAACACATGGATGTCTTTATTAATAGGCGGGGTCGGCACGATGTACCGGCCGTGTGGCGCTTGAATTCATAGCATTTCACACTGATTCACAACATTTAGAATGTCTGTCGATGCAATTTCAAGATTTATAATGTTGTGAATTTAAGTTGTGATCATCGATGATCTTGTGAACATCCAGGGCACGGCTCGGCAAAACCGGCGTCAGAGCTAAAGTCTAAATGGTTATCTAAATATCTAAAATTGGAGCTATTCTGTGATCATGGAGGATCAGAGAGGATCAGAGAGGATCATAGAGGATCCTCTATGATCACAAGATTCGATTTATCTTTCAAGGGTTTTGTCCGGTATGGGCCTGGATACATCACGGACGCCCACAAACGCCTTTAACTTTTCGGGAACAAGGTTCGTTGGCGAAATCTCTCCAACTCTTTTTGAATGCTGATCGATCGAGGTGTGCGATAAATAGCCTAGGCTTGGTTCATGATGGCGCATTGAGCCCGAAATTGCGACCATCAATCTGCCAATGAAATTTGGAGACTCTGGAGAGGGTAGTAACAAGAAACGAAACGAAACCGTGGGATGGGAAAGATTGGCGCGGTCCATAGCCTAACAGTTTTGGGATTCGACATAAAACAAAATCGGGTGCCGGCGAGGTGTACCAGTTTAAATATTAAATATTCGATATATGCCTTCGTATACAGAGATGTGGTTCTCACGTGATGCTATAATGCACCATACTTCGCATTTCCCGAGCGCAACCCGGTCAGATGTGGCCACCGCCAAAATTACCTGCATTGTAGTATTAGGATCACTATTATTGAGCATTTTCTATGCCAGGAAAAATTAAATAGCCCAAAAATAACCTAACCTACCCAAATTGAATCCAAATTGAATCCAAACCTATCCAAACCTACCCAAACCTAACCCCACCCCCGCCCATCCCCTGAAATAAATATCCCTGTCTTAACTTAACCTCTAACCCCTAACCCCTAACGGCCTCGCTACGGGGAAGCGGATGTGGCTGTAGCCACATCCGGGCCGCCAGAGTGACCCCTGTCGCCGACAGTAAATACTAAACAGTAGAAAATGATATTTAATTAGCGATAACAGTTAGATTAAATTAGATTCCAGAAGCCCCGGACCGGACTGTGCAAAAAACGAAACGAACTTGGCACAGTCCAGGCCTTTCCCACACCCACGATTTCGTTTCGTTTTTAGTTACTACCTTCTGGAGACTGAGAGGTCTCATGCTCTCTCATGCTCATGGCCTCGTCAACTGTCAATCCGCTGGGGTTCAAGGGGATGGCGTATGTATCTGTAGCCCAGCTTACAGTGAGTTGTGGCCACTCAAACCGTCGCTCATTCACTTATATACCTTCCATTTCTACCAGGCTTATTCGTATGACTTGCTGCTGTCGATATCGGAAGAGCACGAAATCATCTCAAGAGCTGGACTCACCTGGCCAATTGCCATCTACCTTCTGTCACGGTGCGCACATCCACTCTAGTTTGCCGTACGTGCTAACAGTACACCCCAGCATCAGCGCAGCAGGCCCCTTGCTGCTGATCGCGATATTCCAATGTAAAGCCTCTTTCTCTCAATGTATGGATGCCATCTGACTGGCCACGCAGTCATACCGACGGGGCACTGTCCACCACTTGTAGCATTATATGCGGCGTCTGCGGCCACGAGGGCGATATCCACTTCATTTCTGTTCTTCCTGCGCGTCCGAGCCGTATACCTGTGCTCAAGATCCGCTACCGCGCTCTTCGGCATCTTGTGGCTCATCATGTTGATACTCACCATAATTGCCGATGTATCGGTTGGTCCAGGTAAGCCCCAGCACGACTTCCATTTTGTTTGTCAGCTCAACCGTCCCCCACCCACTATCCAGGGCCTCTTACGGTCACTCAGCATTGCACAACCGCCCAGAATCCCCGCACAACTTCCTACCCGAGCGCCTCCTCATTCTTATTCGATACATTCGTCTTTATAGCCATATCTTACCGGTTAGCGGCCGACGCCGCGACCGAGCAAAGCTGGCGCGCCCGCCTCCGGTTGGTAGTCACCGGAAAGGGCCTGTTCAGGATCTCAAGAGCACTCATGGTCAGCGGACAGTTGTATTATCTGTATGTCAGCGCATCTCGTGGAGTGTGAATCTTGTTCAATTTGCTGATCTATTTCCTTCCATCCAGGGCCATCATATTGTTCTTTTGGGTAACCCTCGCTGTGAGGGTGTCTCCGCTGATCCCCGCCGGGTCCCACTTTCTGCTCTACACGTCGTATATGGCGTTCACGAACATCATGGCGTGCAGAGTATTTCGTGGAGTCGCGCTCGGTATGATCGAGAACTCGCCGACCACCGCCGGTCTGAGTAGTACGCGGATCGCCGCAGCCTTTGAGTTGTCGCCGGTTTCCGCCAGTTCCCGCTGCTCGCTCGGTTCGGGGCGCCACCTCGAAGGTACCCTGGTCAATAGGTACCTCTAGTCCATAGTCTTTTAATACACGTTTCAAGTCCCCCGACCCAGCTGCTCATGATCATGATTCGTTTCACAGTCGGACCGCCCTATCACCACTACTACCGTCATCAAGCGATGACCTCAAGTTATGTACCCTTCTGAAACACCGGGAAAGAGGGGAAAACTCTCATTGCAGGCCCTGAAGGAGGTGTCCCTTTCTCGCAAACGCCTGTGTGTATCTGAGCAACATCTTGCTGCTGTCCTTTCACCCATTAAACTCAGTAAAAACGCTGATTTAACTAGAATCATGTGGCAGTCAGGTAAAGTCAGTGTAATGTCGCTTTGCAGTCGTTTCTCAGTCTGAAAATCGGGCCGGACTCATTGATCAGTCGGTATCAATACATTGTTAGATATTTCGTTAGGTCAAAGTCAAGCAGAAGTCAAGCAGAAGTTGGTAGTTACGTAGACTGTTGGTAAGTAATCCCAGTGAGAAACGCGTCAGGACAGATCGAGACAGATCGTGGCAATTCGACGGGGTCGTGTTGGGATCGTGGCAGATAGTGACAGGTAATAATTCTCGCGTCGAGTGCCGTAAGCTCGTTGAGTCTCTCCTTCAATCTTACGATTTCTTTTCAAAAATCACACAATTCCAGCGAAGTCTCATGAATTGAGTTTTGAATTTTTTCGGGAAGTCGTCGAGGGCCTGCCCTTAACGCGCCCTTGACCCGTGTCTCGCACTTCGCCTCTCTCTCTATCTCTTACTTGCACACACTTTCCACTATGCCCTCTCCGACTCCTGACCTCGACATTAGCATTCTTATTCTTTGGACTACCACGAGATGACATCAAGGTGTGTTTCTACTCTATGTACTTGTCTCTATTGGTTGTGACGCGCTTACCACTGTTTATCATTAGGATCCCAACATTCTCTTCTAAAACCCATCCAGTGATCGCAAAGGTGAGCAGATTTAGAATTCCTGGCAGATTTCAGTATTGTTTACACCCTACCAACAGTCTGACAGCAGCCATGCACGAGTCAAGAACTTCAGGTGCTCGAATCATCATATATTCACCACTCACTGTAACTGTACATTGACACTGTAGAAGAGGGTTTATGGTGCCAGGAGTATTTATCTTAGTTATGTTAGTGACCCGGCATGTAGTATTACCTGCAATATAACATGTTTCCCTCGTAATTTAGCCCTGTGTGGTTTCAATGGGAGCTGAACAAGAAAATATAATTTCAATTGAGGCACAATATTGTGAGAGCGAAGCGCATCAAAGGTTTCGCTTGGCAATTCTTATGCCACTATTTAGCTCGATATGTCTCACTTGGCATTTATATGCCACTATTTAGTTCGATCTGTCACGAAATCCATAGAGCCAGTCTCGTTTTTTCGAGACACATCGAGACATATCGTGAACTCCGATATGTCACGATATCTCTTGATCTGTCTTGACGCGTTTCTCACTGGAAGTAATTCTCAAACGCAGAAGTCCCGACATTTGATAGTAATAAAGTATAGTCGAGGAAGGCCCAACCTCAAGTTCAACGTGCGTCGTGTGTCGGGTGTGCTGACAGGCCAAAAAATCTGCTTACTCCGACTCGGACAACCTTGCTTGACATCAACATACGGCCCGCCCCAGAGCATAAAATGATAAATCAACCCAAAATGCGAGGAGCTAGTCACTGGTCACCGGTCACTGGCTGAACCACCTCCATAGTACAACATATCTCAAAATTGGCAACCACTTCTCAGCCCTCCATTTCACCTCGAGAGTCCTCCAGCATTGACTGTCTTCGAGGAAGATTCAAACAGGCGCAGGGAACATTACCGAACGACAACAAGGCGGGGAGGCGATCATGCACGATCGCGAACTGGGTGATCGGAAAGCCATACTGGCTTGCGCGGAATGCCGAAGGTGAGACTTCACAAATAGCGAACTCAGGCCCAGAAGAGATCCGACTGACACGCCTCCCCCAGGTCCAAGATCAAGTGCGACAGGTATGATCATGACTTTAAGCAAAGTCGTCAATATTGACGTCGATGAATCACTGCTACCAGAGTTTTCCCTTGCCAGTCCTGTATTCGCAGAGGATGCATTGGGTGCCCCAAAGGCGAGCACGGTCGCTGAGGCCTAATATATGACATTGTGGGCTTACTACAGGCACACAGGCACCTTGGCAGCTGTAAAAGGCAACGTGTGCGTCGATTTAACAGTGTCGAAGTCTCCAGACCTCATGCTGACTATCGTTACTCTATATAACTACAAATCAGAATTCTAGCTACGCAAGCAAAGCGCTTGGAGAACGATGTGAAATCATATCAAGCGAGAATCAACGAGCTAGAGGCCGCACTGAAGGCTAGAACTGGTGGCTCCCATCCTGCACTCCACCAAAGCACGCTGGCAGCACAGGACGAACCTCAGCTGTACACGGAGAGCAATATTGATGCTGTTTCGGACGCGCTGGGCTCATTGTCAATCGGCCCTGATAGCAGAGCAAAATACCACGGCGGATCTGCCGCCTCGGAGGTACGCTCCCTTGTAATATTCAAGGTCTGAATTATTGAACTCGAAGCTGATTGAAGCGTGGTGACCGCCCCGGCTGCAGTATTTACTGTCCCTCATGGACTCTCCTGTTCGTCAATTTGGCAAGCTTTGACAGCGACGAAATTGACTCTCAATCAGGACAATGAAAATAGTTGGGACAACGATGATCCAACACTGACATGTCATACAGTGTCTCCTGAGATTGGCGAATTATCGAGGGCCTTCCCGATGGGCCTCTCTAGCTGCCCATACAGCACGGTTCACCTCATCCAGTACCTCCCACCCGAGGCCAAGGCGCTTGAATTGGTTGATGTCTATTACTGCAACGGTGCCACAAAGTAAGCTGCTACAGCGCCCATTTCATTGCATCATAACCTGACACATCGGCCTGAGCCCAGGCTCAGTCCTATCCTCCGATCCGACCTGATGGACTCGATCGTGAAGCCAATATACGGTCTGGCAGGGACAGCATCGATTTACACCATTCACGCACATCAGCTCTCGGTGTTCTTTGCTGTGTTGGCCGCTGGAGAATTACCAGACGAGGAGTCTGTGCAACCCACACCCTTGGCGCGGCACTACTATATGCTTTCGCGTGCGGCATTTTCGCTCAAAACGATCGCGCGAGAGGCAAATGCAGCGTCGGTCCAAGCTCTTCTTATAATCATATGGTACTTGCGTCTATCAGATCCCAAAAGTCACGAAGAGAGATGGTTATTGGGTGGATTGTGCGTCAGGGTCTCTCAAGCAGCAAGTCGATATTATCTGAATGGTCAATTGCTGAAAACAACTGATACATACCACAGATTGGACTCCGTGAGCATTTGTGTGCTCATTGATCGCGATATATTTATTGACAATGCTGCGGTGCTATGAAGAACGCGACAGCGCTGCCTGGACACGCGACGAAGACGAGATCGAAAGGCGCCGGGTGCTCTTCTGGGAGCTCTTCACATTCGAAGCATGGCAGAGCATGACCACCGGTCGTCCGCCGTCCATGAGCATTCGACATACCAATTGTCGTTTTCCGCGAGATCGTGAACCCTTCTTGAACTCCTCTGGGAATTTTGAAACAGGCTGTAAGTAAATAATTGCATATACCCTATGGGTGGCAATAGGAGAAATTGCTAATGCTGTCTCCGCCAGTCGACTATTGGAAACTTCGGTATGCTGCTACCTGTCTCACACTGTCGCTGCAACACGTCTTTTGCGCAAACTCCCCGTCATATTCGATTTTAATCAATGTTGACAAGGAGCTGCGCCAGTCGCCCATCCCCGAACATCTGAGATGCCCAGTGGACGCTTCAGATGCTGACTGCTCCTGGTCCATCGACCCTGCGAAGGCATCACAACAATACTGCGTCTCCAACATACACGAATGCAGTTTGTTCCTTTCATATTCATCAATCCCTCAAGAACAGTCTCTCACACCCGAGTACCTAGATCTACTGTACATCCACAGGAGCTACTTTGCGCAAGCGATGCGCGCAGAGCCGCTTGATCCCCTCCAGCACAAATACGCATTTTCAGTGCAGGCAGTTTACGCGAGCGCTCGCCGGCTGATCCTGGGCATGCAGGGCCTGTGTTTCTACCACCGAAGCGCGGCGCGGCGGCAGTGGTTCCTGTGGTCGTCCATGTTCTCTGGATGCGTAAGCAACAGCGCCTCATCGCATCAATGTTGGTGGGCTGCTGACACCTGTTTGGGTTTTTCTGGTTGCAGATCGTCTTGGGCGCGCTGGTGATTGAGAGCACGGGATGCTCCTTGGCGCGGGATGCGTTGAGTGCGCTGGAACTGGCGGGCGAATTGTTTGAGACAACTTTTGGGAACGCGCGCTCGCCGGCTATCACGGTGAGCACGTATTCCCTGCGCATCACGGTTCGTGTTTTTCTGAACGGCCCACTCTAAGGAAACGCTTCGACGACTCCTTAAGCGGGCGCGGGGCGTGATGGCAGCGTACCTATCCAACGAGCCTCCACCCGCCCGCCCGCCACATCGGTGTGGCGCCTCGTCATCCAAACCAGATGAGCTCGCAGTTCTGGGTGGCAGGAGATCAGTCATCACCTCCAGAGCACTGTCCTCTACCGCGCCCCCCAAACCGAATTTCGTTCCTCCCTCACACGTTCAACTAGATACCGTCGCCCATGCTGGAGTTGATTCCAGTTATGTTTTAGGCGGCGGCGAGCAGGTGGACACCACGGCCTTGGTTTTCGACGCCATGCACAACTACCACGCTCAGTACGAGGAGCCTGTGTTCAACTCTCTCTACCTGGATCCGGAGCAGCCGGATGCGCTCATGCACTACTCCCACCAGGAGCCGCCGCCACCTCAGAATCTGAACGATATCTGGGGCTCCTATATGAGCGCATTGATGGCCCCACCGAACCCTTCATAAATTCTGATGCGCCCTTGTGTGCGAATTCTGCTTTGAGATTGTATACTACTGCAATTTACAAACCATGCTCGCTCATGTTATAATCTCTGTCCATAAACCGTATCCGCGCTGGCTAGGCCTGCCATGGGTGCTCTCACCGGGCGCGCTGAGAGTATTATTCTTGGAATTTATCTTGTATCCCACTCTCACTCTCACTAATTCACAATTCCCTTCACGCACGGCAGCGTCTCCTAAGAGAAAGAGGAGGCACCTGTGGCTATGCCACTGTGGGTACAACAACGTACCCACATACACGCCGCAGCCATTGATAATCAACATCTCTTCTACTTCCTCCCATTGCGTGTCTCGTCCGTTTCGTTCGCCCAGCTGACGTATCAAGTACACGAAAATGAGCGAGAGACGCGCGGCGACCCCAGACTCGATGTCATCGTCGGCCGCTCGAAGCCAACTGGTATATCATCCTCTGGCTACTCACGAGTCTGTATAAAGGCCACTGAAGAGTATGATGATATCCACACCTCCAAGCCCACCGAACAACCCATCCACACCATCCCTTTTACGCGATGTCCCCAACCCAATTCTCCAAAATCATCCTGCGCTCGCGCCCCGTCGCAGACATCATCCCCTCAGAGAACTTCCAAATGGAGCATGCCCCGCTCTCCTCGCTCGTCCCCGGCGCGAAGCAGGTGTTGGTCAAAGTAACCTACCTCTCGCTGGACCCTGCGATGCGCGGCTGGCTGCGCGATGAGCGCAGTTACATGCCCCCGGTGCAGATCGGCGAGACGATGCGCGCGGGCGGGCTGGGCGTCGTGGTGAAAGCGGGCGAGGGAAGCAAGTTCGCCGAAGGGGACACTATCTCCGGTTTTGTCGGTGCGCTTCCCGTTCTCACTAATCTGCTGTGGCAAGGGCTGATGGAATGCTTGAAGGATGGGCCGAGTACGCGGTGGTGGACGATGATACATCCACCAAGGTCGAGTATGTTGTTTCCATATTAATATCACTTCTACAACCCAAACTTACTGTCTCAAAGACCACCCAAAGGCACAGACGCCCTCGACTTCCTCAATACCCTCGGCTTCCCTGGCCTGACCGCCTACTTCGTGCGTCCTCCCTCTCCCGCTTCTTTCCAGCTAACCAACATACCCGGCACCCAGGGCCTGAACGACATCGGCCGCGCCAAGAAAGGCGAGACCCTCGTCGTCTCCGGCGCAGCGGGCGCCGTCGGCTCGGTCGTCTGCCAGCTCGGCAAGCGCCTCGGGTGCACGGTCATCGCCATCGCCGGCTCGCCCGACAAGTGCGAGTGGCTCGAGAAGGACCTCGGCGTCGACAAGGCGCTCAACTACAAGTCGCCCACCTTCCACGAGGACTGGGCCGCGCTCGGCTACCTCGACGTCTTCTTCGACAACGTCGGCGGCGACATCCTGGATTTTGCGCTGACGCGCCTGAACAGGGACGCGCGCATCGTGCTGTGCGGCTGCATCTCGCAGTACAACGCCGCGAAGCCCGCGGGGATCACCGCGTACAGCAACCTCATCGCGCAGCGCGCGTCCATGACGGGCTTTGGCGTGTTCGGCTTCGCCGAGCGGTATCCCGAGGCGATTGCGGACATCGGGGCCGGCGTCGCGGACGGGAGCATCAAGCGCAAGTTCCACATCGTCGACGGCCTCGCGCAGGCGCCCGAGGCGCTGTGCCTGCTCTTCACGGGCGGGAACACTGGGAAGCTGTGAGTTTTTTTTAACTTTATTAATTTGCTGCAGTGAGCTTTGTTGACAATGCGGCGTGAACAGGGTGGTGAAGGTGAGCGATGGGCCGATCGCGTGAGCTTTGCTTTGCTTTGTTTTCGATGCTGTCTCGCGTCCGTACTGTTATGCTGCCAGTAGTTTTAGGTGTATGTTATCGCGATTTTCAAACTGTACTCGACAATGATGCGGCTTGAGGGATGATTCTCATTAATCCACCCAGCTTCCGCCCACCAGTCCGCAGCTTAGACTTGTGGTTCTGCTCTATGTCAGCGTTTTAGCGTGTTTTCGATGTCGGCGCGCTTTCGTGTTATTGTGCCACCAAGAATTTTAAGCATACGTACTGCAATTTACAAACCATGCTCGATCATTTTATAAGTGGTTAATTTAATCGGATTAGCTAACCGTGCGCACAAGGGTAACTTTCAATTAATGGTGTACGGGAATACCAATGCTTCCCGCCAAGTGGACATGGACGTCGTTCGCAGGGCGCACTTCAGTCTCCAGGACCACATCCTAACTCCTGTATCGGTGGCTTTGCCACCATCTGCAGACTGTCCAATGTTGGGGGTGGATTCAAGGTGAGCTCCTCGGCGTATTCAAATATGGATCGACGTGCGCGGATATCAGCCATCGCTGCAGGTCGCACGTTGTAGCACTGTATTACTATATGCGCGTTGTTAGACTACTATGTGCATGATGGCATTTGACGCGCAAAATCAAATCACGCACCCTGATCGATGATCCTTGTGGCACTACTTGGTCCTCGGCGCTCCTCCAGGTCCCAGACTTTGCCGCCCTGCAAGATAGCTGTATGCGGTTGACCATGCGCATGGGGCACGAGCGGGAGCGTGTACTGAGTACTGAGCGTGCAAGTGCGGTGACATCCTAGGGCGGCCTGCTTCCTGACGAACCACCGAGTCCGAAGTTTGAAGTGGACCCCCAGATTCTGAGTCGTGTGCAGCACACTCGGCACTGGATCGGCAGCCGAGGATTAAAATTCAATCTGCTGCGCAGTCGCGAGGCCCGGAAAGTAGCACTGAAGGACTCCGCCGTGTGGGTTCTGACTCCTGAGTTGAGTTTTGAGTGATACGCGTACGGTGCCTTGCCCTGCAGTGGCCGGCACGGGAGCTGAGCGCAGAACACGAGGGGTAGAGGGGTAGATCCAGAAAGCTAGACTTTGCAAAACTGGAATTGCGATGGGCATTGGCATTGATTGGGCCTGGCCGTGGTCTGCCGCGGTCCTCTGACGCCCGGCTCTTGGCCATGACGATTACTGATCGTGATCACGAAGGTTACGCACCGCAAAATCCGGATCGCATGCGCCACGGCCGGGGCGCTTGTGTCCGCTGAGGTTCGAGAGAATGCGGCTGCCATGGCGGACAAAGCGCGCGCTCGAGAACGGTGTGCAACTTGGTTGCCTATCATGTCGCCTAAGCTTAAGGCTGCAGTACTCAGCGCTCAGCATGCACGTCGCACGATCTGCCAATCACAAATTTGAATCACTGGGACGCGGGCGGGAAAGCAGATCCTGTCGAGGATCTGACGGTAGAGGCAATCACTGATTCTGAATCAAATTTTAGAGTGCGGGGAAGTGACGGATGGCACCGGCAAACAAGACGCTCCCACAGCCCCGCCCCAAGGAAATGGGTTTTCAGGTGGCACTGCCGCCGTCGCGGGTGCCCGTGCGCAGGTACGCATCCCTTTTGTGCTGGTGATCGGGCACAGCTGACGAGCGCGAGAACAAAATACGCAGCATGGAGGTGGAGGAGGACTCAGGAGGTGGACATGTCCGCGGCAAATGCATTACCCGGGCGAGCCGGTTTGACAGGCGATCGGACCCCGCACTTTATTGCGGGGTACGGGGACAATGTGACCTACAAGTGCCTGATCTGAGACGGGGCATCACCCGGAGGATCGCATGCCCCGCGCTGGGCAGAGGCAATGTGACCACTGTAATTGGAGTAGTTTCTTGGTCAGATCGGAGCTGACCCTGGCCCGTTGGGTGCAGGACGCCCTGGGTCGGGTTCTTGACATGCAGCATTTACGATTGCCGTTGGAGGCCGTTGGGTTCCTGAAATGGGAAATGTGCGAGATCGGAGGGGTACGTCCAGCAGCATTATTGTCCCCTATCGCGGGTACACGCCCTGCTGCAGGGTCGACAGCGGTGGGCACACACTTCTCCCTAGACCTGCAACGATAGCACGATAATTGTTAGTAGTTGCCAGCCGACAACTGGCCGTGCAGTGTGCACGGAAATGTCCAAGAGCGGCACAGCACCGCCCACAGATGTGGGGGAAGAAGGAGGGCGCCCGCGTGGACGGGGTCACATGATGTCAAATTATGGAGATGTCTACTTCCCCCCAGGGCCCACGAGGGCCGATCGTCCAGGTACCCATCTCAGATGCGTACGGGCCATCGGTTCCAGCATGCTGTCAAGTACAAAAAGGAAATCCACGCACCCCAACAACTCACCCCCTCCCCCTCCCCCGTTTCCACCATGCCCAATACTGAAGTCACCCCCACGGTCTTCCTGCGCGACATCGTCCAGCGCCCGGCGTACATGAACCTATGGGAGAAGCACCGCCACCGGAAAGCGCACTGGGTCGCAGAGATGTTTGCTGAGTCGGTCAGTCGTCGTTTCCCCTTGCTGTGCGCGCCCAGTGCTGACTGCGATGGTTTGTAGCTCGGCGTGTTCCTCTATTCCTACGCGGGAGTAGGCTCGACAGCCGCCTTCATCTGCGGCACCCTCACCGGCGCGCCCGGTCTCGGCTGTGAGTGCACGCGCCCCCCGAAATCCATTGCCATTGCTGACCCCCCCTCCCCCGCAGCCCTCCTCCAAATCGGCTTCGCGTACGCCTTCGGCATCCTCTTCGCGATCCTCGTGTGCAGCGGCACCTCCGGCGGGCACTTCTCCCCCTCCGTCACCATCTCCTTCGTCGTCTTCAAGGGCTTCCCCCCGCTCAAGGGCCTGCGCTACATCTTCGCGCAGATCCTCGGCGGGTACATCGCCGTCGGCCTCGTCTACCTGCAGTACAAGGACCTCATCGGCCTCGCGGACGAGGCGCTCCTCGCCGCCAAGGGCCCGCTCGTCGCCGCCGCGACCAAGTTCACGCCGAACGGCACCGCGGGCATCCTCGCCCTGTACACGCTCCCCGGCGCGAACCTGACCCGGGTGTTATTGAACGAGTTCGTGACGGACACGCTGCTCGCGCTCGTGATCTGGGCGATCCTCGACCCCACGAACATCCTCATGCCGCCGCAGGTCGGGCCGTGGGTCGTCTCGCTCGCGTACGCGGTCGCCATCTGGGGCTTCTCGCCCGCCGCGCTCGCGGCCAACGCCGCGCGCGACGTCGGCGGGCGCCTCGTCGCGCTGACCGTGTACGGCACGCAGGCGAGCGGGGGCAAGTACGCGGCGCTGGCGGCGCTGACGAACATCCCCGCGATGCTGTTCGGCGCGTGGCTGTACGAGGTGTTCCTGACGGACTCGAGCCGCGTGATGAGCCGCGCGCACCTGGAGTTCATGCAGGCGCACCAGAAGCACCACGAGGCGATGGTGGCGGGCATCGCCGCGGACGGCGGGCTGCCCAGGGTCGTGGCGGGGAACGCGTCGCAGAGCTCGACGGGGAAGGGCGAGGAGCACCATGATATCCAGCAGCTTGAGCGCGTCTGATGGATTTGTGCGCGGGTGGGTTGATGCGCGGATGGGTTGATGGATGGACACGACCGCCACGAAAACGGAGGACGCACACGGGGTGTGTTGTATTTTTACGCACTATTGCATTTCATTTCCACTGGGTTGGGCGTTGATGGGAGGGAGAAGGAGGCGGAGGGAGACGGGTAGAGCTTGATAGTAGCTTTCCTTAGTACAAATTGTAAATCCGGGTTAACGAATAATGTTGGTGTCGGACACGCTAAATCTGTGGTGTGAATTTTGATTATACTGTGCAACCCAAGTGCAACCATACATTACTCACTTTGAGTGGGGGCAGCCATGTCACGGGGTCTGCCCGGCCTGGGACTACTGGGAGCAGAGAGGAGCAGGTTGAGCATCAGAACAGTAGAAGGGGGGGAATGAGGATAGCAAGGGAGTTCAGAGCATGGGGGTAGCAAAAGAAGAGAGGCAGAAGTGGGTGGGTGCCTACAATTATAATGGGTGCAGCCTTGTAAGTTGTAAGCGCCCTCGGGAGGCACCTCGGGCCCGGGTATCTATATGCCGAATCTTGACCAATCTTGAAGTTATAATAAAAGTTAAGTAGAGTCTAGAGATGAATTTAGGCACGACTAAGCAGCACAGCGTGATCATGCCCGAGGGTGATATCCAATCCCGAGTGCTCGTAAGCACAGGCCGGGCCGTCTTCAGAGCAAGTATGTCGAAAGGGGGGCAACGAGGGCTTGGGCACGATTACATGTCGAATCTTGATCAATCTTAAGATACAAGCCTAGTACACGGAGAAGAATTTAGTCACGAATAAGCACTCACATACATACAGCACGAGTGCAACTTCAATATAATTGACAATCGATTGTCGGGGTAACGAAGGTCGCGTGACCGCGCCCGAGGGTGATGAGTATCTCCCAAGCCGGAGTATCAGTAGCACAGACTAGACCATCTTCAGAGCTTGTATGTCGGAAAATAAAGCAACATATGCAATTGGTGACTGCGAGGCGCCTGGTACAAGACCATAAAAGAGTCAATACGCATACACCACACGCACTAAACAATCCGGCATCCCGTTATCACTGCGGCTTCGCAATCGACCCATCACTCACTCTCAACACCCTGTCCACGCCGCATCGTCAGCAAAGCCCACGCAGCAAATCACCAGAATAAAAACACTTACAGCTTCCCCGTGTTCCCGCCCGCGAACAGCATCGTCAGCGCCTCGGGCGCCTGCGCGAGCCCGTCGACAATGTGGAACTTGCGCTTGATGCTCCCGTCCGCGACGCCGGCCCCGATGTCCGCAACCGCCTCGTGGTACCGCGCGACGAAGTCGAACACGACGAAGCCCGTGATGGACGCGCGCTGCGCGATGAGGTTGATGTACGCGGTGAGCCCCGCGGGCTTCGCGGCGTTGTACTGCGAGATGGCGCCGCACAGCACGACGCGCGCGCCCCTGTTCAGGCGCGTCAGCGCAAAGTCCAGGATGTCGCCGCCGACGTTGTCGAAGAAGACGTCGAGGTAGCCGAGCGCTTTCCATTCCGCGTGGAAGGTGGGCGATTTGTAGTTGAGCGCCTTGTCGACGCCGAGGTCCGTCTCGAGCCACTCGCACTTGTCGGGCGAGCCCGCAATTGCGATGACTTTGCACCCGAGGCGCTTGCCGGTCACGCAGACTATAGAAGCGCGCATCTGCGCTTCAAAAGCCCGTTGTTCTCTCCATCACAAACTGCCAGAGCACCCGAGACAACGTCGGACATGTTTGCCCACTCAGTTAATCGAAGTAAGCCACGTCGACGGACAAGTCGCCACGCACCGGCCATGCATCGACCTACATATCCCGGCGGACGGGAAAGCAGTATAGCTGGACGTAAAAGGACTTGAAGCAGCTGCCGTAGCTGCCCAGCTAAAAGACATCACGCACGGTGACGAAACTGCTAGCGTCACAGCAGCGGCGACAAAAAAACTCGGCAGAGTAGTGGGGGTACAGGTAGCGACTAAACGAGGTTAAACGCTGAGAACAATGGGAGTAGTGGGCTTAACTGGAAAGGCGTCTGCCGGGTTTCTGTGTCCGCGGGAGTTGAAGGACTTGTGGGAGCCGTACGGACCGGACTGGCGGATGAAACACGCTGGGGGAAGGAGAAATAGGGCGAGAAGGATTAACTGGCTTTACTAGTTGTTTATCCCCGATCTGGTACGAATGCTTATGACTCAGACCGAACCCCCTATAGTGGGAGCCGGTACCAGTGTGACCTGACGAGTAGGAACTGATTTGGGTAGAGATGGCCCGAAAGTAATATTGACCTTCTAACCAGTTCTAAACCGTAAGTTAGTACGGGCCCGGGCTCCTCGGGGGGCTTCCGCGAATGTTGAGTGTTCGACGTAGTTAATATTACTGTCCGTGGGGTGAAGACGGAAGGATATATTTACGGGGACTTCTCGTCCTACTATAGGTGTGGAGGTTCGGTTAGCTTGTCGGGTAGGTGTGGTGGGGAAAATGCGCTACAGGAGTTGGGTTAAGAGGTTTTAGTGGGACGCGAGCGCGGGGCAGCGTCTGTAGTAGGGGAGTCTCTTGAAGGTTTGGCTCGTACGGAGCGAGAGGAGGGAGCAGGGGCCGCGCTTCGTCCACGACCAGTTTCATTGGATGGAGAGCGACCTGGGACGCTACGCGCCGACCGACGCGCTACTCGCGTCAATGTACGGGGGCCACGTCTAGCCGCTCTGCTACGCGCGCCCGCCCGACCCGCAGCACCAGTTTCGCCCGCTCCCTTCGTTCAAGCGGCTTCCTCTGTGACAGAGGCCAAAACAGCCACGCGAAGGGCAAGAGTGATTAAACGACACCGCTCCCGACTACCTTACGAAGTTCCTACCCGGCTCATGCGCCACCACCTGCTACTATGTACGTGGTTCTAGCTCATACAACGAAGGTATAATGAAGGTGTCGGGTTTGAATGACAGAGTGTCCGGTGGGTTTCCGTGTCTACGGGAGCTGAAGGAGTTATGGGAGCCGTACGGACCGTACTGGCGGATGAAGCACGCAGGAGGGAGAGAGGGGAAGAGGGGTCGATTGGTTGTAGGGGCATGGGTCCCGGACGTGCTGTAGCCGGCGTAGTTTTTCCCGCTTTGGGAGCACCAGAGGCCGCGTCGCCCGCGGCAGCCGAGCGAGCAGACGGTCGAG
>KV417488.1:211897-280268 GCA_001630335.1 Athelia psychrophila | reverse complement strand
TCAAGAGATCCACACGAAGGGCAAGAGTGGTTAGAAGACAACGTTCCTGGCTTCCTTACGAGGCTCCTGCCCGGCTCATACGCCACCACCTGCTGTTATGTAGGTGGTTCCAGCTCATACGCTTAGAGCGCTGAGAACAAAAAACAAAAACAAAAAACCTTAGAAACTAATATGAGGTACCCCCTCGCAGAGGGATACCATCTCAGTGACGCAAAGGACGTATCAAAAGTCCCCCCCATATGTGACCTATAAAATTGATACGAAGAAGCCTATAAACTATTATCGCCCGAGAAAATTACTCCGTCGGTGCTTAATCCAAAAACCGAACCACCCGGCACACAAACCAAAAAAATAGCCTCAGAACACACATACGCAGAACACAAAGGAGCTAGAACAAGGGCACAAACAGACTCAGACCCGTTGGGGACGGTACGGGGCCAGGCCAGAGGGGCGAAGATCAGGGACGTGCGAAGCGCACGAAGTACTGAAACTGGGGACTAAGCGAGATTGAGACAAAGAGGGAGGAGAAAGGAAAGAAGCCGAAGCCAAGACCTTCATGGTAGCAGGGCATACGAAGCGGCTTCGCGGGTCAGGACGGCTACTTCTAATCCTGCCGAAAGTCCCGAAACCCTACGCTATCCTCTCAGAACTCGCTAGAGCGAAGGGCCGGGTCACGCAGACTATAGAAGCGCGCATTTGTGCTTCAGAAGCCTGTTAGCTCGTCCATCACAAACTGCCAGAGCACCCGAGACAACGTCGGACACATCTGCCCACAGCATAGTCGAAGTAAGCCACGTCAACCGGACAAGTGCGCCACCCACCGTGCCATGCATCGACAGAAATATCCCGGCGGACGGGAAAGCAGTACAGACGGACGTAGCCCACTTAGCGATATGAAGCAGATACCGCAGCGCTGCCCAGCTAGAACACGACACGCAGACGCATCTGGAACGTAACGAGCCCTACCACAAAAAGATAAGGGCTCGCCCAAGAGTTCTTTAGATGGCAGGAAGCGACATTCCAAACGAGGATAAAGGCTGAGCGATCTGAAACTGAAGGTGTAGTGACCGGACCTGGAAAGGTGTAAGCAGAGAGGCGGTTGCCGTGGGAGTCTTACTATGCGCCGGGCGGCCCGAACTGCTCGATTGAAACAGCTGACGGATATAGTGGGAGGATTAACTAGCTTTATGGTAGTTATCGAACAGAGTCCGAATGATAGGAGGCAGACCGTAATACAGTTTACGAAGCGCAGTCGCGTACCAGTGATGCACCTGCCCCAGGAGGCACTGGATGGTATGATGTAGAAATGGCCCGAAAGTAATACGACCGTCCTAACCGTGCTAAACCGTAGACGACTATGGCCGCTCCGCGACGGGCTCGCGTAGGTGTTGAGTGTGTCGACATAGTTTCGCTACTACTGTCTACGGACGTTGGGTTAAGAGGTTTTAGACGCGAGCGCGGGCAGCATCTGTAGTAGGGGGCTTGAAAGGTTCGGCTAGTACGGGGAGCGGAGGAGCAGGGGCCGCTTGGTCCGAAACCATTCCCTAGATGGAGAGCGACAAGGGGCGGTACGCGCTTACCTATGCGCTCCTACGTCCAGTGTAGGGGAGCCGCGTCTAGCCAGTCTGCTACGGGCATGTCCCGACCTACAGCACCAGCTCCCGCTCCCTCAATCAAGCGCTTCCTGTGCCAGATGTCAAGAGACACGAAGGGCAAGAGTGGTCGTAGAAGACAACGTTCCTGGCTTCCTTACGAGGCTCCTACCACGCTCATACGCCACCACCTGCTATTATGTACGTGGTTCCAGCTCACACGCTTAGAGCGCTGAGAACAAAAAAAAAAACAACCTTAGAAACTAATATGAGGTACCCCCTCGCAGAGGGATACCATCTCATTTAGATGAATACATATGATATTGATTATAGCATGAACGAAGAAGGTTACAGTATTTGCCCGCGGGCATTACTCCGCGGTGCTTAATCCAAAAACCGAACCACCCGGCACACAAACCAAAAACACCATAGCGCAGAACACACATACGCAGAACACAAAGGAGCTAGAACAAGGGCACAAACAGACTCAGACCCGTTGGGGACGGTACGGGGCCAGGCCAGAGGGGCGAAGATCAGGGACGTGCGAAGCGCACGAAGTACTGAAACTGGGGACTAAGCGAGATTGAGACAAAGAGGGAGGAGAAAGGAAAGAAGCCGAAGCCAAGACCTTCATGGTAGCAGGGCATACGAAGCGGCTTCGCGGGTCAGGACGGCTACTTCTAATCCTGCCGAAAGTCCCGAAACCCTACGCTATCCTCTCAGAACTCGCTAGAGCGAAGGGCCGGGTCACGCAGACTATAGAAGCGCGCATTTGTGCTTCAGAAGCCTGTTAGCTCGTCCATCACAAACTGCCAGAGCACCCGAGACAACGTCGGACACGTCTGTCCACTCAGATAGTCGAAGTAAGCCACGTCAACGGACAAGTCGCCACGCACCGGCCATGCATCGACCTATATATCCCGGCGGACGGGAAAGCAGTACAGACGGACGTAGAAGGATATGAAGCAGCTGCCGTAGCTGCCCAGCTAAAAGACATCACGCACGGTGACGAAACTGCTAGCGTCACAGCAGCGGCGACAAAAGTAGACCGTGTCCCCTTCGGCGAACTTACTCCCCTCGCCCTTCGACCACGACATCCAGCCCTTGTACGGGCATCGTCTGACCGATCTGCGCCGAGGGGATGTACCTGCAATCCTCGCGTATCCATTCGCGCATGGCGGGGTCCAGCGAGAGGTAGGTCGCCCTTACCAGCGCCTGGTTCGCGCCGGGGACGAGGGAGGCGAGGGGCATGCTCGGTTTGGAAAGTTTCGGTGGGGATGATGTCTGCGACGGGGCGCGAGCGCAGGGTGATTTTGGAGAATTGGGTTGCAGGCATCGTGTCAATGCCATGGGCGGCTTTGGAAAGGGCTAGTGGATTGTGGATCATTGTGCTCGTCAGTGCCCGCCTTTATGAGCAGTTGCCTTTAACGACGCGCATCCTTCGCGGCCAGCTGCTATAATTGTATAGCCTGGTCAAGATGCAATATGTGTAGGTTACGGTGGCACCCCGTCCTCGTAAGTTACCTTAGCGGTGGCGCGAAGCATTTGAATATTGTCTCCCGGAGGCCATAGTCACCATAGACAGTGTCTTCTGATCGTCTTCTCAACCATCCCATATGGTCCTTTGGCTGTCTGTTCGCTCGTTGCAGCCCCTCGGGAGGCTTGTATCCTTCCTGGCATGCTGCTGTTGGCCGATATGAAAGATGATATATTACGGATTCGGCATGAGTAGCCAGGCCCAGGGGGGTCCTCGAGAAGTCCAAGATCCTAGCGAGTTGTGAAGTCGAGGAAGGCAACCTTACTGCCAAGGTCGGTCCAGATTTCTTGAGGCATCTACGAACCCGCTCGGGAATATGACAAACACGTACAATTGGTGCCTGTAGCAAATACAAGATAATAATTGAGTCAATACACATACACCACACGCACAAGCACAGCCCAGAATCGCGTTACAGCTCACTACAACTTCGCAATCGACCCATCGCTTACTTTCACCACCCTGTGCACGCCGTATCGTCAGCAAAGCCCACGCAGCAACCAATAAAGTTAGAGCACTTACAGCTTCCCTGTGTTCCCGCCCGTGAACAGCATCTTAAGCGCCTCGGGCGCCTGTGCGAGCCCGTCGACAATGTGGAACTTGCGCTTGATGCTCCCGTCCGCGACGCCGGCCCCGATGTCCGCAATCGCCTCGTGGTACCGCGCGGCGAAGTCGAACACGACGAAGCCCGTGATGGAGGCGCGCTGCGAGATGAGGTTGAGGTACGCGGTGAGCCCCGCGGGCTTCGCCGAGTTGTACTGCGAGATGGCGCCGCACAGCACGATGCGCGCGTCCCTGTTGAGGCGGGTCAGCGCAAAGTCCAGGATGTCGCCGCCGACGTTGTCGAAGTAGACGTCGAGGTAGCCGAGCTCCTTCCATTCCTTGTAGAAGGTGGGCGATTTGTAGTTGAGCGCCTTGTCGACGCCGAGGTCCTTCTCGAGCCACTCGCACTTATCCGGCGAGCCGGCGATGGCGATGACTTTGCACCCGAGGCGCTTGCCGAGCTGGCAGACGAGCGAGCCGACGGCGCCCGCTGCGCCGGAGACGACGAGGGTTTCGCCCTTTTTGATGCGGCCGATGTCGTGGAGGCCCTATGTGCGGGGTATGTTGGTTAGCTGGGGAGAAGGGGAGAGGGGGATGACGCACGAAGTAAGCAGTCATGCCAGGCATGCCGAGGGTGTTGAGGAAGTCGAGGGCATCTGTGCCTTTGGGTGGCCTGTGAGACTGTAAGTTTGGGCTGTGGAAGTAACATGGAAGCAACATACTCGATCTTGGTGCATGTCTTATCGTCCACCACCGCGTACTCGGCCCATCCTTCATGTCATTGATCAGCCTTTGTCACTGTGTACGGGTAAAGAACAATGCGCACCTGGGGTACCATAAACAGTGTCGCCTTTCGCGAACTTGCTCCCCTCGCCCGCTTTGACCACGACGCCCAGTCCGCCTGCGCGCATCGTCTCGCCAATCTGCACTGGAGGCAGGTAGCTGCGTGTATCGCGCATCCAGCCGCGCATCGCAGGGTCCAGCGAGAGGTAGGTTACTTTGACCAGCACCTGCTTCGCGCCGGGGACGAGGGAGGAGAGCGAGGCATGCTCAGTTTGGAAGTTCTCTGAGGGGATTATGTCTGCGACGGGGCGCGAGCGCAGGGTGATTTTGGAGAATTGGGTTGAGGACATCGCGTGAAGGGGATGGTGTGGGAGGGTTATTGGATGAGGCTTGGAGGTGTGGGGATGATCATGCTCCTCAGGGGCCTTTATACGGACGTCGACTTGCGGGTAACGGTTTGCCGGCTCAAGGTCGTGATGATCAACACAACAACGGGAGTTGGCTTTGACCGACCGACAGACCATGACATTGCGTCGGGTATCATTGCGTGTCTCATTTTTGCATATTTTATAGGTCAGCTTCACCGACTACCGGTCAAAGGGCATATGATTATCATCAATTTCTCCAATTGAGTTGGAAAGTGAGTTTACTCGACGTGAAGCCATTGACAGGGCTGGTTGCTAGGACTTGTTAATATAAAGACAATCAGACTTTGAAGGACAAAGAGGGGTGACGTGTACAACTGCAGGTTGAAACTGAAATTTGGCGCCGATCGACGGCGCCCAAACTAGTACAGTTATATACGGTCCGCTGAAACACGCAAATCATAAATTGCAACTTTTCGCTGCATCCGTGCACTGTAAGCTACGAAATGGGTATGTATTATATAGTAGGGTATATAGTATGATGTCCAAATTGTTTTGAGTCCATACATGTAGCGTAGATGAAGAAATTCGAATTCGAAAGGAGGAGGCCAGTTTCGAGCAAAATCGGCCAGTGAAACACGGAGGCAATAATCCACTGCACCGATCGTTAACTCGCGCTCTCGTCGTCGTCGCGGCTGGCCTCGGGCTCGTTTGGCGTCGAATTGGCTTTGGGACATGTGGGGGGGATCAGGGCGGGGGCCTAGGAGGGACTTCTTGGTTGAAAATCGCTTCCCTTCCACCTATTTTCGAAGTGAGCGTGTTGTGATAGGCCGAAAATTTCAAAATGACATCATGCAACAGATTTGTACTCAGTGTCAACATATTATGCGCATCAACTTGAACTCAAATACCCCTCAAACAATTGTATCATCTTACTCGTATGTCTATCTATATTTCTCACTTTATTTTGTGCAAAACGATGAAGATTTACTCTCGCAATCAACGAAGTGTTTCACTGGGTGGGGGTGTTTCAGCGGACCGTATATAACTGTACTGTTTTCCAAGCATCCTGTCGCCGCCAATTTGCCTATCACCACGTCGACGGCCCTTCAACAGCTGGTACTTGTTGAAGACCCTGCTGTTTCCAGCTTCTTATCGTACTTTCTGTCAAATTTCCGCACCTCTTAAGGGAAACGGCCAGTTTATCGTGGCTGACTCTGTCATCTCTACGCCTTTCGTAGCTTTTCCATTCTGAATTTGCTGTGTCCCATATTCGAAAAGTCTATATCCATAACCTTTATCGGTACGTCTTCAAATGAACACCGAACACCCCACGTTGATCCGATTGAATACAGTGGTGTCAGTTCAACACAGATGCGCGAAATCAAGGGGGAATGGCGGCAACGTGTTCTGTTGCTGTCAAAACGCCTGGAAGAGCTCTCCACTGCAAGGAAGAAACTCTTCACTCAGCTGAAGGACTTGGATGCACAAATAAGCAACGTAGAGCAGGAACATAACGGACTGCTCAACCTGAATGCACCAACTTCGAATCTTCCCGCCGAAACACTTGCCATGATATTTGAAGCTGGCATGGTGCCTGAACACCATATGGACCATGAAAAAATAGTTTCCCCCCAATTTGGAGAGCTCGTGTCTCATGTCTCGCGCCGTTGGCGTAACATCGCGTTGGCAACTCCTAGATTATGGGCCAACCTCCGGCTCTTCCGCGCCCAAGTTTATGGCAATTTTAACCATTGGGACCGACCTTATATCGAGCGGGCTAGAAGGCGAATGGGAGAAAGAGCTGCTGTTTATCTTTCTAGGTCCAAAACGTCGCCCATAACCATTCGGATCAGCGCTCTCCGTCAAGTTGATTTCACACCCGATTTTTTGCGGTTGCTTGGTCCGCACATGGCACGTTGCCGTCGGTTGGTTATCGAGGATGCGAGTCTGCAATCAGTACCATTGCTGCTCGAGTACCTCCAATGCCAGTCGGTTCCCCTTCTGACATATTTCGAGTTTGCTTCCATTGGCCTCATCCTCGAGGAACATTCGGAAGAGGATGTGCCAGAGGACTTCCAGGTGCAAGTTTTCTCATCCGGCGCTCCTCGTCTAGAAAAGGCCCTCCTCGAACTCGATTCACAATATCACCTCAAATTCTTCACACCTGCTTTGGCGTCAGTGACGTCTCTGTGCATCAAAAGCATCGAGATTAGTAGCCTCAAGGAGCACAATGAATTCCGGGATGCGCTCATGGGATTAAACTCAATGAGCTATCTTGAGTTACATTTGGTATATTTCGAAGAAGATGTCGATTTTCGGGAATCTATACAACCCATAACGTTGCCCACCATACAATTTTTGTACGTGGGTAACGACGCAGGAGGCGCAAATCCATTCGTCGCCGATTGCATCGCGTCTATACACGCAACATCGTTGGTTTCCCTCGCTCTCAGAGGGTGGGATGGTCATGAGCAATCAAACGAGGAAATTGGCTCATATGGGCACCAATTCCCGTCATTGCAACACCTGACTATCATAGACATCGGATTGGAGAGGCCAGAGCTCGAACACCTAGCCGAAAAGTTCCCTGACATCGAACAATTGACCTGTGATATCTTCGATGATGAATTTGGAATCGAAGATATCATCGAGGATATTGTTTGGAGTAACTACACCAAAGATGACTCGAACGCTCCGCCGTATCCATGTTGGCCTAAACTGCACACCATCGCGACGTCGTCGCCTAACGCGCGCCTGATACCCACGCGAAGGTTGACTGATACCATCAGCACGCTACAAGAATGCGGTCATCCCCTTCGAAAGCTGCTTTTACCGACGCAGCTTAAGGCTCCCGGGTTGATCACGGAATTGAAAGAAGTGATAGACATCGAAGAGTTCTGCGATGACTGGCCAAGGCCATTTTCGCACTGGCGTACTTTCAAATTTGCAGGTACGTGTCGAAGACACAATCGCGCGTCTTAACATTGCTGAGTGAACCCTCGTAGATTGAACGAGCTCGGTTCAAAATGTAGTATCCCACGGCATGCAGCTCGAATCCTATGTTAATTTAAAATCATACAGAAAACTGCCCCTTCCCCAGCCCCGCGTGCATCCGTTTAATAAGCCTCATATAGAATCCTCTTTAATGAGACAGATCCAGAATCATTCAATGAGGCGATGGACTCCAGCAATTTGTCAGATGTGTACTAACATCCAGCACAATCAACACAAGTCACTATCCTACACCATAATTTTGCTGCACGTGGTAGCTCGAGGCAAACTCAATGGAATGCTAGAATCAGATGCATTGATATTTGTATCGAAGTACTCGCAAGTTTGGTCTAGAACGATCATCAAGAAAAAGTATGGGACAATAGAGCATTCCTTGCCGTATGCAAACCATCCTAACTGCCTCTGTAGGTGGTGAAGGAATATGGACTGATTAGAAGAGGGATGTGGTAGTGGTCTTCAGGATTTTCGAGTTCGAAGATAATCTGCGGTTCCGGTCACCGCGAGCACTGTTCAAAGACCAAACAAGTAATGCATACCTCGACCCAAGGATAGAAGCATTTCCTATCCGTCTTTGCAAAATAATCTTTCGTCTTGAAGATTACCTTGTAGGTGCCTCCCTTTTGCAGTTCAATCGCATCAGAGGCACCACGCGGTGGAAGGAGATCCGTGCAGCGGCCATCGGAATTGGTTACGCTGATATAAGATACAGTTTGTTTAGTTCAATCCTCTCGACAACAATAAGGAATTACCGACCCTTTGGCCATAGGCTGAAACATGTCAACGCTATTTTCAACTGAGTAGCATCCTTGAAGAGAAACCTCGACGCCCTCGGCGGGTTTTCCAGTGGATGAATCCAGGACTGGGGTTCATTGTTAGACCACATCACAGCTAACCTGCAAGGGACGAGCATACCATGGCAAGTAATCGGAGATTTCGACATGGTATGATCGTGCTTTCAAGCGCGCACTCAACAGATCCAAACTCGAGTACGCAGTGACGGTATTAGCACTCAAGCTACCAGCTGCAGATTTAATAGCCCAAGATAACGATTGCAGCTTCCGCAAAGGTTCCGAAATTTCCACCTGTTTGCAGGAGATGATCCAGTCAAGCTCGGGGATTTTTATGCCAGCGTCAGATGTGTGGTGATGAATTATCTATGCGTAGCCTGGTAATGAAGAAGTCAAGTTGGAGTGACTCGTAAAGGCCCTCTACAGAGGCCGACCGATCAGACAGACATCTGCCATTTCGAAGTCGAAAAAAAGTCGATCATGGCTGCCTCTATCAACGACGTGCCTCCTCTGGCAAAGTATCTCGCATCCTCAGGTCCGGAAACTTGCAATGTATCGGCTTCCAAAGTGCTTATAATTAAATAGACAAGAAAACGCGCGACAAAGCTGTAAAAAACTTGGCTGTTTTTCTGTCCAACAAATCTGAGAATGCAGCAATACCTGAACTCGAGATGGGCAAGCTCTGGAAAGGCATCTTCTATTGTACGGTATTTTCTCTGTCGAATGACCGATCAACGCTGAATCAACCCCACAGGCTTTTGGATGTCGGATAAGCCTCTGGTGCAGCAAGCATTAGCAACCGAGTTAGCAGACCTGCTACTTGCTATCTCAGATACACCGTCTTCATTGCACTTTCTGCGGGGCTTCTGGGTGACTATAGTCCGTGAATGGAACGGGATCGATCGACTACGGTGCGTCTTAAGAACTTCGCATGAGAAAGGCATTTAAGCCCCGACGGGTTCTAGCATGGACAAATATTACATGCTTGTTAGAAGATTCGTCAATGCAAGCTTCCGGCTGCTCTTACGAGCCGAATGGGATGAACCTGCATGCACCGAGTACAGTGACATTCTAACGCATACGGGCGGGCCGTTATGGTAACTTGCGCGCTATAATAGCTTTCGTCATCTAATCACACAATTCAGTCCATCCGACAACCGCGTACCCGCAAGCTTGGCCTTTCATATAGGCGATGTCTACCTCGACGAACTAGACAAAGTCCTTTCCGACACACCCACATCACCTTGTCCCCTTTCCACGTTGCTCTCTCCATTTTTCACACTCGCTGCAGGCACACCAGCCAAGTTGACCTTCAAACACACCCAGGAAACCGTATTTGAACCTATTCTCGCTGCGCTCCAGGGTTCAAGTTCGAATTCCGCGGGACCCATGCGAAAACGACCCCGGTTGGAGTCCACTTATCAGCATATTTTGGACAATTCGTGCATTTCTGATCCGAAGAGCGGTCAAGTGGATCAATCCAAGCTCAGGACTACTATACTACGGCGCATATTTGATGTGGCTAGTGAAGAGGGCACGAGGGACTCAAACCGGAGGAAAATGTACGCGCTGTTTAAGGCCGCAAAAGCAGACGAGGATGGCGAAGATAGTGAGTCGGACACATGACTGCCATCTGTATCTCTACTTTGATGAATTTCACTGCAAAAAAATCATTTAGCCGTCTGTTTGGGCCTTCCGTGTGCCTCGAAGTTGATTCGTTATGTGAAAACTTCCCGAGTCAGAAGTACTCGTCGGAGATCTTAACCTCAAAAACCTGCGCTCATGTGAAGTTTCATGCAAGCATTTCCAATTCGTTTTGTTTTCCCTTGAGCTGTGAGAACCCGCTCGTCACCAGTTCACTTCCAAGCCTCCTTGCAAACAGAGGCCGCGGTGATTCCTCGACATAACCTGCACACGCGGCTATTTTATGCGCGATTGCTTGTCACCCTGACGCTCTTGTTGGCTCACTTCGCCTGACTTATCGTGGACCGACAGGTTACGCACGAGGCATATGATCTTTGAGCCTATTGTCACATCCGTGGCGCACAGAAGACTTCAATAGGACCGATAGACGTAAAGGTATTTCAGAGTTTTCTAGAAAGTCAAAACTGAACACAATATCAGCGACTGCTCTTAGGGCGTACATTCGCACCTGCATATGCGCGCCTAGAGAACGAAGTTGATAACAGATCCGATCTCGATATTCAACGGATCACGCAGCGGCCACCAGGGACACGACATGCATCCGCCCCGAATCGAAGGCGTAGATGAACGGAATTCCGGGATATCGCGAGAACTCCTTTATCGCCTTTCACAACTATTCGAATTTGCCCATCAGACTGGTGTGGCCGAACCTGCGGGGGTCTCACGTGGCTGCTACTCCGTGCCAGTGCGGGCCGATCCAATGGTCACCTTAAGGGTATCGTAGATTATGATTATCGGGCATCATACTTTATCATCCTGGTGTATCTATACGATGTAGCATTATCCTCTGGGTGTTTGAACTTACCAGTATCCCGGGCGGATTTATCATTTCTTCTCCCGTGGGAGCTGCCCATGCACTGCAGGTCTTCAGGCCGTCCCGTGTTTGATGGCCGGAGAGGGAAACTTAGGCCCGAATAACGCCTTTCACGGTTCGCGCGCTTGTTACAAGTTGTTACATGTCCGAGGGATCTGGCTGATTTTGGTCCGTCTCTTTCCCCCGCAGATCAGACACCACCGCAGTCACCTTCGTCCCCAGTCTTGATCTCCGATCCACGATGCCCTCCGTCTCCCATCCGAAGGCCAGGCGCCATTCCGGGTTCCTCGATGTCCTTGGATTCCGCCGGAGTCGTTGCAGAGCCGTGAGCTCGATAACTAGCTTCTCATCTGTCATTGAGGCCGGGCAATTGCGCCCAATTTGGTGTGCATGTGGCGCTCCGCTAAACTCGCACCGCTGGTGGTCACGACAACTTTCGGTCCAGAAACGCTTCAACATCGACGCAAATCATCAAATTTCAAGGTCTTTATGATAGTATGTATCTACTGGAATGTATACATGAAATATTAAGGATTAAAACTGTGTGTATAATGAAAAATATGACCTTTATTAATCATTACCTGTTAATCCCCTCCCCTCAGATATCTGAGTCTGTATCCTCATCACATTTAACCCGCAGAGCACTATCAGCATTATGTGACGTCTCTGATATCTCTGGTGCGGTGTTATACCGCTTCACAGCCTGTGCCGAAACCTCGATTTTCTGGATCTTCCGGGGGAGATCCCCCTTCTTAGGGACCGCCGGGTCGTGTCGGCGCTGCCGCTCTAACCGCAAATCAAGTTCTTCGATTGTACCAGGAACTTCGACCCGTGGCATGGAAGTACGCACCCGTATGCGACGCGACGAGATGCAAACGAGACGTGCTCAATCACAAATTTGCGACGCGACACGGCACCAATAGCCTTTCGTAGACGAAGCCCCTGCAAATAATGGGTGGTCAATGCAACTTCGCACATCACATATTTGATGCTTTTGACGTTCGGGATGCTACACTAAATGATAAAACAAGATTTTGTTGGGGACAGAATTTTTCTAAAGTCCCCCAATCTTGCACAGTCGTCCCCGAGCCAGCAGTAGTGTGAGCATGAGGACACGAAGAGAAAATCTGTCCCCAACATTTTTCTTAGATTGCAAATATATACATCTTCTACATACAATGTTAAGGGTAAAATGTGCTGTGCGAAGCTGTATTAAAAGTGACCATGTCGAAGGGTTAGCGCCACCGCACCAGATTTGGCAGGCGTTGCGACGCCTCACTGTCATACTTACGATCTCGGATCAACAACTCTCCGTGCCTGAGTTTCGCAAGAAAACGGTAACCGTCTTTCTCATTCAATCCGACAATCTGTCTTATCAAGATCGATTTCATACTGTGCAGATGTGAAATGTTCGAACTTGCAAGCCTCCACCGCACGGGGATCTCTTGTATTTCTCATAGCAATCTGCCTAGCTCGGTGATCTCGTCACGATGACATGCCAGTGGGGAAAACTCTGGAAAACTAGCAATTACTCTAGACTCCTTCCTACCCACCACAGCCGCCTCGGATGTTTTACGTGCCATATAAGAACACCGCAGGAGAAACGTCCAACTAACCGCTCTTCATTCGAAATACCCCATAAACCAACGCAAACAACGTCATCATTGCAGGTGTGTGTGATCACATGCTCTGTCTATATATTTTTCTGACTTATTATTTCTTCACAGATATGTGCTCCAAAGAATGGTAGGTGTTCGACCTACTAGCTCACTCCCTCCTTCAACTTAATTTTCACCATTAAATTATAGTGTAGGAGATCAGCATCGTGGATGTGGCGTATGTTCTCTTGCACTCGTTGTAATGTCTCCCTGCTGATTTTCTTGGACTCCAGCACTATGTTGTTGCGTACTATACGGGCGAGATATTCGATTGTCACCAGTCAGAATGCAAATTGAGTGCAGACCACAAGCACAAGACATCGAAGACTTGCTTTTGCAATACGGTTAGTGTCACACGTCTTCACGTCATTGTTGTACTAAATGTGTATTAATGTTCGAAGGAATACCGGGAGATGCGCAAGGTTCAAAACCTCTTCCAAGTCAAGTGCGACGACTGCAAGGCTCGCGATGAGGCCGAGCGTACAGCCGAATTTCATCGCAGGGTCGGTCGGCCGTAAATACCGCTGCCTCGAACCGATATATGTTCCTGAGGCGCTTACCATGTCGTTCATTTTACATCTGATACTTCTGTCGATTCCACTCAATTTCATTTCGCTTACTTCATATATATTACCCGTCATCTTCACATAACTGGAATGCATTATGTTCATGTTCTGCCACGACCCCTCACACTTCCTTTCCTACGGGATGATCTTTTAATTCAAATTCAAGCCGATCCATCACATGTCACAGACGCAAGTCGGTGAAAAATGGTGAAGGGGAATATGTCAAGTTTCTGAAATTAACGACTTGTGAAGCTGCCCCGAAGCGTCATGCGGGAGACTGTGCTTTATGCATAGATGATGAACCGTCATGGACAGCTGACCGGCCATCGTCATAGGCGACATAATACCACATTTTGCGTGCCAACCAGTCAGAACCGCTTTCCACCCCGTTTGATAGGCTGCCTTGCACCTCGTTTGGGGGGTGCTCCACCTCTAGCCTGTTTTGATGGGGCATCGTCATCATCGCCGCTCGAAGAAAGTTGCTTCTGCCTTTTCTTGACAGGCCGAACAGGCGAGGAATCAGAGTAGGAGGCCGGTTCTTTGTTATTCACAACTTCGTTGGCAGGCGGCGGCGAGGCCACTGGTGACCGGTTGGTGTGGCTTTGAGGTGAACTAACCGGCGGTGCCGCTGAGTTGCCTTTCATTTTGCCTTTACCATCGGGTGCAGGATCCGACTCTTCCTCCGACTCTGTAGCAGAGTCCCCGGAGACAGACCGGTCCGGTATCTTGACTGCAGGTATTGGAGGCTGTACACGCGTGTCGATATCCACATCCTTGTTTGGCTTGATAGTTTCCTATTAGTAGAGTCTACCGCATGTGACACAAAAGCTTACTACTGGAAGGGGAGAGGCTGGTGGCATAACCGCCACCGGCTGTCTTGTGGCGTCCGAAACCTTGTTGTAGGCTCACCATGTCAGTGGCAGTTTACGCGGTTGAAAGTTGACACTCACGGGTGGAATAGAAGATGTCGGTTGGTCTTCTAACACCGCGGGCCATGCTTGTGCGATTGACGGTACGATCAAGCTTGGTTTATCGACCTCGGAATGTATACCTGCTGCGTATCACCATCGGACCATCGGCATCATTCTTGAAAGCATAACTAATCGAAACTCACGGATGTCCGGCTGGGAGTACAACAGCGACGCCACACGTCGGACAGTGGTTGCGACCCGGGGCTTGGTCAGGGCATTCCGTATATGCACATCCGGAGATCTTTTCGCCACTCTGCCTATTTTATCTACCGCCTAAAGCAGTCCTTGAGAAAAAAAATGAGTGAGATAAGTAGGCAATATGCAATCACCTTTTCAAGGTCTTGGTCTGACATTCCGCCCACGGGCTCCGAAGCGGAAAAAGCAAGATGATTGGTGCTGATCAAGGGAACGATTAATTGTCTCGACATGATATCCGCGGACATCTGGTATCCCAGGAAATTGGGTTCCCATCTCCATTTAAAGTCTTCATAGCCAAGTTCAAAGGCCATATCCTAGAGCAAACGCTCAGCGGGAGAAGTAGTTGCTCAGATTAGATGGATGCCTACAGAGTAGTTTGATTCGACAGCTTCGAAAAGTATATCAGCAAAGCCACCGAGTGTATGCGCTTCAGTTAGCAGATCCAAGATGCTAGATCTCCATACTTTCTCCTGGTTTGAGTCAGCGTTCTCAAGCGCTCTCTGCGGGTTACAATTGCGCCATCGGCGAGCCATTGCGTTGCAGGACAGCACTGGTGCGGGTGCATGAGGTCATCTAGGTAGGATGGACGACGCATACAATCTTACCTTCCGCCCAGACTTTCTTAGTATCAGTGATCAGAATGCAGCAGTGTGTTTTCGATGGAGTTGTGCAGTATTTCTGCACATGCGTTTGCGAGTCGCACATAGGATGTCAAGCCAATACCAGCCTGCTGAGGCGAATTTGAAAAACGAACAATAAGATATGGTGTAGAGCTTGCAGCATCCACTTTTACAAGAAACTCTTTCCCGAGAAGTAGGTTCGCATGCTCCTGCAACAGAGTCAAGGTTCAGAAGAGGCCCCTGTGAGTGCAGAGGGGCAGCTGACATCCGTGAATTGTTCCATTCGGGCCAGGTTTCTGCCAGGCCGTCAGGATCTTCGGTCCAGTTGCAGGTTGGTGGTGATGTGAATTGGGGTAGTGCCGTGGAAAACCGTGGTGGTAGCTAGACAAGCAAAGGTCGCCGGCGCTTATTTTCGTTCGTGCACCCCGCCTTTCGTTCTCCGCTCGCAATCAGCCATGTATCTTTCCCAGCGGCTTCTAATTACAAAAGCTTTTACTGACTGATGTACAGTACATCTTCACAGGCAAATTAAAGATCTGGTACCAGACATATGTACCATGGAGGAAGGGGAACTTCCGACAGATTATGACACGGCGCTCGAGTGGCCAGGAGAAGAGTTGGCATTTTCGCAAGCTGAAGATGTATACGACAACAGCTACTCTCTGGATCCTCCCAAAGTCAAGGCAGCAAAACATACCATTCTGCGGCTCTTGGTTTCCAAGACCGCCATCCTCCCTCGCAAGCAACAGCTGGTTGACCCTGTCGATCACACAGAGCTTCAGTTTGGCCGAGACGTCCCACCACCGGGCTGTGACACCCCGCGGATTCGGCTGAAGGAGATGGAGGTGTCGAAGCTGCATGCCACTGTGTATTGGGATAAGAAGCTGCAGGTGTGGGGCGTCGTGGATCACGGGTCTATGCACGGGACTTTTGTAAAGTCCGAAGTTGGGGGCTCATCCTCGCAGTCAACATTGGATGGTGAGCAAAGGGGTATACGGCTATCGACGTCACGGGTAGCAAGCATCCCGCGAACATTGCGGCACCTTGACTTGCTGTCCATAGGCAGCACCACCTTTCTCATACACATTCACGAAAGTCGGTTGACTTGTGACAAATGCTCTACCGGCTCTGCAACCGAGGTCCCTCTCTCAGTAGCATCTGAGAACACCCGAGAACCTACGAAACGCTCTAGCGAGGCCGCAGGGCTTGATCAAGGCGCTCCAGTGGATCACAAAAAGGCGCTGAAGATGCTCAAGTATAACCTCATATCCAAACGAAGTCCACACGCCACTGATCCACCGACGGTGGATACTCCCTACGTGGACCGGGCTGCGCGTCGCCGCGTTCAGCAGCCTGGTGCAAACATTCCACCCCCTGGCCTACCTTATCCTCCTCAGATATCCTCCAGCCCATTTAGACCGCACAAGCCCAACCCAGACCGCCCATCGGATATGTATATGCCCCCCGTCTCGGTCTCGGCGGCGCCCATTGCGCTTTCAAACACGAATATTGGTCACCGGCTGTTGCAGAAGCAAGGTTGGCAACCCGGAGAAACACTTGGACAGATAGCCGATGTCCCTGCCAACGGCACCGGTGAGCGCACTTCCTTGCTCGAGCCGATTCGGGTGAGCGCGAACATGGGTAGGGCGGGGATCGGGATGTCTCAGGGCGCATTTTCAGCTGCACCTATGCCTGACTCGAATGTGAAGAAGAGTGCGATGCAGAAGCGGTGGGATAGCATTAAAGAAGGTGGCTGAGTGTGCATATGGATCACAGGGGTAGTCAGGGCTATCTTTGTACATATCAGTTGCATTTTGATGCCTCGAGGCATTATAGTAACGCTTATTGTGACAATGTATCAGATTTATGATCTTTTACCTAACGAACGCGCCCGGGACTTTTGCGACGCGTCCCGTCGCGCTGAACAAATATGCACAAATAAGTTCGTGATTTGCCGAATTGGTGCCGAATGAACCATACTGGAGGCTAACATCTTCAGTTCCTTTCTCAACATCGACCATCAAGGCCGCTTGTCTTTCTTCGACCCCTTCTTCTTTCTTACACGTCCCATTCTCCTTCAGTGTATTCTTCTTTCGACCAGCGCCCTCCAACGTCGTAGAAAATTATCAACATCACTCGAACCAAACCTCTTCGACAAGTTTATCTCTTACTACACGATGGCACACAACGCTCGTGTATGTCTACATTGTATTCCAGCATTATAGTATGTATGCTAACATGCATTCCCCAGCTTCCTACACGCACACGCGGAGCCCAACGAACAAGGGTTACCGGCGACGAAAACGCAACCAGCAAGCATATCCGGACAGGTTCGGGCATAGGATTAGCTGGCTCACGACTGGCTGGTGGCATTGGGAAAGCAGGTGCACAGCGCCCTGCTCTGGGTGAAGTGACGACGATAGCAGTGAACCGTAAAGTGCGTTTTGGTTCATTTTTCTGATCGTGTCGCGTGGGAGGCTAACTGTCATAAAGGACATCGCCGGCAAAGTTGGCGGCAAGGAGAAGGACAGTGCAGAGGCCGGTCTCAAGCGCAAATCCATTGGTCCCCAACGTGTTGCTGTCACCACGGCCGCCGTGCGCGCGCGCACCTCTGCCATCCGCGCACCACGTACATCCCTATTGCCTTCCAAACGCAACCCAACAATGGCTTCACTACCAGCATCAAACCTTATCATCGCTGTTGACGAGGAGTATGAGGAGAAGCAGAACAGCATGGACATCGAGGAGCCCCAGCAGTTTGACGAACCGGAGCCAGAGGCAAGCTTGCTTGTCGCTGAGCAGGAGGTCCAGGACATGGTTGAATACGTCAGCGAGCATGAAGATGAAATTGAGGAGTCTGCAAAGCTCGCAGCTGCACCCAAGCCAGAACGCGTCTGGCCCGAGGTCTCCACAGACCGCAGAGCGAAGTACCGCCGCGAAGTCGACGCTATCGTGGAGGTCTTCGAGGACTCCGTTGACATGTTTGACACGACCATGGTTTCTGAGTACGCAGAGGACATTTTCGAGTACATGGAGGAGCTCGAAGTAAGCTCTACATCTTCTTTGACTGAACGTCTACTCACCGTGCTATGAAGGAATCTGTTATGCCTTCGCCCGATTACATGTCTTCCCAAAATGAGATCACCTGGGCCATGCGCCAAACTCTTGTGGACTGGCTGCTGCAAGTACATCTGCGCTACCACATGCTTCCTGAGACGCTCTGGATAGCCATCAACATCGTCGACCGATTCCTCACTAAGCGCATCGTTTCGCTCGTCAAACTCCAGCTGGTCGGAGTCACTGCCATGTTCATCGCAGCCAAGTACGAAGAGATTCTCGCCCCCTCTGTGGACGAGTTCGTGTTCATGACCGAGAACGGATATACGAAAGAGGAGATCCTCAAGGGCGAGCGCATCATGCTCCAGACCCTCGAGTTCAAGGTCTCGCACTACTGCTCGCCCTACAGCTGGATGCGCAAGATCAGCAAAGCGGACGACTATGATATCCAAACAAGGACGCTCAGCAAGTTCTTGACGGAGGTTACACTGCTTGACCATCGGTTCCTGCGGGTCAAGCCCAGTCTTGTGGCAGCTGTGGGCATGTACACGGCAAGACGGATGCTTGGCGGTGATTGGGTGAGTTTCTTTTATATCTCTTGTTTGTCAACACGCGCCTTCCGCATGTTGGCTCCCGTGACCGTTCCATCATCACATGACTGACCCTTTTGTTTTCTTTAGAGCGAGGCGTTCGTTTTCCACTCTGGCTACACAGAAGAGCAGCTCATCCCCGGACACAATCTTCTTTCCGAGAAGCTTACCGAGGAAGGCTTCTCGCGCCAATACGTCTGCAAGAAGTACGCCAACAAGAAGTTCCTCAAGGCTTCGCTCTTCGCCATCGAGTGGGCGCGCGTCAACACTGGTGACTGCGAATCTGAGGGCATGATGCTCGAGCAATGAACTCTTTCCCATGGACTATCTCAACTTGCATTCTTCGCCTCGTCTCTCATCCATTGTGTCCATACCGCAACCGCATTTCTCTATTCCTATTCACTATCTCGTCTCATTTATCTATTTCTTGTTTCCCTCGCACTCATCATTCTGTTGAACTAAGCATAATTCCCCACCCTATCCCGCCCCATGTCGCTGTCCTTTGCTATCGGTCTATGTCCGTTTATGAACCTTTCCACACACACTCTTTGCACATTCTCATCCAACGCCACACCGGCTATGACAAACCTATCTATGCCCATCACTACAACCAAAACTATCTGCATTGTAGATGATTCCCCCTTCAATTGTACATACCGGCCCTCTCACCCACACACCACTACCTTTCCATCTACCTTTCTTGTTTCCGCTCTTGCTTTATTACTTTCCGCCTATTCTGTCTAGAGAGGTCTAGAGCTCCCTTGACGTCCATTCCCTCGATCCATATTCTCGTCTTACTTTTTTTTACACTTGCCTATTCTTCCTTTTTTTTCTTTTCTTTTGGTTCAGCGGTTGATTGGCCAGCGACGTAGAGTTACTACCGCATTGTACATGATATGCTCTGCGCAGTGCGTTTGGCTCATATTTAAAAATTAACCTGATTGTTCGTATCTCTACCTTGTGTGCCCGGGACAATTTTCGTAAGCTTTGGCAAGGGGGTGGCCAAAAACGAGATTCGTGATATCAACTACCCGAAACCTCTCAGGCTTCGTGGCAAGACAATGTGGTCCGCGAAGAAGTAATCAATAACTCATCGTGTAAACCAAACCAGATGGGAGGGATCTTACGGGATCTTTATCCAGTCAGACTTTGGCTCATGATCCGGGGATGACCCCGGGCTCGGTAAGGCGTCGGACGCGGGGATATCACAGCCTGAGATAATATCAGTGACAATAATGTCACCACCTGCTGTACCAAGATTTCACGTGTGTCCTGACCGGCTGAATCCATATTACTACCCCGGCTTCAGGCTCTGTCCTTCTTCACTTACTCTCATCTTTCTACCATGTCTCTCTCATTCAAAGGACACACAGTCGTTATCACAGGAGCGGGCGGTGGGCTGGGCAGGACGTACGCCGAAATCTCCTTTGCAGCGGAAGCTCAATCCACTGACATCTAACTTCTGTGCAGATATGCATTGGCGTATGCTTTGCGAGGTGCGAACGTTGTCGTAAACGACTTCAATCCAGAGGCAGCGCAAAAGGTCGTCGACAGCATCAAGCAAGGTCAGTCTCGGCCTGCCTGATCGTAGCCTCGGAACGGCGCTAAACGCAACTTCATACAGCTGGCGGTAGCGCGGTTATCAACTCGTCCAACGTCACCGACGGCGAGGCAGTCATCAAGACTGCAGTCGACTCGTTCGGTGGGGTGACCATCCTCATCAACAATGCTGGAATCCTCCGGGACAAGGGGTGAGTTCTCGTGATACCCTTGGTCGGATCATCCGCTGACTGTCAATCATAACAGCTTCAAGAACATGACGGACGCCGAATTCGATGCGGTCATCGCTGTGCATCTCAAGGGCGCCTTCGCTTGCACAAAGGCCGCCTGGCCCATATTCCGAAAGCAAAAGTTTGGCCGTGTGATCAACACCGCCAGCGCCGCCGGGCTCTACGGCAACTTCGGCCAGGCCAACTACAGCGCTGCCAAGATGGGACTTGTGGCATTCACAAAGACGCTCGCCATCGAGGGCGCGAAATACGGCATCAAGTCGACCTGCATCGCGCCCTTGGCCGCGTCAGCCATGACAGAGACTGTCATGCCGCCTGAGATGCTCGCAAACATGAAGCCGGAGTTTGTTGCTCCCTTCGTGTTGGCCGTCACACACCCCGACGGACCTGACGCATCTGGAAAGGTGTTCGAAGTTGGTGCTGGCTTCGTCGCTGAGATTCGATGGGAGCGCAGCAAGGGCACAGTCTTCAGGACCGATGCCACCTTCACGCCTTCCGCAGTTGCAGAGAAATGGTCAGAAGTCACTGACTTCGAGAACGCTGATTAGTGAGTATCCTGCATTTCCTCTGTGTTTCTTTGCAGCCCTAATGGATATTGCAGCCCTAAAGGGTTAGCCGACATCGACTCTGTAGGCAAGCTTAAGCTGGCCGCAACGCTCCCCGCCAACAAGCAGTCTTCGACCGAGGTCAGATATGATGGCAAGACCGTGATCATCACCGGTGCCGGTGCCGGCCTCGGGCGCGCATACGCTCTCATGTACGGCAAACTCGGCGCCAACGTCGTGGTCAACGACGTCAGCGAAAAGGGCGCCAACTCCGTCGTGGCTGAGGTCGAGCAGGTCGGAGGCAAGGCCGTCGCGGCTGTGTGCTCGGCGGAGGAGGGCGAGACAATCGTGAAGATCGCGGTCGAGAAGTTCGGCACTGTCCATGCGCTGGTGGCAAATGCTGGTGTGCTCCGAGACAAGTCTTTCACCGCGTTGACTTCGCAAGAGTGGGACATCGTCATGGCCGTGCATCTTCGTGGCACCTACCGCTGCGCCAAAGCTGTCTGGCCCATCTTCCAGAAGCAAAAATTCGGACGCATTGTCACTACGTGCTCTGGTGTCGGCATCTACGGCAACTTCGGGCAGGCGAACTACTCGACGGCCAAGGCTGCCATCACTGGGTTAACCCGCACACTCGCCATCGAGGGAGCCAAGTACAACATCATCGCGAACGTCCTCGCTCCTTCAGCGGGCACGGCGATGACGATGACAATCTGGCCACAGGAGATGGTCGACGCTTTCAAGCCTGACTTCGTCGCACCCATCGTTGGCTACCTCACAAGTGAACGTAAGTGCCTATACAACACTTTTTTTTTTTTTGCGTGACCTAATGAATGCACCACAGGAAATGAAGACACCACTGGCTCCCTCTTTGAGGTCCAGGGGGGCTGGGCGGCCCAGACTCGCTGGCAACGCGCAGGGGGATTCGGATTCCCGGCAAAGAAAGAGCTTACGCCGGAAGCCGTCATTTCCAAGTGGAGCATCATCACTGACTTTGGTGAGTGCTTTATGTATAGCTCGATGCAAGCAGACGCTAATAGGGCTTATAGACAACGGACGGGCCACACATCCTGCTTCGACACAAGATGCCATAGCGCAGGTCATCGAGAACTTTGGCAATAACGGTGACGATGTCAAGGCAAAACTGTAAATTGTTGTGGTTAGCCTGTAGTTAATTATGGATGTATTCTTGGTATTTCACGAGCCCTTAATTATTTGAACACCAACCCAACCGCCTATGCAGCAACGAGGAAGATATCGTCCAAGCGTACAAACCGGTCAGCGTTCATCAGCTGAGATCGCATTTAGCTCCTGATATTAGAAACGCAATCCCCGATCCGCTTGATTAAACCATGAATATTAATATTTGCGACTTAAATCTGACATAAATTGAAGAATAAGTTGTATCCTGGGAGCAGTCAACACCGGATGTTGCATGATTGATGGCATGTGACATGTGAATCCGTATGGCTTAGCGCTTCGAATCAAGTGTTTGTAACTTACTTAGCTTCCAACTCACACCTACATTGACTACTTCACGACCACCATGGCCAACGATCACATTGACCCAGAAGACTCGCAGATCGTCATTGACGCAAAGAAAGAAGAGAACGATCCCGTCCCATTCTCCTACACTGAGCGGGATGTCATCATCTACAACCTCGGCATAGGAGCCACAGAACAGGACTTGCGCTGGACGTACGAAATGGACGAGGAGTTCTCTGCCCTGCCTACCTTTGGCGTGGTCCCGCAGTTCCACGCGTCTGGCGGCTTACCGGTTGATTTCTTGCCAAACTTTAACCCAGTAAGCTAATAGCTCATTAGCCAATCTATCTCGACGCTCTCTGACCAACTTCTGCCAGGCAAAACTTCTCCATGGGGAGCAGTTCTTGGCCATAAAGGCGCCAATTCCTGTCGAGGGCGAGCTTGTCAGCACAGCCAAGTAAGTTGACTATATCTCTCGGCAACAGGGACCTTGCTTGACGCGGAAGTGTCTCACAGGCTGCTGGAGGTCCTAGACAAGGGCAAAGCCGCTGCAGTGACTTCAATCGTCGAAACCAGAGACAAGAGCACCGGGAAACTCATCTTCGAAAACCAGTCCACCGTGTTCATCCGCGGTTCCGGAGGGTTTGGGGGCAAGACCAAGGGCTCCGGTGAGTTGGACGAAACTGAGGATACGCTGCATAGCTTGGTTTGATACTAGCTATTCGCAGACCGAGGCCCGGCGTCTGCTGCAAACACTCCCCCCAAACGCAAGCCCGATGCTGTGGTCGAGGAGAAAACCAGCCCAACACAGGCTGCGCTCTACCGGTACGCGAGCTGTGCACATTCAAATTGAGGCAACTGTTTCTCATTCAAGGCTCCTCGCAGACTGAGCGGGGATAACAACCCTTTACATGTCCGTCTTTCACAGTGATTTGCATTATTTAAGCTAACACCGCGATCACAGATCCTCCCTGAATTCGCTGCCATTGGCGGATTCGATAAACCAATTCTGCACGGTATGAATAGCTTTGTTCTAATTATCCTGCCCGCACTGAACGTCCGTTCTAGGCCTCTGTTCCATGGGCATCTCCGGCAAACATGTATTCAGCACGTATGGCGCGTATAAGGACATCAAAGTTCGGTAAGCCTGGCTTTTTGCGCCTATGACTGCCGATGTTGACGGTCGTGCACTTAGGTTCGCTGGCGTGCTGTACCCAGGGGAGACACTGGTCACAGAGATGTGGAAGGAAGGCAATAAAGTAATCTTCAGTAAGCCGCCTCGCACTGTGATGAGCCAGCCGAGGACTAACCTCCTTATTCCGTCAACAGCCACGAAGTGCAAGGAGCGTGATGCTATTGTTCTCGCAGCTGCAGCCGCTACCCTGGTGGATTCTGACAAATCCAAGTTGTAGTTTGTATTACCTGTATAGTTCACTGCAAAATGCACCGCGTATAAAATATTCAGTCTGGCATATATTTCCAACACCATGGGTACAGGAAGGTGCAACAGTATTCTATCTACTGTGCTTAGTGGATGCAAAGCCACCCCCTACCTCTACCGGGCGTAGGACAAGCATAAGGTGATATAAATATAGTACTGTGGAGAGCCCTGGGGCACCCACAGACGATAAAGGAAAAGTGAACTGTTTGATTGCTAGTACAGCTGAAGCGGAATTATCATTGCTACAGCCAAGCTAAATTAAACACTGTGTAAGGGGTATGGGTATAGGTACTGACATTCGAGGATACCAGAATGAGAGGGGAACGAAGGCATTATCGGAATGGGTTTGAATTGACTTTTACTGGGCGGCGCTGAGGCCATAGCATGCCGCGCCAACTTCGAGGGCAATTGAGGGGTCAGAACCAGGGTAGTACCAGAAGACGACGGCAACGATAAGATAAAGACCTGATATTTCGAAGGATTAGTGGACATTTTGGCGAATGAATGAGGCCCAGTACTCACACATGAGAATCATGCCCTCGAGCCAGTTGGACTTTCCATCTTGAACAGTGTAGTTCACCGTCAGCACTGCCAGGAAGAGAACAACGGACTCCAGAGGGTCAAAGAGAAGGGTTAGCGGCTTGCCAATTATCCACGCCAGAGTGACAATAAAGGGAATGACGAAGAGAGCAATTTGCTGTAAAAGTAGGCTGGCGGTTAGTGATGATAACCATGAATGAATGGCTTTGCCACTTACGATTGAGCTGCCGACGGCGACACCAAGAGACAGCGTGAGTTTGTCCTTCACAGAAACGGTGACAGCCGTGACGTGCTCTGCAGCGTTGCCAACAATGGGAAGCAAGATGAGCCCGACGAACTCCTTGCTGATAGCACCCGTTTCCGTAAGACCGTCGATAGAGTCAACCAAGAATTCTGCAGTGATAGCAACAAACTGAGCCGCATCGTGAGCCAAGGGTACTCACGCCAATCACGTGCTGAACATGGGAACGTACCACAGTGATGACGACCAGCAGTCCGATGGTCATGTACACCCCCATCTTCGGCTGTTCGGGCTCCTCGTCTTCGGGGGCAAGCGGTCCGTTCTCTACGTCCTCCGTAGCGTGCTCCTCCGGTTCGGGCACATAGCTCGGATCCTCCTTTTGCCTTTTCTTAATGGCCTTCATTTCGCTCCTGTCGTGCTTCCACTGCTTGGGTGTGCGATGCGGAGCATACTGCGTGGATTTAGATACATCGGGGTTCGCGTCATCGTACAAGTCCTTGTGCGAGAACAGTTGGAAAACAAGGTAGGAACCGTAGACTGGTATGGTAGCAGTCTGGTTAGCCACCTCCTAGCACCCGCTTGGGAAACGAAAGACTTACTGAAGAGCAGGATGATAGCAACCTGCCACAACGCCCGCATCAGTCTATGATCACGAGCCAACGATGAAACGCAGAAAAGTCACTCACGCCGTGGCTGACTCGCAATATCTGCGTGCCCTCCTGGAGATCGGAGCTGTTCGAGGGCTCGCCGGGGTTCTGCGTGTTCGAGGTGTCCGACACCGCCATGTGGTATGCACCGGGCAAGAGCACCGCGATGACACTGACCGTCAGAAGCGATGCGTTGAGCTGCGACGCGCTCTGGCCGAAGCCCTGTTCCGCGAACCGCGTACCGCCAGCAAAGAAACACATCCCTAGAACGAGAACTGCATTGCACAGCAATATATGTCAGGCTCATGCGATTGGAAATGATGCGGAATGGGCGGCTTACGCAGATTGCTCAAGATCGAACCTACCACTGCATGTCACGGGAATATCAGTATTGATTATGTCACGCATAGTTGGGCAGCAGGCTGTGCGCCATAGAATGCTAGAGAATACTACGCACACGAGGATTGCACGATGTGCAGTTGGCATTGGAGCAGGGCAATGATCTGCAGGGGCATTCATGAGCGGGGTTTCTAGGCGCTATTAGGATAAACCTTACCGATACAATGAGTTCAACGCTTTGATGGTTGGGGCTGTCAGCCGAGGTTTTCAGGGTAAACGTGCGATGGACTTACGCATTTCCCTGGTTAATGGGGCGGTTAGATCCAGCTCGATCATTACTGTGGGAAAAGAACTTACAAGGGTCGCGTTCAAAAGACCAGCCAGTGTTTGGCCCACCCGCATAGAGAGTTCGTCAGTAGCGAATGCCAAGAGCTGAAAGCCAGAATGAGCAAAGAGTCTTGCGGGGACGCAAAGTAAAGCTTACTTTGGCCAGGGGTATTATCGCCAGGAAAGAGACTGTGATACATGTTAGCCCGGAAGTCACACACGGAGTTGACCATATCACGCACAGACGAAGACAATGGTGTCATCTTGTTTTGCGAAGTGTAGCCCCCACTGTGAATGGTGTCAGATATGCACGATGTAGCTGGAAAGGCTTTCACACACCGAAACAGGTATGCAAACCAACAGTAAATTTAACCCTGAGAGGGAGAGGTTCAGCGAGGGTGAAGCGGAGTCGGAGAGATTACTCACATGAAGACAGTATGATCGACTTGATAGCTTGCGTAGGGCTGGGTGCAGGTTTCAGTTTCTTCTCTGGTTGGAACATAGTGGCAGCTCGAGAGTAGTCAAATACGCCGGATAACGTTCGGTTACTGGGGGAGGCCGGAGGTCGTCTGCTGGACGAAGTACGCCGTTCCAGAGGTCGCAGGACTTCCGGAGATTCTGCTCGTGGACGATTGAGGGGATCTCCGCCTGGTTCATCTTGATGGCGAATCATAGGCGACCTCGTTTCCACAGACGATTCCATAGAAGTTCCAGTGTCAGCTGCAGAGCGGTCAGTACAGCATGGAGCCCAACCGCACGGTAACACATACCCATAAGAAAGAAATTAATGGTTTAATGCAGCAAAACTGCGAGTCTTTATGGTAAGGTCGGGGCGGTGCTTGGGCAGGGTGTAAGGAGCGTAGGAGAGAAGGTTTAAATAATGGTAAAAGGAAGGTACATTCCCGCCCAATCAGGAGCGCCAAGCTTAAGGACGGAGTTCAAACCAAGCTCAGCCGCCGGTGGCTTTAGTAAACTCCGGGTATCGTCTCATGTTGTACTGCTTATGTTTGCTCGCTTGTCTCAATTCTGAATAACAATCTGCTCTATGAGAACAAGGAAGACAAAGGCTCGTATCTGGGGGCAAATATTGGCATAGCTCGATTGTCACACACCTTGTCTAGCATGGCCCCACCTCGGTGCAGCGCAAGTGCCACAGTAGTTCGAACTCCGCCGACGATGAAAGCTCTCAGATCGATACTGAACTGCCTCGTGGTCGCATGCAGTTCTCGTTGTTTGTGCTAAAGGCGTAGGGCACATTTGGAAACCTGCGCCACAAAGCGCTATGTACAGCAGCACGAGTTATCCTAGTGCTTTACAGCATAAGTCATATTGATCGATATCCGCGTTTTGATCCCCCCAACGTCAACATACACAGCATGTCATCCCGAATAGGTAAGCACCTCGGGACCGGGACTGTTCTCGCAGCATGTTTCGCTCGCCGAAAGATGCGCATTGACCTGCCGACCGCGTCGTGAGCTTCTTCGTGCCGAACTTCTCTACTCCGTGCCGCAGTTTAAAGCTCCCAAGCCATAACCCCGCGGACGCGTGTCAAAGGAAGAGCTGGGAAGACAAATCTGAGACTATAGGACCGTATATTACCGAGGTTCGTGGTAGCCACATGTCCCGGCCGATATCCTTTTTGAATTGCATGACGTCATGTACCTACTTGAGTTGTACTTGGCCGCTGTGAAAGTTGGCTCCTTGAGCGTCAGCCAAGCCACACTTTGGCATGTCATCGTGCATCCAGGCAGGCCCGGATAGTTCTGCAACGCGCTTACAGCGCTCGTAAATTGAAGGTCATGACGATCAGTGGGCCGGGTGCTGCAGGGTGGCAATTTACGACGCATATCAATATTCAAAACACTACTTGCAGATCTCGGCAAGATCGAGGCGAGATGTGTATCGCTCTACAATTCGCGTATACGTAGCGCGCTGAGTTGCACTGCCTAGATAGGATAGTCATCCACTTGGTGACTGTACGTTTCGCGTAGCGGCCGACGTATCAGCTGCGGATGCTTGCCAGCAAAGACGAGAATCTCAGGAAGCGGCCGACATTGAAGCAGTATGTACAGGGCTGACTGAACTGCGCACACCGCATACTATGTCAATGAGCTCAGCGGCCGTTCCGAGTTACAAACCCGCGGCCGCCGGTGTGTTCTCAATACCGCGCGGACCGCCTCGAATCGCAGGCGGCCCTGGAAGGTCAGGTATAAGTTGATGTGAGAGATGTTCAGGCTTAATTTTATTCCCCGCAAAAACCAAGGACCAGAATCTTCAAGACGTGCATATAGGGTGCAGGCCTAGCAACTGGTACTGGGGACGTGAAATAGGAGCGTAAAATACGTCCATGATGATAAGATTGCGATGATTATGAGGACAGGGTAATCGATGGAACTGAATCATAAAATATACAGCATGAATGAATCGTGAGAGATGATCTAAGTAACAACCATATTAGAAAAGATAGCAAGTGAACGGGAACTGCTGTGCAAAGATAAGAAGCTGAATGGTGAGTAGGATGATACATGAGATCCGGGTGACGGCGTAAAATGTGCGTATGTGTGATACTATACAAGTGATGTTCAAGAGCGGTCCAGCCATTATCATTGTCATGTACCGAGTCGTGACCAAGGATTGTGTATGCATCCCGTGGGTTTTTTTGTGGGTTTTTTTTGGCTTATCCCTGGTAAGCAAAAGACACGGCGCCATACAAGCCGTCTTCACGCCCAAGCATGCCGTATCCGTGCAATACCTGTAATTAAAAAATGCAGCGTCAGGAACCAATGAAAGCATAACATCAGAGAAAAACACGGACCTCCATCTTGCGCGCGTGCCACCCAACGCCACTGCTCACGTTGCCATTCGCATCCGCAAGGCGTTCCGTCTCCGCCCTCAGTGGGTCCTCAGCGCCCAAATCACGCTTGAGTGCGCCGCCGACCCACCCGCTCGCGGTGTCGACGTACCACCCCCGTCCGCCCTTGCTGCGGACGATGCGCCACGCGCCCGCGCCAGCCCCGAGCGCGTTGAGGATCGGGATCGACAGCTCGATGACGCGCACGCGCGTCGGCGGCTCGACCACGGCGGGCGTGGTGGAGAGGGTGAACACGAACGGCGGTGTGCAGAGCGGGCGAATGAGCTTTGTGTGCAGTGCGACGGACGCCTTGCGCGCGAGGCCACGGTGCTCGAGCTCGGGCGAGGTGCCAAGGAGGGTGAGAACCTCGACATTGGGCGCCTTTGCGAGGATGAACGCGGATACGGTGGACAGCTCGAGGTCGGGGATGTACGACAGCCCGAGGGAGCGCAGCTTGAGCTGGGGCTTGATGACGTCTGCCAGGAGGGTCTTGGACACGGGGGCGCTGGAGAGGTCGAGGTACACAAGTTCGCCGCTGGTGAAGCATGGCGCGAGCGTGAATATTTCGTGCAGCTGGTGCTCGAGGAGCGGGCAGGTGAAGGTACGGTCGCCGTAGAGCGTGAGCTCGCGGATCTGCGATGCAGCCGGTGCCTGAATGAGGAAGTCCCGGATGCTCTGGCCTGTGAGCCGGATGCAGCGTGCAAGGGCCAGGCTGTGTAGGCGCAGGGTGTCGCTGGCGCCGAGGGCGTACAGAAGCTCCGGCTCGGCACGCGTGCCGGACAGGTCGAGATGAGTCAACGACGGGAATGAGAGAACAAACAGGTGGAGAACGTGTGGCTGAATCGACTTGACGCCACGCAGGCCCAAGCGTTGCAGACCAGGCAAAACAAGCGGCTCTTCAGGAAGAGTGCGCGCAAAGCGCGCCCTCCTGCCCTCGCGCCTGTAGTCCTCGTCCTCGCTAGACTCGGCTTCAGCCTCGGGCGCAACCAAATGCTCGTTGACAAAGTCGGTGAGCGCGTTGACGAAAACGGCGCTGATGCACCCGGTGAGGTCAACCGCTTCGAGGTCCTTGCAGTCTCGTCGGCGCTCGCGATCTTGCTCCTCTGCGTCATTGTAGTCTGGGTTCATCAGTTCACGTCCGCGGGACGGACGGCCCCGGCCGCGTGAGGGGCTGCCACGCAGGAAAAGCTCTTTGAGAACGGCGAGATTCAGTGCGCCGTCCATGTATTCGGTTGCGCCGAAAGTAACTAGGTTGGGCAGTTCCTGTAGAATGCTCAGCAATAATTCTACAGCGTAATAATTAGTGTTGGCTCACTTTAAGAACCGCCTCGACGCGGTCGCCTGTGACGAATCGACTGTTCACGCCCTCGTCGACGGAACGACGCATGCCGATGGTCCGGAAGTGATTGAAATCGAGGTGATAAACAAAGCGACCAGGCCGTGTGTCCTGAGGAGTTTGGACTGAAACAATACCATAAATTTATTGGTCGAAAAAAAGGCAAGAGAAGACATACTGTATAGGCCAGGGTTGCTGTGCTGGAACGCACTCTGAACCGCGTCGCTGATAGAGCGCATCATCTTCCACCTAGCCGGACTCTTGCTCTTCGTCCGAAGACGCCTGGGAGAGGGTTCTCGGGACGCTGGCGGCGAGAGCAGCTCCGGGGGAATAGATCCGTCCGGGCCACTCAGTTCAGCCAGGATACATTCCTGGAGCCTGAGCGCAATGCGGGCATCATGAGGGACGCCCATAGACGCAGTCCTGGCCAAAGCCGCACCTGTGGCAGCCTGGATGGATTTCTCTATCGCCAGCGCCGCCTGCTCCTCGTTGGCCTCCTCATCGTCGCCTCCCGCGACCTCCTCCACAAAAGCAAGCCAGCTCCTTGGCAGCCGGATTTCGACTTTTTGCCAGAGCCAGGGCTTCGCGGCTTCGTACCACGCGTGGTTCACGAGACACAGTGTGGACAGGGTCTTGCGGGTGATCGGCTCCGACCAGTTGCCTGCAGGCAGTGTGGACGGTTGAGCAGTGGGGGTACCATAGTCACCCACCACCAGGGGGTCCAAAGAAGATGTAGCTGCGGGGAGACCTGACGAGTAGACGTGCGCACAGATGAGCAACAGGAGTTCCGGAGGGTGCTGGATAACGGTTGTCATAGAAGATAGCAGTTTATATGGAAGATTTAGTGCGAGAAAAGGAAGAGAAAAGAAAGGTGAGATGTTCGGGATTGCAGAGGAATGGACGGCATTTTATATGATTTTTGGAGCGGGGTCTCCATCTCATCGTCGGCAGCAATAGGCCCAGGTTTAACGTTAGGCTTCCCCGCATTACATAAAGGCTATAAAGGGACATGTCAAAAGCGCGGCTAGCGCAGATCAGCGCATATTTTTTTTAGTTCGCGTTCGATTTCCCTCAGTATAGCTTTTCCATGAATACAAGTCGCGTCTTTACGCGTATCTATTCATAAAGTGGCTGCTATGCCATTCCAGCGTATAGTGGCAAGCCGTCTAATCTGCTGGGGCTGCTTCAACCCCAACCTCCGAGACATGCGTACTTACGGCACTGCATTGCGCCATGTGATCCGAAATGCCGTGTGCCAGCAGACGCTTTTCGCCTGTTTGCCTTAACCGTTGACCACCCGTAGGCCACATGATGCCCGCCTCCTCAACTCTATTACTCAATCGTTTCAATACCCACACCATCTCTCCTGCAATATTACCCCTCGATTACCCCCATATTACCCCCAAGAGTCGCCCACTCCCACGCCTGGAGCTCATCGCAAATTTGACGAACAGTTGACGAAATATGATATCACCGCCTGTGCCTCACAAATTTCGGGCTTCTCATTAGCAACACTGATCGCTCAAAGCTACTCTGGCATTTAGGGATCCAAATTGCTGGGGTGGTGTGCTTCCCGGATCCTTCAACGAGGAACGTTGACCCTCATTGCCAATAACAGCATCGGTCCGGGTCGGCGAAGTCACGTTCGTGCCTTGAAGGCACACCGTGCTTCCGGCCGCAGCTATTGACCTACAATAGCCTACAATACGTTCTTAAGCGTCTAATGATCCGGGACGGTGATTCACTCTTATTAGCGCTTCTTATTCCAGGCCGTCCACCCAACCTGCTTAATCTCCTGAAGTCCTAGTACGTCGGTGTGTTGACTTCGGCTCTTGGCGCATCACTCAGCTGACCACTTTAACATATCAACATCAGGGTGCGACGATGGATCAAGCCAAAGTCCTGGGAAGATGAGAACACGAGAACATGGGAGCTCGAGGCCTCAGGCGCCCCTCTGCTTGCCGGAATGCCTCCGTTCTCTGTTTGGCTTGTCCAAGTCTCCCACAATCACCTTAATTCGAGTCTATTGATCCACGGTGAATTGGGGGTAATTGGGGGGTAATTCGACTGCTCTGCGTGAGCATGGGAGCCATAAACTTGGCTCAAGCTCTTGATCCGTGGGCAATCCGGTGGAGTATTTTTGGAACCCTCGACGTCGTGGGTCCCAGGACATGGAAGCATACGAGTACACGATGACAATTCTAACAAGTCATGGTCGATTTTAGGCTGCCCTGCAACTATTTGCTGGAGCTTGATGACTGCCCATTGACGGCTGCGGATTGCATTTGAACGGTCTATTGCCTGCCATTTGAACGGACAAAACGCCTCTCGGTACTAACATGGCCATCGAGATGGTCACAGGGCGTCGGAGCTCCTACAATGGCACTCTCACCCTGAAAAAACGAAAGCAGCAACAGGCCACACGTACGCTACCACATGCTGAACTCGATCGCCCATCTGATGCAATAATTACGACAAATGGCGGTTCAAGGTTACTGGATGTGAGTTTGACGACCGACAAACAACGACCACTTGACATACGGGCGTTTGTTCTTATTTTATTTGACGTACACACGTCCAATCGCCATTCCAGCACGTTCTTGCACCACATGACGAACGTTCCCCGTTTAGCCGCCGTTGCTCTCCACGGTGTTCGAATTTCACGCTTTTCGGGCTCCGGCTCAAATCGTACTCGATCCTTTTATTAAAACGGTGGCGGAAGTCTATCAGGAGTCGGCTCTGTGCTCTAATTCTCTTGTCAGGCCCCTCTGGTGGCGTGCTTCATCATCGTGAAGGGTCTCAACCTTAGGATCCCTGCCAAGACAGTATTGATCCACGAAAGTGGCATAGGCTGCCGCCGAGCCATCTCTTCGTGACGCCGAGTCACAGCAAGGTACAGCGGGGGTTCCAGAAGCGCCGAGATTCTGCACAGTCCGTTCGGAGAAAGCATCATGTTTAAATATCTAGGGTCACTGGAAATATAAAGGTGTCATTAATCTCGCAAGCGAGAGAAGTGAAAAACAGACACATGCGATCAGTGCGACAGCTGACGCTAAAAATAACATCGATGTTGCCAGATACATTGTACACACACGCTGCTTCTGGAAAGACAGGGAAGGGAAGCCCTGCTGACCACCTGAAATGACGAGACGTTACACAGTTGTGGGTGGCTGAGGAGTTGGTTTTACATGTACGGTCGCCCATGTGGTACATCTGACGATCCGAGTATTTGCCAGCAATGGAATATTCTTCGTAGGTTAGCTAGAATTATGGAGTATCCAAAATCTGCAATCCGCCCGATGCGTGAAGGGTGAAAGATTCGATGGTGGGATCGCCATCGCCTGGTCTCCTGCATACTCCCACGCAATTGTAAAATTGTAATTAGTGTTTGTGAAAAAGAGAAGATCTTGGCCCGCATAACGGGATTGTCTTCGATGTTCAGCCACGCATTACAGCTGTTCAACAAACCTTGTGTAGGCCGTTGTTTTCGTTTTCGTTTTTTTTGGGGGGCAAAGCACCCGCCTATAGCTCACGGTCATTGCGGGGCTGTGCGGTTTTCCTTTTCCAAAGGCCAATTTTCTCCCGCCTTCGTTGTGATGCCCCTCCACCCAGACATTGCCAGCATCATGCATGAGAGGATATTCCTTCCACCCAAGAAATCAAACCAAGTAAATCAAGCAAAAAATTAAGGAGTTAGATTGCGAAAGAAAACTGGTGGCACAGTGCTCGGAGTACGAACGAAAAAGTAATAGCCCACCGCGAGGGTCGAACTCGCAGCCTTCAGATGTCCAATGGACTAACCCGCCTATGTAAGAGTCTGACGCTCTATCCGATTGAGCTAGGCGGGCTGTGATATGCATTCCCCACAGGACATCCCAGCCACTCCGCGACTGCCCAGCTTGATTTTCAGATTATCTATGATCTATTTGAGAGATTTTACTTGAATTTTACACTAAACACGCCAAAAACATTGTCCAGAGCGAAACAGGGCAAGAGGGTAATAGCCCACTGGTACTCTAAAGCAACTGCGGGAAGCCAGAGTACAGTAGTTCATCAGAATGAATATCACTATTGCATTCTTTATTGTTGGCAAATTGCAATAGCACAGAAGTCTACCCCTGTCCAGACTCTGTGACCACATTTGCCTATGTTTGATCTTTCTGCATACCTATTCCTTAGCTTCTTACCATACGCTCTGGAATAGTACTTGGTTCTGTTTGACTTTCGTCTGATTCAATGGAGTCGCTTCAGGGGAGCGACTTACAATCAAGTTTACAATGCGCTGTCGTTCCATATTGTTGCGGGAGTGGCACGCCTGCCAAGATAGTTCTGTTCAGAATCCAGATAGTCATTTGAGGTCATTTGGTATCTGAGCGCCCCGTAAATTTAGCGTTTCTTGTTGTTTGGATGCCGTCAGAGTGAAGTGAGATTGTTCCTGATGTTGCATTGTGTATTGTCTGAAGATGGAAGCAGGTGCAAAACCTAGACGACTCATGAGACTTCCTCCGCCACACAGCTACATTTGCCGGTAAAATTTACGATATAATAGTGAGCAGTGATAATAAATGTCCAATTGTTCAGATCTCTCTCTCTCAGCCTATGCTATATCAGAACAGGTAAGGCCTAATTATCAACGGCAGCTGCACGCCCTTCTCCATCTCTGACCGGACAAATGGCCGCGACACGGCGGACTTGCTGCCTTCAATATCTTTCCCCGGGACTGCAAGCTCGATCTCAAAGGCCCGGACGAGGGCGAACAGAAGGGCTTTCATTCTAAAAGTGACCGTAAGCGAAAGGTATCGGCGTCAGGGATGCCATTGCTTACTCCACAAGCGAGAATTTGTAGCCGATGCATGCGCGGGGGCCTGCACTGAATGTTAGCTGGTGACCCCAAGCTCCTGGGACATGGTGCGCAGCTTCGGGAAGGGAGTTCCATCGATCCGGGCTTGATGCGCCGTTAGCTTGCGATCGATGTGCGAAGTAATGTTAACTTACTTGAACTCTAGCGCATCTTCACCCCATGTCGCTTTGCTTCTGTTGATAGGCCGTATGGGTATGCGCACCATATCACCTTTGTTGATTCTGCCCGGTATCGCATTAGCATATCTTCCTCCCAGATACATCGAAGCCAACTCACCTAATTGAATACTGAGGCATGCCATTTTTGTCGAGGAAAGGAGTTTCCACCGGAATGACAGAATCCCTCATTGCCTCCTTCTGCCCACCTACAACAGGCGAATGCAAACGCAGCACCTCACGAACGATATTTTCGAGATACGGAAGGTTGTTCAACTCCTCCATTGTTGGAGAATCGGTCGATACTTCTAGCAGCTCTTCGCGAAGTTTCCGCTGGACGTCAGGGGCCTGCGTGAGGCAGAAAAGAGCCCACGAAGTTGCAGTGCCGGTAGTTTCGTGGCCCGCAACGAGGAAGGTAGGGACCTCTACAGTTATGAGTCAGCAGTCTTATCAGAAGAACGACGCAAAGAATGCTCACGGGCAAGTACTTCCTCGTCTGACAAACGCTGATTCTCCGGCAAGTTCTTGTCCGTGTTGGCGCGCACCAGAAGACTCAATATATCTCGACCCTGGGCTTCGCTCGCGTCGCCATTTGCTAGGTTAAGTTTGGCCTCGACCAAAAGACTATTGCCGATGCGATCCATAATCCCCCTGGAATGTTGGACATGTTTCCCTCGTGACGAGGGCTGTGTACACGCGCGCGTATGATGAATTCAATGCCAAGTAAGAATGGTGTGGCAGGCTCACGATTGCATCCATAATCCAGCCTGGTACCCAAAGGCGAAGAGACGCTTGCCAGCCACTGCCTGAGGCACTCTTGAAGCTCGTCGCAAACGCTTTCATAAATTCGTTGGGTCCCTTTGTCACGTCCATAGCGTCAAATTGATAGTTGAAACCTGTAGAGTACGCGGTGGCATCAATTCAACCTGACCAGATATACGAGAGCACATGAGCAGACCTGCGAGACCAATTATGTCAAGCGTCGCTTTGCTGAGCCACGAGAGTCCGTCAACGCGTGCGCTCTGGTCGTCGGTAATCATAGTTGTCCACACATCGCGGAGCTATGCACATGTTAGCGGGAACTTTTACTAAAATGAAGGGCGACTTACCTCCAGTGCCTTTACATTGAAAATCTCCGTCAAAGCCCTGACCTGTGCGGGCCCAAAAGCTGGATTCTATAGCCCATGAAGTATGCATCAGAACCCCCATGATGAGCATTAGATGGCGAAATTCTCACAATGATTTTCCTCTGGCGCTTGTGAGGATCCCCCTCTGCGAACAGAACGCCTAAATGGTGTCAGAAGGATATTTCGGCGGAGGAAACATGGTGCCCACCTTCGCCGAGAATCTTGGCCAATCTGTTTCGTGCAATATCCGGTCGTCGGAAGTCATCGGTATGGTTCAGAATGTGGTTAATAGCCTTGGGATCAAGAGTGCAAAGGGTCTTGTTCTGTGGGATCTTTAGTTAGTAACTCGACAGCTCCTCTTTCCACCACTCACCCCAAAGATACCGTGTAATACCATGACCGGTCCGTAAATGTCAAGCCATGTAGTTAGGATTTCAGAAGACTGGCACAATTATGTGAGTGGCCTGAGCATGTAGTGGGTTCAAGCATAACATACCGAAGCAGCAACTTCTTGGATGTTGCCATACAGCCAGTGGGTCTTCCTCGGTCCTGGAAGGTTGCCCAAAGGCGATTTGATATGGCGGAATATCGTTGTCACGAGTTTTGATAGCGCAAGGATAGTCAATAATAGTAAGCCGGACCAGAGGGGTGATGCAGTGATCGTCATTCGATAGAAGTTATGTATGAGTTGAGTTGAGTTGATTGTGGGGGATTCAAGTTGAATATTCATGCCAGCCGGACCCGAGTATTTAAGACGTTGAAGGCAATGCTCGTTAGGTACAAATTTCGGCCGAGTTCTACAGAATCGCCGATATAGTGTGGCTTCGCGCGCAACTGGTTGAAGTTGCTATATCAATAATAAGCGCTTTTTAGCGAGCTGCGCTTGGCCGCGCTCGAATAGCCGAAATCAGCTCTTGCGCTTCTAGTACTGGTAACGATTAGGGAATGTCTGCTGGGAGTATGAGACGCATTGTGATTTTTGTCAGGTAGCATGTTCACTTCAAGAGGGCTGTAGTCAGTGAAACGGGAACCTCCCGCGTATTGGCGTGATGAGCTGTGGGGGCGGGAATCAAGTTGTTGCCCGGCCTCTGTACGCACATGTGGCGCGAACCTGTTTCTGATTGACAACAAGTTGTTGTCAATCGCAACGTTCTTGTCGATCGAAATTACATACCTGGACGCCTCTCGCCAGCCGGTGCTTTCAAGGGCAATAGACATCGGCAGTCCTTCGCACTCATCCCCTGTCCAGCGAATTGATATCCAAGGTCTCGCACATCTTAAGATCCCTTTGGTATGTTTTTCAACAAACCCAAGCATCGCGTGCTGACCATCGCGCACTGCTCCTGTCAAAGCGCTTGGAAGAGCTCTCAGCTGCAAGGAGGGTCTTGTTCTTCAATTGAAAGACCGGGATACACATACAATGACCGTAAAACGCGATCACACCGTGCTATTCAACCTGGATGCCCCAATCTCGGCCCTCCCGGAAGAGGTCCTCTCCATGATATTTCACGCGGGTATGGGGCCTCAACCAAATTCTCAACCCCATTTTGAGGTGCTAGTGTCTCATATCTCCCGCCACTGGCGCGAAGTTGCGCTAGCAACTTCCAGGCTGTGGGTAAACATCAGATGCTCTATTTCCTACAACATGGCCAGTTCGGAGCGAGATTTTATATCAGACCAACTGGCAAGGGATCGGATGATGGACAGAGCTTCCGCTTATTTTCTCAGATCCAGGTCATTGCCTATCACTATCCACATCGCCGGCCTGCGCAAGGACGATTTCAATCCTGATTTCCTCTGCCTGATAGGTGACCATATTGGACACTGCCTTCGGTTGCTCATTGAGCAAGTACCTCAACTAGCACTGCCAACACTGTTCACATGTTTCCAGCGCAAGGCAGTTCCCCTTCTGGAATTTTTCGAAATGACCAGAATGGCCGGAATGAGCGCCAACTATATCAGGGCGCTGGGAGTGGGGGAGTTCCAAGGTCACATTTTTTCGCTCGGCGCTCCTCGTCTGACAACCGCTGTACTTGGTGGTGTCCATCCAAGCCTTCTTCAATGCTTCACCCCAGCTTTTGCGTCGGTGACATCTCTGGTCCTCGAAGGCATTGTTATCGGCGATTACGAGGAATACAATCTACTCCGTCATGTGCTCATGGAGATGAAATCATTGAATCATCTCGAGCTACACCTGGACTATTTCACAAGTGCATACCTATCACTTGCGGGTGTTCCAGCATCACTCATAGTATTGAACACTGTTCAGTTCTTGCACGTGGGTGCTGAAGAGGGAACTCCATTCGTTGACAATTTTCTCAAATCCATCCACGCGGCATCGCTTATATCCCTCTGGTTAGACTGTGGGGCTAACGAAAACCCCCGGTCTCTCGAGCCGCAATTCCCTTCACTGAAGAGTCTAACTCTTAGGAACCTTCCAGTAGAGGATGGGTACGAACTCCTAGCGATGGCTCAACAATTCCCCGATATCGAGCGCTTGACTTGTCGCATCGGCCTCGATTATGAAGACCTATTTGTCGTCGATCATGTTATCGGAATGGTTCTTTGGGGCGTTGAAGATGTCGAGGAAGATGACCTAAAACATGAGCCATGTCCGCTATGGCTCAAATTGCACACCGTCGCGGTAAACGCGTCTGGCGGACTCCAGATGGCCGGCCGGCCGTTGACCGAAAATATCATCACACTCAGAAAACTGGGGCATCCCATTGAAAAGCTTCTATTACCGAGAGAGATATTTTGCCAGGCTTCCGGGACGAAGCTGAAGGAAGTGATGGACTTGAAGGAGTTCTCCGATGACTTCCCGGCAATGCCAATGTGGCAAGAGTGTTAAATTTGCAGGTACGCCTTAGAAGACAGCAGCGCGTTTCGAGTGGTGTCGATTGAGAATATCGCTGATAAAAAGCCCCTGGGTTCCCAAGTCTGTCGTGTGTGGCACCCCGAGTATTACCGTACATTGTATGCTACTGCCCATGAATACACTGGGCTACTTGCCTGGCTCTGCTGGCTACACGCGAAGAGTGTCAGAAAGCAGGAGTTTTTTTTTTTGGAATCTTTGATTATACTCCATGGGGGAGCTGCTCCCTATGGTAGAGTAAATCTACGTATGTATACTAAAGCTAGATCCGTACTGTTTTCTTCGTGTGACATAGACTGGCGCCCGTAATGAGGCGCCATGAATTGATTTTTGGCTTTTGACGACCGGTTGGGTTTTTGGTTTTTTTGGTTTTTCCGTCTCGCGCTAGCGCGGTGCTCGTTCAGCCTCGTTCTTCGGCCTCGTCTCTCTGTGCGACTGTGGGCAACCCCTGCCATGCCCCGATCCTGTCCCCCGGACCGTGTCCCTGCGCGCTTAGCGTGCTTCATGACCGGAAAGCAGGAGTTCACTAGTCGACAACAATATGAAAAGTACACATACAAGACAAAGCAGAACAACAACATCATCTCAGCCCACCATCTTGCGAATCATCCTCTTTTCCCTCTCTCCCACCACCTTAACCAGGCCCTCGTTCTCCAACGCCTTGATGACTTCACTGAACTCCGTCATATCCACCTTAACACTGCTCTGCTCCCCCAGCAGCCTCACCGCCTCGCCCCACTTCACCCCCCTCCCGCCCCCGCTCGCATCCAGCATCGCCAGCACCTCCCTCCGCATGTCCTCCCGCATGCGCCGCTGCCCGACCCCCGTTCCCGTATTCAGCAGCCCCATATCGATCTTGCCCGTCCGCGGATCCATCGCGCTCGTCCTGATCGCCTCGCGCATCAGCCGGCACGCCTCGCGCACGTCCTGCGTCTCGACGGACCCCGAGAAGCGCATGCGCGCGTGCGCCTCGGAGAGCCGGATCATCGACTCGAGCTGCCGCGTCGTCGCGGTGATGCGCTTCTCGGAGGCGCGCGGGTCGTCGCCCATGTTGCGCAGCTCGACGTAGGAGGACACGAGCTCCGTGCCCGCGTCCTCGGTGATGACGGGGTGGATGCGGTTTCGCGCGTAGTCGATGTACGCCGAGAGTTCCTCCAGAGGCTGCCCATCCAGTAATAAGCACTCGTTCACAATGTGCAGTGAACTCGCCACTTACCAAAACATCCTGCCCCCCTGTCACCGGCCTGTCCTCCAAATACAGCCCTACCAAAAATTGTGCTAGCCGCCTATCGAGTGCCTCGTCGACCTGGTCGAGCACGAGGTAGAGCAGGTCGAAACGCGAGATTAGTGTGGGCGGGAGGTCGATGTTGCGCGTGATGGGCATGTCGACGTCGTATTTCGAGCCGACGGGGTTGGCCGCAGCGAGGATGGACGTGCGCGCGTTAAGCGTGGTGATGATGCCCGCTTTTGCTATGGAGACGGTTTGTTGTTCCTGGGAGCATACGGTCACGATTAGATTATGAACAAGGAACCAAGAGACAACGCGAAGATAGGATGAGGGGTGGACTGACCATGACTTCATGCAATACGCTCCGCGTCGCGTCGGACATCTTGTCAAACTCGTCGATGCAGCACACACCACCGTCGCTCAGCACCAGCGCACCACTGCACCCACATGCACATCAGCACCAGCAAAGAGAGAAGAAAGAACGCGTAACGCACCTCTCGAGCACGAGCTGCTTCGAATCTGGATCACGCGTGACATATGCAGTCAACCCAACCGCCGACGAGCCCTTCCCGGAGGTGTATACGCCCCGCGGGGCGATCTTGTGCACGTACTACCAAAGCCAGCAGCATCAGCATCCAACAAGTCTGCCTGCAGACAGAAATATTACGCACCATCAGAATCTGACTCTTACTCGTCCCCGGATCCCCGACAAGCAACACATTGATATCACCCCTATACCGCGGGCCCCCAGCCCCGCCCCCGCGCGCGACGCTCTTGTTCGTCCCGCCGAAGAGCTGGAGGAGGATGCCCTTCTTCACGTCCTCCATCTCCCAGATGCTGGGCGCCAGCGAGCGCGCCAAGCGGTCGTAGAGGCCGGGAGTCTGCGAGAGCGCAACGAGCCGCGCTTCCTTCTCCGCCTTCCTCGACACGCCCCTGCCCTCCTCGTCCTCGTCATTGTCGACGCCGTCCCCGACCCCGCCCACCCCCGGCAGCCTATCCCCGCCCGGCGGCCGCGTGCTCCGGTCCATCCCCAGCCCCCCCGCGCCGATCTCGACGTGCACCACGTCCAGGAACGTCCGGAACAGACTCTTCACCGCGCGCTGCCGCGGGTTCACGCGCACCGGCACGCTCCTGAATATGCCCGTCACCACGAGCCGGTCCCCGGGCTTGCTCACGTCCACCAGTTCGTCGTAGACGGAGAGGGACACGGTGTGCGGGGTCTGGCCATCGGGGACGGCGTCGGGCGTTTCCTGCAGCCGTATGACCTGCCGATCCGCGAACTCGCATCTATTGTGGATGAGGGAGAGCGTGCCCACCGCGCCACACACGTCCCGCGGGCACCGCGCGGGCTCGCTGATGCGCCCCCGGTCGATCTCGACCTGCACGGTGTGCGCGCAGTTCGCGCACCGGAAGAACGCGACCTTCATGTCGGGGATGACGGGCGTCGCGCGGATGACGAGCCCCTTCACGCACACCAGCTTGTCCGTGTCCCCGGGGTTCAGCCCGCGCATGTTGCCCGCGACCAGCCCGCACGGCCGGACTTTATACACCCGGCCCATTATCTCTGCGATCTCCGCGTCGCCCGCCTCGCCGTGCATCTCCCCGTACATCCCGCTCTGCTGGTCGAGCTCCGCGGTGGAGAGCATGAGGTCCTTGAGCACCTGGTCCATCGCGGGGATCACCTCCTGCGGGTACTTTTGCAGCTGGGAGTGCAGCTTGCGCGACGGGGGGTAGGCGAGGAGGTTCCCCATGTCCAAGTTCAGGTTCGTCGCGCCCGTGTGGCGCATGCGCCGCATGTACCCCTCGTACATCAGCGCCTCCCCCGCCTCCCTGTTGGCGGCGGCGCGCGGTTTGAGCCCGGCCTCGCGGTCGTGGGCGGCGCGGTACTTGGGCTTGAACCCGCGCAGGAATTCGCGGAAGAGCGCCATGGTCTCGGCGAGGTTCACGGTCGTACCCCAGATCGCGCGGATCTCGTCCGGCTCGGAGGAGGGCGCCGCGGGGGCGGAGAGGAGGGGCGCCGCAGACGATGGGTATCCCGGGATGGAGGGGGCGTCCGAGGACGGGGCGCCGTTGCCATCGAAGTCGGGGCGGCTGATGCGCGCTGGGCGAGATCGGGAGGGGGTCACGGTGAGCGAGGAGTGGATGTCGCCGCGGCGGTTCTTGACCGGGGTCGCCTTGGTTGGGCTCCTACATAATAGATAATTTCAGTTGTTTAGTAGAAGTTTATAATCGCGAGTTCATGGCACATACGAGGGGAAGTCGAGCGGCTCGGAGTCTGGTGCGTCTGAGCTGAGATTGGCTGCTCGCCTGCGGGGTGTCTTTGCAGGAGACGAGCTCGGGAACGCGATCGGGGACGAGCCTGGGCATCGTCAGCATAGAATCACTGTTAAGCACTTGGTACTGACCTCCCATAAACAAAGGTGTGCGCTGGATGCCCAGAGCGCGACGGGCTACGGCGCTGCCGAGGGGAGTACTGGGTGTCGTCGCGTTGATGCCTCTGTGACTAGCAGCGGGCGTTGTTGGGGTTCCAGGAAAGAAAAGAGGTTGTACTGGGGGCGCATTGAGCATGGACTGCTCGCCGGTGTCCATGTCGACGTCGCCATCGTCGGAGGGATAGTCAACAGCAGGTGGCGAGGACATCGTGATGAGCAAGGAAAGCAGGGGCGCGACAGTGCAAAGTGAGATCAACACTTAGGGCAGGCCTCAGCGTGTGCATTCCGCCACACATCACAATTAACAGCGCGTCTATCGATAAGTACCTCCAATAAAATGTCTACTGGTATCCTGAGACCACTGATTATGAGGGCCCCAAGATGGCCGAACAGTGGCTTCAAGCCTTCCACCGCCAGAAGGATTTGCTGCTGCTGCTGCTCCCTGCTGTAGCTGTCGACCCATTCCCGAAATACGGGAAAGGTGCAATGACAGCGTGACGTCCCTCCCGGCGCTCTCTCTCCTCCCATTCCTCATCATCCATGTACCGATCAACCGCCCTGCTTTCCAACGCACTCTTACCCTTACCTGGTGACCGCTTCTTCTCCCCCACTTCTTCACCTTCCTTGTTTCCTTCCATCAGAGAATCTGCATCCGTATCGTGAGCATCAGCGAGTGCAACGTATGCCTTTGCGACCCGCCAGTCTACCTCCTTCGTGAGCGTCTGCACGCGCTTCTCAGCGCGCTCGCGGGCGAGGCGCCGCTCCCGCTCCCTCTCTTTGGCCTGCGCTGCTGATGACACATTCTGTGCATCACCAGGGAAGCGGGCAGAGGGAGGGAGGGTGATGAATGCGCGCGTGTGCAGTATGTGGGGCGTCGTCGACAGGGCGCTGGGAGGTAGATTATTCAAACGGCAGAGTTCGCGGCCCTGTAGGAGCATAGGAGCAGCGTCAATAAGTCATTACAAAGATGTCGAATAATTTGTTAGCAACACACAGCAACGCTGAAACGCAGAGCGATCCCTTGGAGATTGTCGTTCGGGCGAATGTAGTATTTGTACGGATCAGAGGTGCTGATACCAGTGCTCTTGAGACTGGCGCCATCTGAGCCATGTATCGAGGGCGCGGGCGCGGGATCGGTGGCGGACACAGGATCCCCCTCGGGGAGGGACGATGCGTAAGCGGGAGGAGGGCCCTGCTCTTCAGCCTCGTCCCCACTTTCCTCATCATCCTCGTCATCCCCGAGCACAAACGTGTCCTCGTCTCGCACCGCGCCATCTACGTTCACATGCTTGCTCGGCCCCAACAGCGGCCCCTTTCCTTTGCTGCTCCCGGCGAAAATGGCGCCAACGCCGCCCAGGCAGGCCAGACAGGGATCATAGCGGGCCAGTCGCGGGTTAGATGCGATGCAGCTGGGGCAGATCGGGCGCCTGCAGCAGTTGGTAACGAATAGCGAATGCTCTGCGCCGGCCTTAAGAGGGGGCAAAGATGACGAGCAGGCCAAGCAGAGGGTCGTTGTCCGATCTAAGCCCGTCTTTACTGGTCTGTGAGACATATAATGCAATTAATATTGCGAGGAAGGATCTGGGACGAAACAGTAATGAAGACACAGCAGTCTGAGGACTGGGTAGATGGTGGCAGGAGACAAGGAGCGTGGGTTCCCCGGAACCATCATGTCCCTGCACTCGTCCGCCAGCCCCGAGCACCCACACTTGATATCCTACCTGGTCGTACAGTCCCACCAGGCTCTGCAGATCGGAGAGCAGCTATGTACTCGAGCTAATTCGCTTTCCAACGCGTCGGCGCAGTGCGCGGTCGATGTCATGGCGCTCGACGCCAAAGTCAAGTGGATATCCGAGGCCGTTCTGGAGCAGCTCAAGGTCAGACAGCACCCTGGCCACTGGTATCGGGAATGCGTTATCTTATTCCTATGTCTTATTATCCTGCGCAGTTGGCAGCATCCGTCGCGAAGAGCATCGAGCACAAGCGCGCCCAGCTAGACACACGGGTCCATGTACGTCCCTGCACACGCACGAAGGCACGCTGACGATCGCTGATTACGCAGTATTTCTAGGAGTGGGACGAGATTCGCGCCCGCCGCGCCAGCAGCTTGGACACCATCCTGGACTCCTTAGGCAAGCAGCTCGTCCCGCCCGACTTCCATCAAGCGTCCTCTGGTTCCTCGCTCTTCGGCAGCCAGCACTCCGACGAGGAAGCCGAGGACGCCATTGGCCCGTCTCCCCAGCCGCAGCGCAGCCCGACGCTTACGCTTCGCGACCAACGCACGGCACGGAGAGAGAAGGAGCTTAGGGATCGCAAGCGGTGGAAGACGCTGCGCGACTTTGTCGACGAGCGCGGTATCGAGGACGAGCTGGACGCCATCGAGAGCGATAGAAACGATTTAGATGTAAGTGTTCGACTGTTCGACTGTTCGATCCCATTCCGCCTTGATGCATTGGTTGAACGATTCGAATTCAGATTGTGCTGGGTACCACTGACTCTTACCCCGAGAACCTGATGGATACAGTTTCCGGCATAGAGAAGTCTCTGCCTGGCAAGGCTGCGCTGCCCCCAATAAACGCTATCATCAACTCGCAGGCGCAGGCGTCTACCCATATGGCTAATCATCTGGAGAGCCTGGCGTCGCATTACGAGCAAATGGCCGGGGCTATGCGAGAGAGCGAGGCTGGAGAGACATTCAGCCAAGACGACTTACAAGGTAAGCGATATTTGTGTGGCATAATTCGAATGTCTGCATCTTGAACTCGTGACTCCAGACATGAACCGTGATACGGAGGAGCTACCATCCATCATGGCCGAGTTAGAGGAGGGCATACGCTCCATAGAGTCATCTCAGTAAGCCGCGATCCACATCACCGACCCCACCCCCTGTACTCAAGTCGAATGCAGCGAACAACTGTCGTCCGGCAAAACCGCCCTCTCGCAGCACCTCGAGCTCCTCCCCGACACCCTGCGCGACCTGGACGAGCTGGGCGAGATAATGGGCGAGATGCTGCAGTGCCAAGAGTCCGTCGAGGCCGACGCGGACGAGCACATCACCACCCTCCACCAGCGCCTCGTGACGCTCGAGGACCTGCACCAGCGCTTCGTGGCGTTCCAGATGTCGTTCGACAAGCTGCTCGTGGAGATGGCGCGGCGGAGGCAGTATCGCGAGGCGGCGGAGAAGATCGTGGAGGGGATGATGGTGCAGCTCGAGACTATGGCTGAAGGTGGGCCCGCATTTACCAGCATATGGGTGTTGTTTTTGGTTTTGGTTAATGTGTTGGCGATGGACAGAGGAGCGCCTTGTGCGCGTGCGATTCAACGCGGACCAGGGGGCGCACCTGCCGGCGGATATATGTCTGTGCATAGAGAACCCGCCTACGCGCTGGGAGGTGCTGCCGTGGAATGGCGAGGTCATGGAGGAGTTACCAGATATTGATTATGATCTTATAGTCGAGGTGCGCCTTCTTGTTTTATCTTCATTGGTCGAGTGCGTGATTCACTGATCACAAATGTTAGGCGCGAGAACGAGTGGCGGGTGTCGAGGACGTGGTCCCGGGGAATGAGAGCTTGTGATAGTCTCTGAGCGCTGAGCCATTTACCATCCGCTGGAATACATTATCTAATATTATCGTCCTGTCTTCTTCGATCTAGGCATATTGCGTGGTGAAATGTGGTATGTACAACAAACGAACGCAAGCAGGTGTCATTCATCGCACAACGTTGCAACCGCTATAACCAATCAGGCACCTCACCGCTTTTCAATGGCACTCTAGAATGGCTTTCATTGTCCAAGTTGCTGGAGGATGATCTACGTGGTAATCAACTTATCAAACACCAGAATTTCGGAGTTATATGGGTATGGAGCAACACAGGGTGCAATCTAAGCTAGCACTCAGCAGACAGCAGACAGCATCGCACTTATTCGGAGCCCAAAGTCTAGTCTGCGACACTTTCAATCAATACTATTGAGGCATACCTGCAAGTTCAACAATCATGCCACATTAACATTGCCGGGAAGCCATCGGAGAAGCCATCCAAGTTTATGACTTCCAGCTTCGTCGATGTCCCGGAAGCCTATGAAAGGATCATCCTCAGTACTGTAATATAGAAGTAAATTTACACTCGCAGCCGCAGGTGGATTCCGACAAATTCAAGCCGTAGTTTGTGCTAACTGTATAGTTTCACTGCAAAATGCACCGCGTATGAGGGTATTCCGTCTGGAATATATTTGCAACACCGCGGTGCAGGAAGATGCGACAGTACTCTACTGCTCTGAGTGGATGCAAAGCGAGGGGCATGCGTTGGGGAGCTCGGTGAAACCAGGGCCCCCTGGGTGGTCGTGAGAATGTGGCTGTGCCCGCGCAACATTTCGCCGCCACTTTGCCGCCACTGCAGCTCCGCGGCTGTAACATTTGAGACAGTGTTGTCTTGACCCCCCAAATTTCGTCAATGGGGGTCAATAAAAACACTGCCCGTCAATGGTTGACCAGTCGGGCCGCCAGGTCGATGAAGGTCAAAGTCACAAGACGACTGTTGTCGCGTGACGCGTTTTGGCAGGGAACGACACGACCGTAGTGTATACTCGCTGTCGCGTGTCCCTCTGTGTCCCTGTGCTACATTGCGCCACAGAAAATCGCATAAAGTGCAACATAGTAGGTAAAGATAGTATATCATCCTGTATGCTTCACATATCTCATAGCTATTCGCAATGCCACCCAAAACGAAGCTCTGGGACCACTCTGAGATGAACAGGACGCTTTCCAAGTCACTCACGACAATGTGGTGATGTAAAATTAGTAGATCGTATATCATCTGGGAGGAGGATGATATTAGTCCTTGGAAATTTCCTAGATAGCTTGTCTGGGCTCGATTTTATGCTGCCTATTTAATGTGTGTGCTTTGTAACATGTAATTATACGGTCGGGCCTACGTGAATGCAGTCCAACACACCGCAAAGTCTTGAACTTACAGAGGCTGTTAACACCAGAGCGAGATGACTGCTAACGGCGCGCGGCACGTGGCGCGCGACACAGCCACATTCTCACGACCACCCGGGGGGTCCTGGTTTCACCGAGCTCCCCAACGCTTGCCCCCTGATGCAAAGCCCCCCAATTCCTCTACCGTGTGCAGGACAAGTATGAGTTATAGGACTATCGAGATCCCTGGTGGCGCCGACAGACGATAAATGAAAGTGTTTAGTTGCTGCTACAGCCGAGCGGAATTATGATTGCTACAGCCAAGCCGAGTTAAACGCTACATGAGGTATATAGATACTGACATTCGGGGATACCAGAATGATAAGAAAAGAAAGGTATCATAAGAATGAGCCTGAATTAAGGATTATTAGGCAGCGCTGAGGCCATAGCACGCTGCGCCAACCTCGAGGGCAGCTGAAGGGTCGGAACCAGGATAGTGCCAGAAGACGACGGCAACAATAAGGTAAAGACCTGGCATTTTGAAGAATCAGCGGACATTTTGGCGAGTGGATGAGGTTAATACTCACACATAAGTATTACGCCCTTCAGTGAGTTAGACCTTCCGTCTTGCAGGGTATAGTGGGCAATGAGCACTGCGAAGAGGAGCATGCCGGATTCCAGAGGGTCGAAGAGAAGGGTCAGGGGCTTTCCGATTATCCACGCCAGGGTGATAAGAAAAGGAATGACGAAGAGAGCGATTTGCTGTAAAATTAGGCTGGCGGTGAGAGATGGTAACCTTGAATGAATTGCGTTGGCACTTACGATTGAACTACCGACGGCGACACCAAGAGACAGCATGAGTTTGTCCTTCACGGAACCGGTGACAGCCGTGACGTGCTCTGCAGCGTTGCCAAGGATGGGAAGCAGGATGACATAAACAAATTCCTTGCTGATGGTTTTAGAAGCCGTGAGGCCATTGATGGACTCAACCAAGAACCTCGCAGTGACAACAACAAACTAAGAGCCTCGTGAGCCAAAGTGGTAAAACGCGCCAAATGTAAACATGCTGGAGTAATGAAAACCAGCAGTCCGATGGCCATGTACAGTCCCATCTTCCGTTCCTTAGGCTGCTGCAAAGCCGCGTCATCCTCTACATCAGCGTCCAAAGCGGGAGCCTGTTCTGGTACGGAGCTCGGATCCTCCTTCTGTGCTTTCGCCTCGTGATCATACGCGTCCTTGTGCACGAACAGGAAGCCGATGTAGTAGACATAGACTATTCCCAATTAGTTATCTGGCGCCATCGATGAAAGCGAAAAGCTTACCCATAATCAGGATGATAGCAATCTGCCAGCGGCGCATCAGCCTCATAGCCCAACAATACACAGCGGCAAAGTCACTCACTGGGTGGCTGAGGTGTAAAATCTGGGTGCCCTCCTTCGGATCGGAGCCACTTGAGGTCGCGTTGGGGCTCTCAGTGTTAAGGATATCGGACACCGCCATGTGGTATGCACCAGGCAAGATCACCGCAAAGACACTGAACGTCAGAACCAACGCGCCGAGTTGTGACGCGCTTGGGCCAAGGCCCTGTCCTGAGAACCGGGTGCCGCCAGCGAAGAAACACATCCCCAAACCGAGAACTGCATTGCATAACAGCATTTGTCAATTTAATGCGACCGGAAATGATGTGGAAGGAGCGGCTTACGGAGATTGTTCAAGATTGAACCCACCACTGCATGTCGCGGGAATGTCAGTAATGCATTCAGGCACAGAAGAAGCGCAGCAGCCTGGGCGCCATAGAATGCTACGCACAGGAGGATTGCACGATGTGCAGTTGGCATTGGAGAAGGGCAATGATCTGCAGGGGTGTTTATGAGTGGGGTTTTCTGTGCGCTGATAGGATATAACTTACTGATACAATGAGCTCAACTCTATGACGGTTGCCTGTATCAGCTGAGGCTTTCAGGGTAAACGTACAGTGCACTTACGCATTTCCCTGGTTGGTGGGTGGACGGTTAGATGCAACTCGATCAGATACTTTGGGGAGTGGGACGTACAGCGGTTGCGTTCACCAGACCGGCCATCGTTTGACCCATCGTCTCAGAGACCTCTTCAGTGGCAAAAGCCAAGAGCTGAAATGTAGAATGAGCAAATAGTCTTGCAGGGACCCAAAGTAAACTTACTTTGGCCATGGGTATTATAGCAAGAAAAGCGACTGCGATGCATGTCAGTCCACAAACCATACACGGTAGTCGACCATACCACGCACAGACGAAGATAATGGTATCATCTTGACCAGAAAAGTGCAGCCCCCACTGTGAATGGTGTCAGATATGCACGCTGTAGATCGAAAGGTTCTCACACACCGAAACAGGTATGCAAACCAACAGTACGTTTAACCCTAAGAGAAAGAGGTTCAGCGAGAGTGAAGGGAAGTCGAAGAGACCACTCACATGAAGACAGTATGATCGACTTGATAGCTTGCAAGGGGCGAGGTACATGTTTGAGTGCTGTCTCTGGTTGGGACGTGGTGGCAGATCGAGAGCGGCCAACCACGTCGGATAATGTTCGATTACTGGGGTCGGGTGTGGGCGGTCTGCTGGACGAAATACGTCGCTCGAAAGGCTGCTGAAGCTTCGGAGACTCTGTTAGTGAACGATTAAGAGGATCTCCGCCTGGTTCAACTTGATGGCGAATCATGGGCGACCTCGATTCCACTGACGATTCCATAGCAGTTTCCATGTCAGCTGCGCAGCGGTCAGTACAGCAAGGGACCCAACTACTTGGGATCGCGCACCCATGATGAAGCAACTAAACGGTGAATGCAACAATTCTGCGAGTCTTTATGGCAAGGCCCGAAGCAAGTTTTGGTAGGTTGAGTAGCATTGGGGAAGGTTAGGAGATTGGTTTAAATAATGGTAAAGGCAAGGTACATTGCCGCCCAATTAGGACGCCAAGCTACAAGCGAAGTTCAAACTCAGCGAGTAATGGCCTTGCAAGCTTGTTTACCTACCCGGAGGCAAATCATGGCCTGGCTGAATGATCATCCGCGGTGCCGCCGGACGCCGCTCAATTGTCTAGCCCTGCGTCCTCTCACCTCATGCGTCCCGAGGTGTGTTGCCTATTCAGATGACATGCTGTGTATGTTGAGGTTGGGGGATCGATCATTACGACCGTCTTGCTTATTAATTAATAGGATAACTAGCGTGCTGTTTTGTTTTAGCGCGCAGGGTTGGATCGTAATACTAACACCGGTCCACCTTTTGACAGAAATTTAGTATTCAATCAAATACTCTCGATCTGTTCTCGTCTCATCTTTCGCTCCCGGAGGTCTGTAGATAGAAGGGAAAACACCGCTTGTATATGAAAATGAATTTTTTGCATTTTATTCGTCGCAGTGTAAGTTTCCCGAGCCCAGTGGATCACCACCTTTTGACAACGCGTGGTGTGGCCCAAGGTATCCTCCCGCATCCCTTGGTCTGCTTTCTGCATGCCTTCGATCATTGCCGGTTTGTGTTCTATTGTATTATATGACTATTAGATTAAGCTCGAATATTATTTAACCAACAGCTTCCAATTGGATGTCTCCGAATGAGATTCACCCAAGATTCACCAAAATCTCGTCATTTCACCCTGTACCTACACTCTATGTACTCTACAAGATGTATCTAAATTCGCAGAAAATTCACTCTCATGTTCCTCATATATTCAGCGTTCTGTGGAACAAAATTGACCTCATTGAGCCTTGATTTGAGATCACAGGAGGGGAGTGTCAAAAGGTGGTCCTCCGTCAAAGGTGGGCCGGTGGTAGTATATTGTACGCGCCTCACGCAAACAACAAGACCTGCCTGCGCACACGAGGCAGCCTGTTCTCTTGATGTCGATCTGAGAGCGTGTTTGAACTGTGGGATTGTTCTCGCACATTCGCCGAATGCACATTGCGCCTGTCACTAACTGCGTTGTGCCTTACTTCTCCATTCCGTGTCGCAGTTTGGGGCTCCCCAGGCATCACCCTGCGGACGCGTGTCCAGAGGAAGAGCTGTGAAGAGGAATGGATTGACTGAGGTTAATGGTAGCCACACAAGGCCACATGTTCGGATTTGCCAGCCGCTATCCTTTTGAATTGGATGACGTGTACCTAGTACTTGAGTCTTCATTGTATTTGGCCGCAGTTAAAGCTGGCTCCTTAAGCTTTGAGCGTCAGCCAAGCCATTATTATGCCATCCAGGCGGGTCGGGAAACTTTGAAACACACTTCCAGCGCTCAGTAACATATATTTTTGAGGTCGATGGCTCACGACGAGGTTGTGATGTGTGCGGCGTGCGCAGGATGGCAAATGGAAGTCATCCACATTAATAATGCGCGCTGCACGCAGATCAAGGCAAGATATCGCTCTGCGAACCGTCGGCTGTCAATGAGCTGCACTTGAGCTGCACCGCCCAGAAATATCCAGCAAGATCAGCCAACTTGCATCTTCTGTCATGCAAGCAATTAAAATTATGAGCACTTCTGACTCGGATTATGCACCGATTACATTATCTACTACCATCTTTCTATCTGAGGCTTCCTCGCTCTGGTACATTGTGCGGTATTTAAGTATAGCGTGATATAAGTAACGAAGCAGGAAAATCAGACTTTATAAATTACACCTTCCTCCGTAACTCCCCTTCAATGTGATATTGACACTTCACCATGCACCCGGCATATGTGCCGTCCTCCCCCGCCTGCTCCCCTCATGCACGCGCATCCTCCTCAGCATTAAGCTCCGCATCCAACCTCCTCGCCAGCTCCGCATCCGCATCCTCCTGCTCCGCCCTCCGCCGCCTCTCCGCGTCCGCCTCGCGCTGCGCGATCTCCGCCGCCTCCTTCGCGGGGTCCCTCCTCGGCGGCGGCAGCGACTGCTGGATTGTGCGCGCGGGGAGCACGGGGGGCACGCCGCCGGGCGGGAGCGGCAGCGGGGAGTGGTACCGCGCGAGGAGGTACGGGTCGGGCAGCGCGGGCTCGGGGTTGGGCTCGGGGTTGGGCTCGGTGTACGTGTGGTAGCCGTAGCCGTAGCTGTGGCCGGTGTTGGTGTTTGTGTTGGCTTCCGGGAAGCGCATCGCGGGGACGGAGCTGCGCGTCTGCTGCTGGGGGGCGGGGTAGCTGGGCTGGGGCTGGGGTTGGGCGCGGAGGGGTAGGTGGATTGGGTGTGCGCGGAGGGGTAAGTGGACTGGGTGTGCGCGGAGGGGTAGGTGGATTGGGTGTGTGCGGAGGGGTAGCTGGGTTGGACAGGGGCGTAGCTGGGTTGAGCGGAGATGTAGCTTGGTTGGGTATGCGCGAGGGGCGGCGAGGCGGGTGCGGGTGCGGGTGGGGGGGAGGGGTAGCTGGGCTGGACAGGGGCGTAGCTGGGTTGAGCGGAGATGTAGCTTGGTTGGGTGTGTGCGAGGGGCGGCGAGGCGGGTGCGGGCGCGGGTGTGAGGGCGGTTTTGCGCGGGCCGGAGCGCAGGATGGAGGGGAAGGCCGTGAGCGCCGGCGCGGGCGCCAGAGTCTGATTCGAGTTCGTGGGTGGGCGCGCGGCGCTGGCGCTCGAGGTGCCCCTGGGCCGTGTGCCGGCCGCGAGCGAGGCGGGGATGCGCGCGTTGTTCAGCGGCGGGCTGCCCCCCGCTGGGCGAGGCACATTGTCTAAAGGGCGCGCGGCACGGGGCGGTCCGACTGAAAGCGATGCGAGGAATTGTGCCTTGCTCAGCGGCGGACTGCTCCCACCCTCGGGGAATGCGGGGCGAGATGAATTCGGGTTTGGGTTTGGGCGCGGCGAGCCGGCTGCGAGCGAGGTGGGGATGCGCGCGTTGTTCAGTGGTGGGCTGCCCCCCGCGGGGCGCGACGAGCTGGCTGCGAGCGATGCGGGGATCCTGTTCTGTATCGGCGGGCTGCCGCCCTCGGGGAGAGCAAGGAGGTGGTTCCCCCGCGGTGACGTGCCCGCCACCGGTGGGCGCCAGAGCCGTTCCTTGGGGTTCATCTTCGTCGGCCGGCGGGTGAGTGGCGCGGGCGCGTTGGCGTAGAAGGTCATCTCGAGGTAGAGCTCGCCGCGGGAGACGCCGTCGACCTCGAGTTTGATCCAGTCTGCGCGCGATCATGATCAGTAAGAGCTACTTAGCGAGAAATAGGGTGGTTCTCACCGTCGAATTCGCCTGTTCGTAGGGTATCACTGATATCGAGAGTGCCGGTGCCGAGGAGGTCATCTTTGCGACTGTCCTTGGCCCAGCAGCTCACCTCCAAGATGCGATTCTTGTTGGCGGCGCCGGGATCTTTGGAGACGGATATGCGGATCTCCTCATCCCACAGAGGGTTCTGGCCGCCTTTGACGTCGACCTGGGTGCGTTTGACGATGGGAGTGGGCGATGCAGTGGTGGGGATCGATATCTGGGCAAAGACATCTTGTTTGTAGAAATGCTTGTCATTCAGGTTTCGTGCTTTGAGGACGACTACGACGAGGGTGCCGAGCTCAGAAGACATGATGGGATAGAGACTATCGAAGCAGCTTGTCAAGTGGTAAGATATAGAGTATTGATTGCAGTGCTGTACAGCTTTGCGCCACTACAAGCGCCGGTACCGAACGGCTTGACCACCGCCGGCGCCATTCCGTGCAGTGACCATCATCAGCCATCATCTCCGCAGTTTCTCGCAGTTTCTGGTCATGTCTTCGGCGTTGACTTTATGTTGCTTTCTTGCCACATCGTTATCAATCTTATCATGCCAGACGTAACTGTGACACCGTGTGCTCGCGCACCTGAAGTATTGATCAATGCCACCTATCAACGTTGGCGTGTTCATGCGCCTCTTCGCTGCAGGCCGCCCATTCTGCCTTGAGATCATCTACAGCGTTCCCGCTGTCCGCGCTTGTGCTGACCTTGCGCCCCGTGAAATCGGTTCGCCCCACCAACCCCCCTTCAAAAACGCCCGTGAGCTTCGTGCCGTCGGACTTGTCAAACACGACGCGACCGCGCTGGTGCTCAAAGGCGATTCGCAGCTGGCCTTCCCCTGTCTCGCTGCCCCGCCACCGGAAGTCCCATCTACTATTGCCCGAGGACGGGCGGACTTTCGACACTGCGGAATCTCCAGGCTTTCCAAAACGAAAGACCCCCTTGAACACCACAAAGTCGAAGCTGGCCCACATCCGGAATCCGGTCTTCACGGGCTCGAAGGCGATGGTCAGCTGGCACCCGTCACGCCCGCCGTCGCCCCACTCCTGCTGGGCGCAGGGGCAGTCGATGATCCAAATCCCAAACACGTCCCACGCTCCGCGTGCGTCCACCCTCCCGCGGTAAGCTGTGCATGCTTTTGCCTGGTGTCCTCTTCTTTGGCGGCCTGAGCTAAAGCTCGAGCGCGTCTGCTCTCAGCAACACGCTCTTGATGGCAGCAGACACACTAGCGCGTGTGGAACCGACCGCGATATCCTTCCCCGGGCCATCACCGCCCGGTTCGTAGCACTCGCAAACCAGCCCGAGCTTCTCTGCGGTTTCCTTCATCGCCCTGTGCGATATCCGGCCGTGGCTGACCACAACAGCCACAGAAGCCGTCGCCTCCCCGAAGTATCTTTCCTGGAGAAAGCGCTCGGAATCGTGTTCGGCCTTTTGTTGGTCGGAGTCCAGGCCTCCCCAGGCGGTTTCGTGCGCCTCTGCGTTTTTGAGGCGGAAGTCGACATCGAGCTGCGTCTCCAGCGCGCGGAGCTCGTCTGTCATGTCAGCGTCCTGTGCAGGCCGCAGGCGCTCCTGCATATCCGAGATTTTTCCCGTCTGGAGGAGCCCGCGGAAGGCGCATTGGGCCTTCCACCAATTTGATGACTGCTTGGTTGGCACCGGCTGGCGTTTGGCCACCTTGCCGACTTTTGTGAGAACGGGCGTCAGGGGCGGAAAGCTCGAGGATATGGAGCGCGAGAAGGGCACGGCGTGTTTGAGCAGGCCAGCACCGTGGTAGGTGAATTTGCGCTGGGAGGTGCCGTGCTCAATCGGAGGGATGATGACCCGCCTGAGGGGAGGGGCAGGCTGTTGAAGCTGGCTAGCAGCCTTTGCCTTCTTGGGGCCTGACGCCGGATGTCCACCCGCTGTGTCATCGGCCTTTCGTTTGGCGGCCACGTTCAGATGTACTGTTCAAATCGAGAGGTTGATTGGTTAGGGGAAATACGGGTGGCACGCGCACTGTGTCGCGAATCGAGCGGCTGCAAGCCGAGATCACAGACCAGACAGTCTCGCGGAGGAGAGAGGGATAGCCGTTAGATTAAAGCTGCTGGATGTGCCAGACTTTGCCAGTAAACTCGGAGGGCAGGAATCTGATCTAAACTTAAAACGCCGACGTTGGCAAACAGTCGCCAATTGCAACACGCGTCAAATTTGCAAAAGACCTTGAACCCGAACACGCGTAGTCTCCCGTAGCCACACCAAAAAAAAGTGAAGACAATCGTTCCTTATTTATGGAACACGCGGCAGATGGTACGACGGACCATGCACATGTCTTTGCCGTTGATATCCACACCCACCTGACTTTACGACTCAATACCTGCACACCGCATCAAGGGGATATTCAGGCAACGTGCACGTGATGACTGTGGACCTCGCTTGAACCATGGCCCGCCGTGTTGAGTCTATATTTATTTCTTGCCACATGTACACTCCTACACGCGATTCGTTATCAATCTTATCATGCCAGTCGCTTTGACGCCGTAGGCCTCTGTGTGCCCTTCAGATTGCCGGATTTTTCGCTTCGGCAGGCGGACGGCCGAGAAACGGCAACTCGTCACACCATAAGTACCACTACCTCGATGAAGTTAGCGCATCCGACTAGTCTTTCCTCATGTCTGGAACTGTCAACCCCAAGGACGACAGGGAGTCCCTCTCCTCGACCCACAAAGACTTGGGAGAGGACCTGGACAAGCTCAAGCAGCCCGCAGCAGAGCCCAACCTTAACCTGCAGTTGGACGCCGGCGAGGAACATGTGCGCTTCAGAGACAAGCCCTGGAAAATTTGGTGCGCTTATCGTGAACCGATTCTGGTCTGAGCCTCATGGATGTCAACCTAGGCTGCCCAAAGACCCACCCCCTCCTGCCCGCAATACCCTCTCCGATGCTCCGGTGCGTCATTGTCCAATATCCTATCCCGATAAACACTAACTCCAGCCCAGATATCGCCCCTAGCCACCGCCTCCATCTTCTCCATCCTCACCTACACATGGATCACAGGTACGCAGTCCGGGCCACACCCAACCCCTAATTATTCTAACTTGGATCACAGACATCATGATGCTGGGCTATCAGCGCACCCTCCAGGCGGGCGACCTCTGGCGCCTCGACCCGTCCCGCGAGTGCACGCACCTCTCCACGACCCTCGACGCCGCGTGGGCCCGCCCTCACGAGCGGGGATGTGCGCCCCGGCGCCGCACGCCGCGCGTGGTGGGCTGCGCGCGCGCTCCGGGGCGCGGGATCGTATGCGCAGCGGCGCGCGGGCATCGAGCAGGCGTGGCGCGCGGTCGGTGGGCGGAAGCACGCGAGCCTCGCGTGGGCGCTCAATGACACGTTCGGGATGAGCTTCTGGTCGGGCGGGCTGTTCAAGGTCGTCGGCGACACCAGGTGTGCATTGTGCTCTGGTTATGCTCTCTGATGGTGGTGAATGGCGGGTGCTGACCACGAGCGCGCGGGCAGCCAGCTCATGGGCCCGATTGTCATCCGGCAGATCATCAACTTTGGCACGGAGCGCTACGACGCGGAACGCAGCGGCAAGACGCCCCCCGGCGTCGGCCGCGGGGTGGGGCTCTCCATTGCGGCGTTCTTCGTCATCATCGTCGCCTCCGTATGCCAACATCAGGCATGTACCCCCACCCCCCCTTCCTCCTATTGCGTCTGTCCCATGCTCACGCAGCGCGCAGTTCTTCTGGCGCTCGATGACGACGGGCGTGCTCGCGCGCGCGGCGCTCATTTCGTCGCTGTATAAGCGCGGCGTGAGCCTGACGGGCCGCTCGCGCACGCACATCACGAACGCGACGCTCATGAACCACATATCGACGGACGTGAGCCGCGTCGACGCGTGCGCGCAGTGGTTCCACGCCGCGTGGACCGCGCCGATCCAGGTGACCGTGTGTCTCATCATCCTGCTCATCCAGGTGCGTTCCCCCCCCTCCCCCTCCCCCCCTCTTCCCCCCCTCTCCCCTCATCCCTCCATATGCGTGCTGACTCGGATGCGTGGGTGCAGCTCGGCCCCTCGGCCCTGGCGGGCTTCTCGCTGTTCCTCCTGATCATCCCGCTGCAGCGGCAGATCATGGCGGGCCAGCTGCGCATCCGCAAGGCGTCGATGAAGTGGACGGACAGGCGCGCGAAGCTGCTCGTCGAGGTGCTCGGCGCGATGCGCGTCGTCAAGTACTTCTCGTACGAGATCCCGTTCCTGGGCCGGATATACGCGATCAGGCGCACGGAGCTCAAGGGCGTGCGCAAGATCCAGAATATATTCTCTGCCAAGTACGCATTTCCCATTCCCCATCCCCCATCCCCCATTCTCCTTGGCTGCGTGTTCAGCGCTCAACGTCCAATGCTGACCCACCCCTATCGCAGCATGGCGCTCTCGATCTCCGTCCCCGTCCTCGCCGCGACGCTCGCGTTCGTGACCTACACGTCCACCACGGGCGACTTCGACGTCGCGATCATCTTCTCCTCGCTCTCGCTCTTCCAGCTCCTCCGGCAGCCGCTCCTCTTCCTCCCGCGCGCGCTCTCCTCGATCCCCGACGCGCGCAACGCGCTCGCGCGGCTCGAGCTCGTGTTCCACGCGGAGCTCGTCGCGGGGGCCCCGATCGAGATCGACGCCGCGCAGGAGCTCGCGCTCGAGGTGAAGGGCGCGGTGTTTGAGTGGGAGGAGATGCAGGTGCCGCAGAAGGAGGATAAGAAGGGCAAGGGCGCGAAGGAGAAGGAGAAGGAGAAGGAGAAGGAGAGCAAGGAGGACGCGCACGAGAAGAGGACGCCGTTCAAGGTCGAGATACCGGACATGCGGGTGCCCCGCGGGAGCCTCGTGGCGATCGTCGGGCCAGTAGGCTGCGGCAAGGTGAGCTGCACGCGATATCTGCATAGAGACCCGCGCTCATACCGTGCAGTCGAGTCTGTTGCAGGGCTTGATTGGGGAGATGAGGCGCAGCGCGGGCCATGTGTCCTTTGGCGGTCGCGTCAGCTACTGCCCGCAGGCTGCGTGGATCCAGAACGCCACCCTGGTGTGTCGGCTCTCATTATCTCTATTCTGACGCACGGCTAAGCGGTATTGGCATCGCCGCAGAGAAACAACATCCTGTTCGGCCAGGCGTTCGAAGAGGATCGGTACTGGCAGGCGGTGGAGAACGCGTCCCTTTTGCCCGATCTGACCGTCCTTCCCGATGGCGATGAGACCGAGATCGGAGAGAAGGGGATCAACTTGTCGGGCGGCCAGAAGCAGCGGGTGAACATCGCCAGAGCCCTGTATTCGAACGCGGATATCGGTGAGCTGCCAGCCCGACGTTCCCTGTTAACGTTCATGATGGCTAAGACTCGATTTGATGTGCAGTTATCATGGATGATCCGCTGTCTGCTGGTGCGTGTCTCGTTTGCTTAAATCTGCGCCGTCTTACACTCCCGTTCAGTTGATGCACATGTCGGCAAGGCGTTATTCGACGACGCGATAATCGAGTCACTGCGCAATCACGGCGTCACCGTGATTCTGGTCACCCATGCCTTGCATTTCCTCTCTCAGTGCGACTACATCTACACCCTCAAGGACGGCCGCATCGTCGAGCACGGGACGCACAAGGAACTTGTGAGCAATGCCGGGGAGTTTGCGCGTCTGGACAAGGCGTACGGCGGGGCTGAAGCTGAAGCACTGGATGGTGTGGCAGGGGATGCGACAGAGGATGTGATGGCGTCAAAGTTGCCCACGCAAATTATCACTATCGAGACGGTGAAGACCAAGCTCGCGAATTCGAAGCTGGAGCGGCGGAGAGGTGCGGGGACGGGCAAGATTGAAGGGCGTCTGATCGTATGCTTTCCCTCTTCCCAATTATGAATGCGAACTGACGATAAACTTGCGATCCTTAAGGTCAAGGAGAAGCGAAACACGGGATCCGTGTCATGGCGCAGTAAGTTGTTGTACGATCTCGAGGAATATACGCTGACCCTTGCTTCTCAGTCTACGGGACTTACATTGCGGCTGGCAGAGGATGGCTTACTATTCCCCTAATCACGTTATTTGCCGTCCTCATGCAGACTTCGCAAATCATGAACGCGTACTCGCTTGTTTGGTGGGAAGACGAGTGAGTCCAGCTGATCTCTCGTGCGTTAACCTAACGAACTCATTTACTTGCATAGAACATTCCATCTTTCTATATCTCTTTACCAGACCATATACGCATGCCTTGGTATCTCTCAATCGATTTCGACCTTTGCTGTGTGCGTTGTTTTACTTCCCTGCATTGACTTTGTTGGCTGACTCCTTTGCAGAGGGAGCGCTATGGACGTCATGTCGTATTTTGCTTCCAAGAACTTGCACCACCGCGCCATCCGCAACATATTCTACTCGCCAATGTCTTTCTTTGTGTGTCATGTTTTTGTTTACGAAGACGCCTGTGAACTGATGCCCCGCTTTTTAAGGACACAACGGTGCATATCATTATACCCCTCATCACCTTCGAAGCCCACTGACATTTAACACAGCCCAGTGGTCGTATACTCTCAGTACTGCAGAAAGATATCGACAGTTCGTCGCTTCTTATAAGAATAGACATATATTGTACTTACCCCGCTTTTAGCAATTGACAATCAGCTACCTAGTGAGGATTGCGGTTTCTGCAACTGTGGAAGTGCTAACATGTGTTCCCCCTACTTTCAGTTGCCTTACGAATGCGTGAGTGTACTAGGATTTTCTCTCTGTGGTTCATTCTGACAATGATCTAGTCATGCTCACAATGACATCCGTATTTGCATCGATCGTCCTTGTCACCATTCTAGAATACTATTTCATTCTGATCGTCCTGGCTGTCGGGATATTCTATGTATACCTTGCAGGATTCTATAGTGCGTCGGCTCGGGAGCTCAAGCGTCTGGACTCCATGTTGCGGTCCATCCTCTATGCTCACTTCGCGGAGAGTTTGACTGGACTGCCAACCATCAGGTTCGTCCATGTCTCTGCGAGCATTGAAGCGTGCTAATGGTAGCCACAGGAGTTACGGAGCTATAGATCGCTTTGTCGGAGAAAACAAATACTATCTTGACTTGGAAGACCGCGCATTGTTTTTAACAGTGACAAACCAAAGGTGTGCTTACTTGTGGTCTTTCTTTACACTTTATCTCAGTCGATGTTATAGATGGCTGGCCATTCGCCTTGATTTTCGTGAGCTGCATTTTTTAGCATTTTCGGGGGGTGGGCCTAATTTGGAATGCGTCTTCAGTCGGAGCGATCATGGTTTTCGCTGTGAGTGTTCAACTCTTGCTGGCCTGAACATGCTTACCGAACGCTCGCAGGTGTCTCTCTTTGCAGCCGTCGGAGTGTCAAAAATCAATCCTGCTCAAATCGGTTCGTTGCTTTACTTATAGTCAACGGTCGATACGGAATTGACATGTGGTATAGGTCTTGTCCTAACATATACCAGTAAGTTTTGTTTCGCGAATGTTCAGATCTATCTTACGGTCTTCTAGCATCATTATCTCAAATGTGTGGTATGGTCACGAGACAAACGGCTGAGGTATGCGTCAACGCCATCAGAATTATCTTTTATTTATTGTGGTGCTCACTGGATGATCCAAGGTGGAAAACTATATGAACTCCGTGGAGAGGGGTGAATTCTCCAGTTGTCTTAATTTTTTTTGACTATTTTGCTGACTGTATGATCCAGTCGTGGAATACAGTGAACCTGGCCAACTAGAGCAAGAGGCCCCGCATGAAGTTACTGATCAGACACCTCCTGTTGATTGGCCCGCGCACGGAGCGATTGAATTCAAGGACATTGTTATGAGCTACAGGCCTGGCCTGCCAAAAGTTCTCAACCATATATCTGTCAATATCAAGGGCGGAGAGAAAATCGGGGTTGTCGGCAGGTGAGTGCCAGCCAGTCTATACAGACAAAGAACAGTCATTGACGGTGCTGCAGAACTGGAGCCGGAAAGTCCTCCCTCATGCTCGCTCTGTTTAGGATCGTAGAACTGACGTCAGGTTCAATCATTGTTGACGGGTTAGTTGCCATCCTAATTGCTTAATATCATTCCCCCCTCATTGTTGCTATTTAGTATCGATATTTCGAAAATCGGGCTCAAGGACTTGAGATCCAAGATCTCAATAATCCCACAGGATGTACGTATGACAACAATTACATCTCATGCCGCCAAGTGTTAACTGATTCGCTTCACAGCCATTACTATTTAGCGGGACCATCCGATCAAACCTCGACCCCTTCTCCCTATACACGGATACCCATTTGTGGGATGCCCTCCATAAATCTTACCTGACGGCAAAGGCCCCAGACGCTGACACAGAATACGAAAAGTCATCTGAAACCCAAGTGTCCCGATATACCCTTGACACAGTCATAGAGAGTGAGGGGGCGAACTTGAGTGTAGGGGAGCGATCACTACTCAGCTTGGCACGTGCATTGGTCAAGGATAGCAGGGTTGTGGTGATGGACGAAGCGACGTAGGTACATACCCCTCTCAAACAGTACCTATGTTGACATCAAACAGCGCATCCGTGGATCTCGAAACAGATAACAAGATACAGAAAACTATTCAAGACTTGCAAGGTCGCACTTTACTCACGATAGCTCGTATGCGCATCTCTCGGATCTTAACTGTGATTGGTAGTTGACGGCTTGTGGCAGATCGTCTGCGTACAATTATTTCTTATGACCGCATCCTGGTTCTGGATGCAGGTATGGTTGCGGTGAGCTATGGTTTCTTCGGCATTCAGTAATTGCTTGACGCTGAACGATCCACAGGAATTCGGTGCACCGCTTGAGTTGTTCGCGAAGCAAGGTGGAATCTTTCGTTCGATGTGTGAACAGAGTAGCATCTCTCTGGAGGATTTCCCACAACGCGGCTAGGTGAACTATAGAGACTTCCAGGCTTTCCTCATATTTTGAATTATAGACGTGGAACCAGGGTGAAGTAGAGGTTCTGTGACACAGTCAGGATGTATACTCGTCCAAGTCTGATTAGAGTATAGACTATGTACCGTCATTGTTTGGTCATTGTGAACGTAGACTTCGGGTGACATGAAAGTTGCATGAAAGCCTCCTTAAGTCAAATAGATTGTAGAAGGACGTTGATTTAGGCTGCTTCATGATGAGTGAGTATGATAAATACATTGCAAGAGCTCGCGCGAGTGGGAGGCTCGACCCAAAAAATTTCAAGTCGTTGCAGTCTCCCGTATATAATTAGCCAGACTATATATATATGTGTGTATGTACACGAAATGGTCGAGAGAATTATTTTTGCTCAACTTTTGTTTAGCCCTAGGCCTAGGTCGGCCTGTATTGTGTGAATGAAACACGGTTCTCAGGTGACAGGCTCCTATACAGTGGCACTCAGTGTGTTTGCTACTTCCTTTCCTCGCTGAACCCTACGCCCCTCTCACCAGCCAGTGCTCATCTCAACCGCTCTGCTCATCATATTCTGAATTCTTGTTTGGCCAAGGGCATTTGAAACGGGTAGATTTCGTCTTCCGTGTAAAATAACCGGCGTTATAGCGTTAGACTTGTGTTCTGAATTTTGATGTCAGCCCCTTCGCCCTCAAGTTCCTACAACGCCTATACAGCGACGCTTAATACTCCAGGCGTCACAAACTCTGAGAACCTTTTGGTACGTCTTAAAGTTGATACCAAGCATCCTACGCTGATGCTGCAAAATGCAGTATTGCTCATGCCACACACAATGCGCGAAATCGAAGGGGAGAGACGACAAAGGATCTTGGTGCTGTCAAAACGGCTTGAAGAGCTCTCTGCTGCAAGGGGGGATCTTGGTCATCAACCGGAAGGCCTGGATACACAGACGATGTCTGTAAAACGAGAGCATAACGCGCTGTTAAATCTGGAAGCGCCAATTTCGATTCTCCCCGATGAGGCCCTCAGCATGATATTTGAGGCTGGTATAGGGTTTGAACGAGAATCTAAATTATATTTCGAGGAGATCGTGGCTCATGTATCCCACCACTGGCGCGACATTGCGCTAGCAACTTCCAGTCTGTGGGCAAGCATTCAATGCTCGCTTATTCAAGGTCACCCCGATTCAAGTTGGAATGTGGAGTCGAATTACATCCCATTGGCAAGGGAGCGGATGATAGAAAAAGCTTCCACTTATCTTCTCAGGTCCAGGTCAAGACCTGTCACTATCCACATCGTGGGCCTGCGCGAGGAGGATTTCAATCCTGAATTCCTTCACTTGATCATCGGCGACCATATTGGACATTGCCTTCGATTGCTTGTTGAGCTTGTACCTTCAAGGGCACTGCAAATACTCTACGAGTACCTCCAGTCCAAGTCGGCTCCTCAGCTGGAATATTTCGGACTGATGGCCAAGACTCTCGAGGCGGGAGCCATACAATTCCAAACGCCCCCTTTTTCATCCGGCGCTCCTCGTCTGACAACGGCCCTATTTGCTGCCATCCAACTACAGCACCTTCAATTCTTCACATCTACCTTTGCATCATTGACAACTCTGGGCATTACATATGTCAACATAACCCAGATGGCGCAATACCATATCTTTCGCGATGCGCTCATGGGTATGAAATCATTGCATCATCTCTGTTTAAACCTGGAATGTTTCCCATGTCTTCCACCATCATCATCGCCCATCGATATCATATTGCCCACGGTCCGAGCGTTGGAATTGGGCTGCATCAAAGAGGAAGCTCCGTACACCATATATTTTCTCCAGTCGATCCACGCAGCATCGCTTAGGTCCCTTTCGTTAGATTGTGGGGCTGGCGATTATAACTCTCTCGGGCACCGCTTCCCTTCATTGACAAGCCTAACTCTCGGCAAAATTCCTGTCTACAATAGATTTACGCTTGCGGACATGGCTCGCCGATTCCCCGATATCGAGCACTTGACTTGCTACATTCGTAGTGTGGATGAAGATGAAGATGGTAATGGAATCGACCATGTCATCGGAAAGGTTCTTTGGGATTTCAATGATCCGCTATGGCCCAAATTGCATACCATCGCGGTCAATGCGTCTGGTGGGCTCATGACTGGATGTCAATTAACCGAAAACATCATCACGCTGCAGAGGCTGGGTCATCCCATTCGGAAGCTTCTATTACCGAGGGCGATCCTTTCCCAGGTTCAGCCGAGTCTGAAGGAAGTGGTAGACTTGAACGAGTTCTCCAATGACTTCCTGGAAATGACATGGTGGCCAGAGCGTTGAATCTACAGGTATGCCTTAGAACCACCATGCAATTTCGAACCATGCTGAATGAGATCGATAAGAGATTAGGCTGGGCTCCGAACACGGTATCGTTTACCGCGTGTGACACGCCGAGTATGTACTGCTTAGCTTGCACGATATATCCTCCATAATAGCATTATAGCAGACAAGCATCCTTTGCTATAATATCAATGATGGCTGAATAATTTACAGTTGACTGTCACCTAGCTTTTATAGGCTTATTCAACTTGAAGCAGGGGGACAGGGCACTGGCACCCGCGGACCGCACGTGAGACAACTCATTGCTACAACATAAATACAAACAAACGCGTGCTTTCCGCCACAGCCGCGATCCCGTCTTCGTTGACAAGATTGCACCGAATCAGCGAATCAGCGAATCCCCTCTTTCTCTAGTGGATCAAAGGTCCGTAGTACCTCATTTTTAACCCAACGCGTTGTAAGCATATGTAACTTGCCATAGTTCCGTTTCGTCAACAAAGCAGGATGGCGACCAACAAACGATCCCATCAGAAAGGCATGCTGTGTGAATGCCGAGAGTAGGTGCTGGTGTTCTGGCAAGGGAAGTGTACAAATTTACCGGGAGATACACATATATAATGAGAAGTAGCTGCCCGCATCTACAGCCCCAGGCCCTCCTTTATTCCCTTCCACGCATGCCCAGCCCAGAGCGCATTGCTCGAAGCTGCCCCCTCCTCCACCACAACTCCGCCCCCGTTCTCAACGACCGATTGCAAAAAAGTCTTGACAGCTTCGTCTGCGATGGCGTCGACGTGCTCGACGGGGTATTTGCCACCATAGTGCTCGACAACACTGTTGAGGGTTATGCGGTCGCCTTCAAGACGGAACACCTTGTCGTGCAACTCGGACTCTGGGAGGTGAGTCAGAATATATGCCACGAATCCCGCGATGTCGTCGGGGTGGGTGGTGCTGAATTTCTGGTTGCCTTTGCCGATGAGGTGGATGCTCCCAGAGTCGACGTTGATCAGCCACGGGATAAATGTGGTGAATAGACCGGTCTGGGGACGACTGGTGAGTGCGCGTCGACGAACACAGCGCAAAAATCACTCACGAAGATGCGCGCAGACGGCAATCCGATTTGTTTGAAGTATACTGCGAGCTCGTCTTTGACGCCCAGAAGACCTTCCCTGTGCTTGATGGTATCGAAACCAAACTCGGAGGGCACGAAAAGCTTCACGCCGCCTTGCTTGGCCGCATCGCCCAGGCCCTGCTGGAGGCCGAGCACCTGGGCGCTGATGGTGGAGATGACGACTTCGGTGGCGTGCTCTTTGAACAGGGCTGCCAGGGCAGATACGTCGGTGTAGTCGATAGCGACTACCTTGACCCCTGCGGGCAAGTCTTTCCCAGAGGAGGATGCCGGTCGTGATACCACTATGACATTAGCGCCTTCCTGGAGGAGAGCCTGAGACTGCGGTCAGCACATGTCCCACGCAGAATACAATGTAAGTATGATGGCCCACCTTGGCTATGGGTGTTCCGATGGTACCAGCTCCAATAATTGCGACGTTCTTGTAAGGCATGAGAAGAGAGTATTTGTTGTAGAAGGGTTATACTGGTTGTTAGCTGCAGGTGGGTTGGCGAAAGTGTGGTTTGTTAGATTATAATGTACGTTTGCAACCCTGCGCTTTATAACCTGTCATTACAGTGGTCATCCCTGTCAAGTGGTCAAGTGCCCCAGTCATCCGCGGATCCCTCGGCCATGACTGATAGCCAGCATTAATATTGAGCCAGAGTGCGCCATAAGGCGTATGCTGAATAGTGATGGATGATTAGGCAGTGTCCTGGTTTCCGGGTCTCGATAAGCCACCCGGCCCCACCCCGACCTCTCGCCCGAGTCTGACAAAAGCTTTGCAGCACTCTGGTGATCTCAACTTCAAAACAGTTCGGTAGAGCATCACAAGCACAGCCATACTGAAAACGTCTCTCGGAACACGATGGTGGCATTGCAATTTGTAGAAGCATCATGGTAGAATGGTAGACTCCAGGACAACATCAGGAACCGTAAGACGTCGCAGTTCAATTTTGTCAGCGATGCAGGATGTTGACTAATAGGTGATTACATCTGTCCGGGTAGATCGTTACCGGATGGTAGCCTGTAAGACAGCGGTGTTAGGGGCAGAAGGCAAGAAAACCCCTGGCGTGGTGCTTTGAGCATCATCTACGTTTCCTCTTCAGTGGGGAATCGGAATGTGTATAAGCAGGCAGAGCTGCCGCGGGCGAATCCTGTGCGCGTGGCGTTAAGATGTTAATCCACAGTGATCATGTTGGCCGCTGATCACTTACGAACGACGGGAGCGTGCTCAAGGTCTTCAGGTCCGGAACGAGCCCCTTCTCCTCCCTGAAATACTGCACGATGTCCCGCGCGTCGCACTTCACCGCCGTGCGCAGCATCGCATTGGTGGCAACCACGCGATCCCCCAGCCTGCGCCGCTTCCCCGTCCCCTTCTTCGTGGCGTCCACGCGCTCGATGAGCATCCGCACCAGACCCAGGTCCCTGCGGCGAATCGCGACGCTGACGGCCAGCCCGCCCTTAGCCCCCGGGTCCGCGCCATGGGCGAGGAGGAATCGGATGAGAGGGATGAAGTTTGCGTGGACGGCTTTGGTGAGGGCGTAGCCGTCGTGCGAGTTGGGGTCCACTTGGGGGAGACCGGCGGTGGAGTAGAGTTGCTCGAGGAAGGGCAGCGGATGCGTGCTTTTGGTCCACGACTTTGCGGGGTCTGAAAGGGCGACTAACGACCTGAAAAGGCGCCTAGGCAGCCGCAGAGTTGCGAAGCATTGTGGGGCGTGGCTCAAGTGCCGGGCCACCAGTTGGCTGAGGTGGGGCAAGACGTCTTGGGAGCACATAGGGTAGCACAGGATGCTTTCGAAGGTGCCATAGCTGACCTTATGCTGGCGGCCCACAAGATACTGTGCGCGATATAGGGCGGTGGTCCCTCGAAAAACGGCTTGCATGTGACGAGATGTGACGGGGAGAGACTCGGAGAGGGCGAAAAGCTGGATCTC
>KV417488.1:179418-204709 GCA_001630335.1 Athelia psychrophila | reverse complement strand
CTAGTTCCTCCCGGACCCCGACATCTACGCCCGTCGATGAAGAGTAATATATACACATAGAGGGCCATTTAAACATGTGAAGGGAACGGTCTTGTGGTCGTGGATGAGGGCCGTAAGTGTGTCGTACGGAAAGACTACCCTAGCAAACAACCAGCGGTAGGACGAAACAACTGCTATGCCTTGATGCCGTTGGATGTATATGAATGTTGCGCAACCCAATTTTTGCTCCATGATGCCTGGAAACTAGGTAATCACTTTCTCCCCTAAGCGACTAAACCACCGAAACCCGTAGCATACCGAATCAACTCCACCCTTTACCGATTTATTTAAGGCTTTTTGTCTACTCGTTAGAACGGTTGCTTTGCTTCTGCCCTAGCGCTGAGACCGCCCTTCGTGCGCAAACAAACATAAACAGCACATAACAAAACATCGGTTAAACATCGTTATGAGACAGAAAGTGCAGTCACGAGCGAATTGTGGGAATTAATTCCCAAGAGCGGTCGGAATTCATGGAATTAGGTCCTTTTTATCTTTTTTACACATTTATTAACATTGATGGATGTTTGTAGGCTCAGTTAAAGTTAACGGGGAAGTAGGCTGCAAAGTACGAGGAGCTACAAACGCTCGCGGAGGTAGTTACGAGAAAAGCGAGAGTAGGAGGCGGTACCAAGCTCTAACGTACCACCAAGATGCCAAACGAAAACCTAAGGCGCGAGATCTCGGTGGTACAGTAAAGGTCCTTCGTCAACCTCTTGAGCAAGTTCAGATGGTGAAGGAAGTCTGAGCCGACTTGGACCCTTTCCTAGCGGGAGCCATTATCTTCGAAGGCTTACCCTACTGGGTCGAAGACGTCGCACTATTACAAAAGCCAATTAACTGTAGGTCAGTACTCGGATGGTCTGTGTAACTGGCGCTACCATACGTGAAACCCGGTATCGCCTAGTAACCTTGGGGTTTCTTGGAAAGGCTACTGTACCAGCTAAGGTATTGGTAGAAGTAGAAGTAGGTGTGAGCGCTTACATCGTTCAGTTCACGAGCTATAGCCCCTTAGCCGCTCGGTACAGGCGTTCGCATTTAGATAACATCTGTCCTTAAAACGGCTCTCAATCCGAACAGTTACTTCCCTTCGCCACGGGCTCTCTCAATATTAGCGGTCGGGGTGTTAGATTGCTTTCCCTGGATTCGCTACGACGCACCTAGCTGACCTCTTTTATATACCACATGCCTCGAAGGAGAAACTACGTCGGGTTAAGGTTGCGAGCCTGGCACCCGTTATACTATAGCTACCCGCTACTACTACCACCTTCTGTACCCTTTGTAAGGTCCAAATTTGTCTCTACTACGTTACTAAAGTATGGGTACTCGCGTAGCGCTTTCTAAACCATAACGCGGTAGACCCAATACAACTGTATACATTACGGGTCTCAACAGTTACTACGTTTCCATCTACACTTCTTAACTTCCACGACATCAACCTACCGTCGTTTATCCCGGCAACAGTCTGCTCCTCGCGGCCTACTTTTTCCCCCGCAAACCTTAACATACCGAGGGCGGAGCTCTCAGAACCGGTAGTCAGGCTTTATAAGGTCGACTCGGCTGAACCTGACCTCCATGAGCATCTCATAAACGTCACGGGAACTTCCATGCTCGAGTTGTTCGTTAGCTTCCGTTACAGGTTATACCAGCGGCTACTAGTTCACTTCCTTAAGTCCTAACTTTAGGAGGAGCGCGTCCGGGTGCTACACCTATCACTGTCCAGAACTGGACCTGGACTCTTCTATTCACCTTCGAAAAAGATAGTAGGCGAGGGAACGGTTACCCTACATTAAGCTGAGGTGTAAGGTTGAACTTAGCCCCACTGGAACTTATTCGCTCGTAACTTACGAACGGGTGTCTGACCTTCAACGATCGCGTTACAGCGCGGTCACCACCCTATGTACTCGGTGCTAGAGGAGCTTTATATTAAATCTAAGAGCAAGTTTGGGATATGGTCGGAGTTTATAGTACGACTCCCGGAGTAGCCCCTCTTAGCTTTAACCGCGAAAGTCTAAATTGTCGCGCAATACGAGAGCAAAATGTCTGTAGCAGACACATAGGGTCCGGAAGGCCAACTACTGGTTCTAGGGGGGAACGTCGTCTCTCGAGAAGTTCGGCAAAACTGTCGTGGTTCTAGGAAACAGCAGAGAGGGGAAGCTAAAGCGCGTAACACACACCGTACTCGTTATGACGTAAAACGTCGTAGTCGCATCCTACGAACCAATAGTTAAAATTCTGCATGGTTTTCCAAGAGTCTCAAACACTGCGGACCTCATAATTCGCAGCGACATATCCGCAACATCCTTGAACTCCCGCTTCCCCGACTGTAGTTTTAAGTCTTGTGTTCAGATTGCAATATTGCGGCCAATAAAATGTGCCTCCTGCTTTAGATGGGCAAAGTTTACGGGAACCGGTTTGTTCTTAAGTCTTATACTACTCGTCTCGCAATACATAACCGACCAAATCGTGACCGACCGAAGAGAACCGCAACCCAAGTCGAGACAAAACTTAATCGTTTATGTAACTAGGACACGGTGACACATCCGTAGGACAGTGGACTCAGAGAACAGTAAGTAAAGCAGGAAAGACAAACACGACTGAGAGCAGGATACCAATCAAGTTGTCAACTCAGGACAACAGTAAGAGAGACTGTCGCTAACAGACGTCGTAAGCGTAAGACAGGAGTAGAGTAACCAAATCTGTTTCCGAAGGCCGACGAACTTTGCTTCGTCTAGATACCGTCCTGAGTATATAGAGCGTACGTCGGTGTATCTTACCTCGCGGACTTTGCCGTCCTCGATAAGTGCCAGAAACGAGAACCACAGTCGAGAGACAGTCAAGGCTATACATTCAAGATAATGTAGGTAAATGTGTGATATTGAGTATAGTCGTAGTGTCACCAGAGTTTAAGAAGCTGTCAGAGGCTGTAAGATCTCTGTAACGTACTGGTGCCTGAGGAGTTAAGGCCACTATCTGTAGTACAGATGTGTCGTAGTAGCGAAATGGCTACAGAAAGACCGTTGCTTTCGTACAGCTCAAATCCACGTCCGTGGAACTCGGTGAAGGTGCAAGCATAACCCCAAAATCCACCGTCGTCACTCAAGGTAAGCGTATATATGTCCGTGTATATTTGAGTATAAGCCAGATGTAGTCGCTTACTTCTCGGGGTCCGATGGAGTTAACGACAGCCCGCAGGCAGAGCGTATAGCTTCCCGAGCCTTTTCGAGGAACTGGGGCCATTACCACGTTGTGGCCGCGAGAGTCGCGTCTGTTTTCGACATCGTCTCTTTGCAGCACGGCTTCGACGCCGTAACTTCCGCCGACGTCGACTTGCCCGACAAGCTCTGTGTCCGTTACCACGCCGGAGTCCTAGCGTGTACGTTAAAAAACGATCGTGATCGTGAGAGCGGCAACTACGATTAAGGAGCCGTTGGGCTAGAGCTAGAGGGCGTTTCGCGCTACGTCCTCTGCGCAGAGAATCGTCGGTTAGGCTACTGCCGGTAAGTTTAGTTTGCCGATTTCCTTTCAGGGCCCTACATCACCTCTATCTTAGCTCAAGCCTGCCACTCGTCCTGCTGCTGTAAGGTCTCCGCCGATGTTCATTTTTCTCTCCAGACATATACGAGGACAAATAAGTTATAAAGTTGAACGAGTAAGAGGAGGGCGAGAGAAAATGTCAGTTCTTCGCTCGGTCTCCCGAACAAGGGAGGCAGCTCGGGTGCCTTTGACTAAGTCTACCGTAAGACAATCTATAACTGCAGGAGTCGTAACTACGTTCGCCCGTGCCCGATAGTGAAGTCCTCGCACCTGCACTAGACCTACTCAAGACCCTGGTACATTAGAGCTTCCGACCGGGGCTACCGTTCTACGCGTTCATAGCGTCTACGTTTGATACGTTCATGCAATTAAGGCAGAAAATAGGAGGAATTTACATGACTTTCCATAGACAGTCCCCGAGGAAGCAGTCACTATGGAGGTGAGAGGCAGCCGTGTAGCTTTTTGAACTGTTAGTAGCTCATTCATACGTCAAGAATTACACGATAGTATACACGACTGCTGCAACATCGATTTTATGTTATGAACCACACGAAATTGGCCGTGACTCAGCTTCGAAGGTGTCCGGAANTTTCGCTTCGCGCTCCCCCTTCCACGCATGCCCAGCCCAGAGCGCATTGCTCGAAGCTGCCCCCTCCTCCACCACAACTCCGCCCCCGTTCTCAACGACCGATTGCAAAAAAGTCTTGACAGCTTCGTCTGCGATGGCGTCGACGTGCTCGACGGGGTATTTGCCACCATAGTGCTCGACAACACTGTTGAGGGTTATGCGGTCGCCTTCAAGACGGAACACCTTGTCGTGCAACTCGGACTCTGGGAGGTGAGTCAGAATATATGCCACGAATCCCGCGATGTCGTCGGGGTGGGTGGTGCTGAATTTCTGGTTGCCTTTGCCGATGAGGTGGATGCTCCCAGAGTCGACGTTGATCAGCCACGGGATAAATGTGGTGAATAGACCGGTCTGGGGACGACTGGTGAGTGCGCGTCGACGAACACAGCGCAAAAATCACTCACGAAGATGCGCGCAGACGGCAATCCGATGTGTTTGAAGTATACCGCGAGCTCGTCTTTGACGCCCAGAAGACCTTCCCTGTGCTTGATGGTATCGAAACCAAACTCGGAGGGCACGAAAAGCTTCACGCCGCCTTGCTTGGCCGCATCGCCCAGGCCCTGCTGGAGGCCGAGCACCTGGGCGCTGATGGTGGAGATGACGACTTCGGTGGCGTGCTCTTTGAACAGGGCTGCCAGGGCAGATACGTCGGTGTAGTCGATAGCGACTACCTTGACCCCTGCGGGCAAGTCTTTCCCAGAGGAGGATGCCGGTCGTGATACCACTATGACATTAGCGCCTTCCTGGAGGAGAGCCTGAGACTGCGGTCAGCACATGTCCCACGCAGAATACAATGTAAGTATGATGGCCCACCTTGGCTATGGGTGTTCCGATGGTACCAGCTCCAATAATTGCGACGTTCTTGTAAGGCATGAGAAGAGAGTATTTGTTGTAGAAGGGTTATACTGGTTGTTAGCTGCAGGTGGGTTGGCGAAAGTGTGGTTTGTTAGATTATAATGTACGTTTGCAACCCTGCGCTTTATAACCTGTCATTACAGTGGTCATCCCTGTCAAGTGGTCAAGTGCCCCAGTCATCCGCGGATCCCTCGGCCATGACTGATAGCCAGCATTAATATTGAGCCAGAGTGCGCCATAAGGCGTATGCTGAATAGTGATGGATGATTAGGCAGTGTCCTGGTTTCCGGGTCTCGATAAGCCACCCGGCCCCACCCCGACCTCTCGCCCGAGTCTGACAAAAGCTTTGCAGCACTCTGGTGATCTCAACTTCAAAACAGTTCGGTAGAGCATCACAAGCACAGCCATACTGAAAACGTCTCTCGGAACACGATGGTGGCATTGCAATTTGTAGAAGCATCATGGTAGAATGGTAGACTCCAGGACAACATCAGGAACCGTAAGACGTCGCAGTTCAATTTTGTCAGCGATGCAGGATGTTGACTAATAGGTGATTACATCTGTCCGGGTAGATCGTTACCGGATGGTAGCCTGTAAGACAGCGGTGTTAGGGGCAGAAGGCAAGAAAACCCCTGGCGTGGTGCTTTGAGCATCATCTACGTTTCCTCTTCAGTGGGGAATCGGAATGTGTATAAGCAGGCAGAGCTGCCGCGGGCGAATCCTGTGCGCGTGGCGTTAAGATGTTAATCCACAGTGATCATGTTGGCCGCTGATCACTTACGAACGACGGGAGCGTGCTCAAGGTCTTCAGGTCCGGAACGAGCCCCTTCTCCTCCCTGAAATACTGCACGATGTCCCGCGCGTCGCACTTCACCGCCGTGCGCAGCATCGCATTGGTGGCAACCACGCGATCCCCCAGCCTGCGCCGCTTCCCCGTCCCCTTCTTCGTGGCGTCCACGCGCTCGATGAGCATCCGCACCAGACCCAGGTCCCTGCGGCGAATCGCGACGCTGACGGCCAGCCCGCCCTTAGCCCCCGGGTCCGCGCCATGGGCGAGGAGGAATCGGATGAGAGGGATGAAGTTTGCGTGGACGGCTTTGGTGAGGGCGTAGCCGTCGTGCGAGTTGGGGTCCACTTGGGGGAGACCGGCGGTGGAGTAGAGTTGCTCGAGGAAGGGCAGCGGATGCGTGCTTTTGGTCCACGACTTTGCGGGGTCTGAAAGGGCGACTAACGACCTGAAAAGGCGCCTAGGCAGCCGCAGAGTTGCGAAGCATTGTGGGGCGTGGCTCCAGTGCCGGGCCACCAGTTGGCTGAGGTGGGGCAAGACGTCTTGGGAGCACATAGGGTAGCACAGGATGCTTTCGAAGGTGCCATAGCTGACCTTATGCTGGCGGCCCACAAGATACTGTGCGCGATATAGGGCGGTGGTCCCTCGAAAAACGGCTTGCATGTGACGAGATGTGACGGGGAGAGACTCGGAGAGGGCGAAAAGCTGGATCTCGTATAACAGCTTTCGTGGTGGATTGAGATTCGGTGGATGCGGGTGCGATGGCCTGCTCACCTCTACGGGCAAAATTTGCAATTTTTGGCTGGCCATGATACCACCTTGATGATGGTTACGAAAAGTTGTATTTTGATGGACGAAGGCAGTAGAAACCTACCACCACCCAAAGGCTCTCTCTCCAGCTCCCCAGGCTTCGTCGGAGAATGGAGATGAATGAGGATGAAGGGGGGAGCTTAATACGTAAGTTTGACGTAAGTCGATCTGAAAGTGCTGCACCGGGCAATCGCCCCCTGAAGTTCATGATGACTGGGGGTTTCTCACTGTACCGACAGAGCCTCCGAGAAATCTTGGAGTGCGCTGCAACTCCTAATATGAATACCTACATCTCTCATTTGACCTGACACTCACTTTACCGGAACAAAAGAGACCTTGTTAGATAATACTAATGCTCCTCATCAACTCGCAGTTGACTTGGCAGGTTATTTTTGTCCAGGCGACAACATCCTTGGTCCATCTGACTTTGATACATCGTGGCGAGTGGAAATAAATTGACGATCCTCACAGCAACGCTCATATTTGCCACCAGGTCAGCCAGAGAATTGCCAACGGCAAATATGGTCAATCCAATGATAGCATCGGAGAGGCCGAATATGAAACCGTCACACACCTGTTAGCCTGCAGCTTCAGAAGGATCAAATGTGCCATTCAAGTGGCCGAGTTCGACCAAGTATCGCTTGGCCAGGCTCGGGTGACCGACGTCCAATGAGTGGGGCTGTATTTGGCTGTAGCGGCCTTGGGACTAAAGGATGGCGTTTACGACGAACAAGAGAACAAAGATTAACTTGGGCAGCGAAGAGGTCATTGAGGAAGCAGTGAGTACTGTGGAATATGAGGGGCCTCGGCTCTACATGCAGGCACTTGGCGGTAGGTGGCAGAGCATTTACTTCTGGCTAGCCCCCACGTCATTACCGCCCGGTCCACCACCTACAACACGTTGATACAGCGATGGACATTTCATTCAAGAATTCAAGAAATTAATTATGTGCGACCAATGAAACTAATCAGATGATTAAAAGTAAATGGTGGAGTGGGGGGGGTCGAACCTGTCACAATCAAAATAAAATGCAAGTCGAATCCACATCTTTGTAATGTAGTCAAACCTTCATATCTATTCTCATGACGTGAAATGACTTCACTGCCCCCTCCCACTCCCTTGGTACATTTGTTAGTGATGGGCCTGAAGTACTCTTTGGGACAACAAGAATGTATCGCCAAGAGAGGTGTAGTGGTAGGATTTTCTTGAGCAATTCCAGGCCCTTTTGTTTCGGCGTATCGATTCTGTGGGATTCAGATACCGTCATCTGGAATATCCAAGCCTCGGTGCCAATGATGGTGAATGAGTCGAAACCGGGGTTGTTTGAAGCCATTGGAATATAGTATTTCCCGTCTGACGCTGGCAATGTCGCAAAGTCCCCCACCGATTCATAAATGACAGTGTCCCGATACATCCTGGCATAGTCGGGGGATTGACCGTGGGTGTCGACTACGTGTGTTCCGGTGTTTTTGCCACTGGTGGCGAGTGTGGGGATCGAATGAGATACATCATCGTCGGGTGCCTTCGTGAGCATGGCGTGACAGTATGCCTTAAAGCACCAGCCTCGGGCTACACCTGCATGTGGTACGCCAGCTAAGCGCTCGCATAGGTTGCGCTTACTATCCAGCGTCTTGAAGCTGGAAGCATGCATGAGTAGCCCCAGCACGAACTGGCTTAGTACAGCTCCATATGGCAAGTTGGTGTCGGGGGCTCGCTGCACAGATATCATCATGTGCGAGACTGGAATGAGCGCATTGACTGGTGCGGAATTCACGAGGCGCTTGAGGACATCGGGCGTAATATTTTCAATCTCGCGATTGAGGGTTTGGTCATACGTCTCATTATGACCGTCTCGCCTATACGCGCTATAGACGTTACGAGGGATGGGGCCATACTTGGCGAACGCGCTGGCCAAGAGGTCGTGATCAAATCTATCGATGACCGCGAGGTTTGGTTGAAGCCCGAGCCTATAAATTCATATTTAAACGCCGGCATACAGATGAAACAGGAGAGCACGCACCCCATGACGATTTCATGCCAACTCCAAGGATTCATAGTCCATGTTTGACCCTCTGCTAGCTAGTGAAGCAAACGTTCAGGGGTCAGAGTCTAGCTACACAAGGATGACACTTTAACGAGCTCACCTTAAGCCACCCTTTATATCGTGTTTCTTGTGGTGATGTAGTTTGAACCCCGAATACATTCGTCCATAACATAGCATCCGGCGCATGGAGCGCAGCGCCCAGGTCGAACAGAGACCAGATTTTTTCTTCTCGGCGAGCGGCAGATGTGGCCTCATCGGATGCACCGTTGGCGGAAAAATAGATAGAAGGGTCGGAATCCATGGTAAAAAGCGTTGGCAGTTTGTCACGAAGACGGCACCGTAGGGCATACCATAAGAAACATGTTTTTCCTCCACAAAATATTAAGCACAACTTTCCTGAATTTTTATATTCCGACATGCTTACCTATTCCAGGGTTGCCCAAAATAGCAACTCCCCCGGATATTATCGATTCTCGCTTAAGGTTCTCCAGTGCGAGGTCATATTCTTCACGGATAAGGATAGAATCCGGAGCCTTGATCATGGCGTTCTTCGTATCGAGATATTGAACTGACACTGAGCTTGTCAACGTGTCGTCGATGTCCATGTCATCCTGGTTAACGGCTATTGGCAACTGCATCGTCTTCAGCTTGAAGTCCAGGGGCTTTCCCCACCACGCCTTCCAGGTTGCCTTTGCTTCGTCCATGAGTGCTTGATGGCGATAGTTCGAGGAACTGGAAGAACGTGGGTTAATAGTGGAACCTAGTCAAAGGTATAAGCGATGATATCGTGTTGAGGAAGCCAGCAATGTTCATGATTAAGAAACACAGAAGATGAAGCATTGCTCACCATCATGTCCTCGCACCAGGACATGGAGATGTTCGTCCAACGGGTCGTCAAATAAGCTTGACAATGTCCTCAAGCTCCGTGCACGGTTTTCGTTTTCAAAGGCATATTCTTTGACCCTCGTGGTATACTGTGAATCGTCGAAGGGAATTGAGACTTTCCATAGATCAAGGTTATTGGCGTCGATATGGGCAAGGTCCACCGACTTCTCGGCCTTGATCGCATCTTGCAACTGTGCTACAGTCCGTGTGCTCGCAATATAAATTACGAACACACGGTGTTCAGGCTCATTGCCATATAGTAGGCAGTTGAGAACGATTTCGCGTGAAGCCATTGTAGCAGTGGAGATGTAGAAAGCTGTAGAAAGGCTTGATGGAGATCGCAGAATATATGGCGTTGCAGGCCCCCGGAAACTCACCCCTATCCTTGTCCGGATTTTTTGCATATTTGAGGCCCAAAATTGACATCATCTCTGCCCGAAATTTTGCATATTTGAGGCTCAAAAGACGCATCTTTGTCCGGGGTCTTGCATATTCGAGGCCCGGGCTGGCGCGCGCGTTATTCAGGGGCAGTGGACACCACAAGCACAGAACCTCTATGATCTGTTAATCTTGACGTTCTCCGACAATGGGAAACCTGTGGACTTGGCTGCTCTCCAGAAAAAGGCCGGTCTTACCGACGAGGAATGGGAGGACTTGCTGCAGTATACTACTCAGGTGAGTAACGGTACATCTTGGTGCATACACGTCGTAACAGCCGAGATACGTAGGTTCTATCGAACTTGGTCAACTACCGCTCATTCGGCTTCACCAAAATAATCCCGCGGATCTCTCCATCCAAATTCGAAGCCGTGGGAACAGTCTGCGAATCCGAACGCAGCCTCCACGTTATGGGCGGAAGTAATTATCTTACCCTTTGAACGGGAGCGTAGTAAACGGAGCCGGCTCGGTGGCGATAGCCATCGAGCCGGCTTCCGTTTACTACCTGAGCACCGAGCCTTGGGCGAGGATGCGAGTATCATGAGTCTGCTGTCTGCTTTGCCATGTCCTTTGCGAGCAGTCTGCCGTCCTTTTGCCATGTGCCTTCCGAGCGGAGCGAGTCCGTGTCCTGTCTTTTTCGCCAAAATGGCGTGGGAATTAAACCGTGGATCGGCGCTCATTCGCCGATCCATGGTTTTGCCTCCCAGTCGCCATCTCCCACTCTCTTTGTACGGCCCTCGCTCGTCTGTGGCCGGTATGGATTGTGATTGCCCTCGTTCGCAATCAGCACCTCGTTTTCGAGGTGTTCCCCGTGCCACAGAGTCGAGCTCATCAAACACGCAACCCGCTCTTGGCCCACTCCGCACACAGCCGCCCATTACCTCGCGCAAACGCACGCTCAGGACGTGCACCCACGGACAGCCCGGTAAGTAATTCTTGACATTATTCAAATGATCTGCTGCTGACTACATTCACTGTCTACTAGCAACTTCTGTGCCCTTTCCTCTCACGCCCATACCCGACACTCGACACTAGCGCCATAGAATACGACCGACCACCGTCATAGCACTCGCAGCGCTGGACACCACCTCCTCCCTCCCGCTCTTCAACTCCCTCACGCATCTCACCTGCTTCACATCCATCTTCCCACGCATCCGCGAGATCATGACCCACGACGGCGGCCTCGAGCGCCTACACTCGTTTTGTCTGAGCCCACCCTCTGATAACCCACCGTCTTCTACGGGCTCTCACCGCCCTCGCCGCCCCACGCCTCGTCTTCGGCGTCTTCGGCGGTATACTCAAGCGGCGCACGGGGAGCAGGATTGGGCGTGGGAGGGGGGAGCAGAGGCGCGGTGCTGAACCAGGCGAGCTTCGACACACGCGCCGCGTACCGCTTTTCCCTTGCCTTCCAGTGTGTCGTCAACATCGGCGTACGCGGCAGCGAGGACATCCGCTCGCGTCTTGGAGGCGTGGTTGGCGGGCAAGGGCTTTGCGGTCGAGCCGAGCAGCAGCGCGACGGGCATGCCGCGAGAGACGAGGGAGCAGCGGATGGAGAGGCGGAGGAGGGGGGAGGAGGCCAAGTACGTGCTTTTATCGCCTCTGATGATCGGGATGTGACGCTGACTAGCACCATAGAACAGGACCGAACGCCGTCCATCACATAGCTTGAACCAAGGGCCTTACCGTAGGCCCTGGATCGCAAATATGATGAGAGCGCGCCCCGACTCGGCTGGTACTGCCTTCGCCAAAGTCTGGTACCAAGAAACTTTTGACCTTGCATTCGACTAGTACCACCCGATGCTATAATCTACGGCATACAAAGAACGTGTAGGCGGGTGGTCAGATTTAGGGCAGAGGATGGAGGGTCTATGGTCCCCCGTACTTAATTTCTCCCCAGTGCAATAAAAGCGCGCTACATTACTCTAGCCAACCCGTGTCTACAGGATACCTAGAGGTGTCGCGCCGATGCGCCCGAGCACCTGTGTCCCGGGGACCTGCTCTGGGTGTGCACCATTGGGTGTCGCCCTCGACCGCCTAGCACCACTGCCCGGCAGGACACCAGTGTTGTGGAATCGGGAGGCCGACGTTCTAGTGACGCCTTTGGTAGGCTGAGGGCAACGCGAAATTTCGCGGTCACACCCGTGACATCATTCGGCAATGGCAATCCGTCTGCGACGCGACTCGTATTCTCTTCCCTGCACACCACCATGGTCCTCCGGGCCAGACAGGTCATGACCAGGGAGGAGGTCCGCCAAGACCGCCTAGCGGCTTCTGAAAGCATTCAGCAAGTCTACAATACCGACCTAGAGGGTGTCCACCATGTCCGGTCGGACATGGTTCCTGGCACGTACAAGCGCCATGACCGATTGAAGCGTTATTGGGACGAATTCACCCAAACTGTCCCAGCAAAGGGCCTCCCCACCGAGATCGTGCCTGGTGTTGATTTGCCTGCTCTCGGTATGTCGATTCTTCTCACTCTGCTCACTCTGCTCATCTACACAACAGGCGACTTCAAAGCATTCGTCAACTGGATGGGCACGTCTCTGCGAAGCAATTCGACAGACTCGGACAATGACACTATACGCCGCACAACCCTCATCGGCCACGTTCACGTCTTCCTATCTCTCTGGACGACATACGGAGGCATCCCCATCCCTCCCGAATATAGGCAACAGGTCGCTGCATATACCCATTCAGAGCACTTTCTCAAGCTCGTACGACCCGTCTCGTCTGCATCTACGAAGCTTCCAGGGCATATAGTGGATGTACAGATCATCATCCGAGCGTTTCTCCTGGATGTCCGCTTCTTCCGAACCCACCGCATGCACATACAAACCGCTGCAGCCGTTCTTCTCTCTGCCATCTCGTCAGAACGTCCCGGTGCTGTTGTAGAAGGATCAGGGTACGCAGGCACCGATCAGTCCATCGAGTGGCGGGATGTGGAGTTCATCGTGGTTCCGAGCAGGGCTCACCCATACCTCCCCCATCTTATCATGCAGGTTACCATCCGTTTGCTCAAGGGACATAGAGAAGATGAGTCCAAGTTTAAACGCTTCTTCGTGTACACAGAGGATTACAAGAATCTGGCCGGCTGCCTCATCGTGTACTTCCTCACGCTTGCTATCATGGACAAGATCTTCGTGGATGTTAATGACGCGAAGGAAATCCTCTGCCCTACAGTGCCACCTACCCGCGTGCATACCCTGTCCGTGCACCCCGACAAGATGCGCATCCCCGTTTTGAGGTCCGAGATGCATACCCCCGCTGGCTGGACTATCTCGGACACGAAAGCTCTAGGCTATAGCCCTTATTTACGGTGCTTGAAGATGTTCAGCCTATGGGAGGGCTTTCGGAGTACGTCGCCACCCTCTATACCACTTGTGCTCACTGACATGTTCTATCGCAGTGGCTTTTACCCCATACGACCTGCGCAGACTTGCAGCGCGAAACTTTGAAGAAGCGCTTGAACCAGAGGAGCGCAAGTTGCTGATGGCGCACTGTCCTAACTCGCATGTATTCTTTGTCAGTTAAACCAGCTATCTTTGCTGGTCACCACCTTACGTTTTGTAGAATTCTTACAAGAGCAAGGCGTCCACGACGGACTTACAGGGGATTCTTCAAGGCCGAGGGCAAGACCAAGCGATGCAAGACCTCCTTAAAGTATGTCCATTCAGAGACTGAACACCCTTTGTGATGCTCAACCTTTATAGACAACAACAGCCCTTTCGGCGGGTCGCGATTCCCAAGCGCCCATGAAGCTCAACACCTCTGATCGAGCTGAAGTATATGCCGAACCAGAGGTGGTTGCGTTGCTGGAGCAACAGAAACAGGTGGGCGCTAGCGCACTGTTCACCCAGAAATCAAACTAATCAGCATGCAAGCTTCTCGACCAAGCTGATCAAATGGAGATACCTTGTGATGACCCAAACATGGCAAATGTAGAGATTAGTCGGCTGCGCGCCGAGGCCGCTGAGATTAGGCGTCGATATGACAACGTGGTGGAGGCGGAGATGAAAGTGCGAGCGCGCAAGCGGCGTGTCGAGTATTTTGAGGGGGCTTCGCACCGCGAGCTCACGGGGCAGGTAAGTTTATCTGGGCATGGGTTGGCTACACCTTTGGCTAATTCTGTTCAGTCGGGTACATCAGGTTTAAAGAAGGCGAAAGGAAAAGAGAACCGACCGACCGCAGCCGTAGCCAACCCTGTCGACACTCTGGCCAGGGTCTTCTTTGATTCAACCCCAGACTCTGGGCGCCATGTTCATACCCTCTTGGCAATCGACGCATTGCTCGACCTTCCCCCAAACCAACTCCATCGCTGCTATCCCGGAGAAAGTCCAACCAAGGACAACACCTGCCCCGTCTGCGACGCACCACTGGCAGGACTAAACACCAAAGCAGCTGGGCACATCCACAAGTGCATCTTGGGAAGAACCCAGTCTCAAGCCCTGAAAAGAGCGTATGATGATTACGTGCCACGGACATGCTCGTGGAATAAATGCAAAAAGAAGAACGAGATCTGGGACACCCGTCCCTTATTTTTGAAGCACCTCAGTCAACACCGTAAGTCAGCAAGCCAGACAAGCCTCGTTCTTTGCAAGTGGGAATGCGGCTCGGATCTCGATCAATGCGGGGAGGTCAGCGGTGGCGACTGGCTCTTGCATTTTAGCCAAGAACATGGTATCAACATCGGTGATATGATTGACGTCCAGTACTGTAGGCTCTGTGCTCGCTGGTGAGTAGCCGCCTGTGTAAAACCACTCCCTCAAAATCTGACCATTTTACATCCAGGTTTGTGGACGACGTTGGAGACGGCAGCGAGTGGGCGGACCACTGTGGGGAGCACTTCAAGGAGCGCTTTTCCCCTTTCAAAGCACGAAACGCGGACCTCGTAATCACACCTATCGGCATCGCCGTCATCGAGTCGGAGGGCCGCGTTGAGTTTGAGTTAGGCTCAGGCTTTGATGATGCGCAACCCGAGCTTCATGAAGACCGCGAGGACAGCCTCATCATTTCTCCCGCATTTTGTCCATGGTGTGTGTATGATGATGCCTTGCCGATGAAAAGGCGCATGCGGCAGTAAGAGTTTCTTGTTCTTACACACATATTATCTCTGACATCTTGACAATTCAAAGATGGGAAGGAACGAGCGACCTACCAAGGCACTTGTTTTGCCACATCAATGATACCGCGGAATGTGACTCGCAGCCTTGTCCGGTGCCCTCATGTGGAACTCGCCAATTCTCAGAGTCGACCTTGGTTTATCATTTAATCACTGTGCATCGACTGCCTCTCTACGGTCGTACGGGTCACCAGCACGTCATCAGCCTACGGACAAAAAAAGAAATCCCTTTGCAGCGCAGATCCCAGTCAAGGAAACGCGCCCCGCCCTCTCCGTCAGCCGATGCAGGGCCTATAACGCGAAGGAGGCACAGCGAGGACCAGCCGCAGTTGGTCCCTACCCCCCAATTTACTGAGGCCCCACCTCTTCATTATCAACCCACATCGTTCCCACATCCTCCAGCAGGGCTTTCGATCCACACGCCCAATAGCGACCCATCCCAGGGTCAATCTACGTCGTTCTGGGGCCCCCCAGCAGGGCTTTCAATGCAAATCAATAGCAACTCCACCCAGTTCCCACAACATGCGCTCCCATATGTCCCTGTTGATGGTGTGCACAACCATTACCCTCAATATGGCTACTCCACGTCGTTCTGGGGTCCCCCAGCAGGGCTTTCAATGCAAATCAATAGCAACTCCACCCAGTTCCCACAACATGTGCTCCCATATGTCCCTGTTGATGGCGCGCACGACCATTACCCTCAATATGGCTACTCCACGTCGTTCTGGGGTCCCCCAGCAGGGCTTTCAATGCAAATGCACTCTCTCAATAGCAACTCCACCCAGTTCCCACAACATGCGCTCCCACATGTCCCTGTTGATGACACGTCTGCTAATCTTATTTGTCCACCACTCTCTGATACCGCTATGCTCTCTACTAGTACCAACTCTTCGAATCGTGACCCAGCTATGTTAGATTCCTTCCAAAATACTCCTTTCTCTAGCAAGTAGCACTGCGTTATTCGTCTCCCTCTCTCAAACTAGTACCCAATCAGCGTCCAGCAAACGAAAGCGTTCATCTTCCCCGGAAATAATGAGTGCATCTGGGTGCATGCAGTGTGCGCGAATTACTAAAGTTGCAGCCATGGTCTGCTGACTCCGCTATAGCTGAAGGACCATATATACGCTGCACGCCGGAAGACAGTCTCTCCATCGGTAAACGTAGCGAAGGACACAGCTTTCGAGGTGGATTGAGATTCAGTGGAGGGTGCGATGGGCTAGAAGGCTTGCTCACCTCTACGGGCAAAAATTGCAATCCTTGGCTAGCCATGATACCTCGATGGGTCACGAAAAGTTGTATTTTGATGGACAAATGCAGTAGAAAACCACCAACATTCAAAAGCCCTCTCTGAACCCCAAGGCTTCGGTGGGGAATGGAGATGGAGGAAGCTTACATAAGTCGATCTCTACGCCGAGCAATTGCTTCCTGAAGTTCCTGGTGCTGACTTGCGCCTCCAAGTTGGAGTGCGTTGCAATTTCTAATATGAACACCTACACATCTCATTTAACCTGAAACCCACATTAACGGGGAAAAGAAGACCGTGTTAATATTAATGCTCCCCATAAACTTGTTGACTTGGCAGGTTATTTTTGTCCAGGCGACAACATCCTTGATCCATCTGACTTTTGCAGTTGACCAGTTAGAAAAATCAGATCCAAGGGTCATTTATAAAAGAAAGGCATGCTGTGTGAATGGTGGAGTAGGTGCCGTTGTTCTGACAATGTAAGTGTACACAGCATCTACAGCCCAAGAACCTCCTTGATCCCTTTCCAAACATGCCCAGTCCAGAGTGCATTGCTCGCAGCTGCATCCTCATCCACTACAACTCCGGCACCGCTTTCAATGATTGAAAGCAAAGTATGCTTTTGCACAGAGTCAGAGATAGCATCAACGCGCTCGACGGGGTATTTGCCACCATAATGCCCGATGATATCGTTGAGGGTTACGCGGGCTGCTTCAATGCGGAAGACTTTGTCATGCAACTCGGACTCTGGGAGGTGAGTCAGAATATATGCCACAAATCCAGCGATGTCGTCGGGGTGGGTGGTGCTGAATTTCTGATCGCCTTTGCCGATGAGGCGGATTTTCCCAGTGTCGACGCCGAGCACCCACGGTATATATGTGGTGAATAAACCATTCTGTGAACGACTGGTGAGCGCACGTCAATGAGCGCAGCGCAAAACTACGTACGAAGATACGAGCAGACGGCAATCCGATATTTTTGAGGTGTGCCGCGAGCTCGGCTTTGACGGTCCCAAGGTACGGACCACCTTCCTGATACTTGATGGTATCCATACCAAACTCAGAGGCCACGAAGAGCTTCACGCCGCCTTGCTTGGCCGCATCGCCTAAGCCCTGCTGGAGGCCGCCGAGCACCTCGGCACCGACGGTGGAGATGACTACTTCGGTGGCGTGCTCTTTGAACAAGGCTGCCAAGGTAGATACGTCGGCGTAGTCGATTGCGACTACCTTGACCCCTGCGGGCAAGTCTTTCCCAGAGGAGGATGCCGGTCGCGATACCACTATGACATTAGCGCCTTCTTGGAGGAGAGCCTGAAACTGGGGTCAGCGCATGCCCCACGCAGAATACACTGTAAGCATGGTGGCACACCTTGGCTATGGGTGTTCCGATAGTACCAGCTCCGATAACGGCGACGTTCTTGTAAGGCATGATAATATAGTGTTATAGGAGAGGTTCTACTGGCTGTTAGCTGGAGGTGGGTTTGCGAGAGTGCGCTTTGTTAGATCATAACGTCTGCAACCTGCGACTTATAACCTGTCACTACAGTGGCCAAAAGTCCATGCCAAGTGGCAAAGTGCCTCAGCCATCCGCGGATCCCGAGGCCATGACTGATGGCCGGCAATGAGCCGGTGCGCGTCATAATGTCGTATGGTGAATAGAGATGGATTTATAAGATTCCGCAGTTCCATTTTGTCAACGACTCGGAAGGAGGATGGCGACCAGTAGAAGATTACATCTGTCCGGGTAGATCGCCATCGGACCGTAGCCTATGAGGCACCCGGCGTTAGAGGGAAGGGCCAGAAGAGCCACCAATGTCATACGGCTAAGGGCAGAAGACCCTGCAGCTCAGCTTGCCACCGGTGCATTAGAGGTTGTGCACTTGTGGTGGCCGTTTGACATCAGACATAGCTGCCTCGCTCGTGGTGCACACCGGCGTGACACACTGCGCATCATCTGTGTTTGCTCTTCAGCGGGGAGTTGGAATTTATGCAAGCAGGCAGAGCTGCCAAGGCCGAATTCTGTGCGCATGGCTGGGGATGAGCACCGTACCCGTATACGGTTACAGCCCGGGGCCGTACAATTGACGGCCGTCAGCCGATGAAATTCTAGCGCGGACGGAACGGGTATGGGTCAACCCGTACCCGCGCCCAGACCCGTACCGTCTACCCAGTGCAGTGGCCTTCGTCGTGAATGTGAGTTGAGGTGAGTTGTCTCATGGATGAAAATCATAAATTTGCATGAATACGAACTAACTCGACGCCAAATATGTCGAGTCAGTAATAATTCCCATCTAAAACGTAGAAATGGACACACCCGTGTATAAAAACGGGTCGTACAAACAGCTTGAGGATCCACCGAGGGTACGGTATACGGACCTGTACCACGATAAATGTACAAACCGTCGATAAGGGGACGGTTGAACATCCCTACGTGTACCATTTAGATATCAATCCCCCATTATCCATGCTGATCACTCACTCACGACGGGAGCATGCGCAAGGTCCTCAGGTCCGGAACGAGCCCACTCTCCTCCCTAAAATACTGCACGATATCCCGCATGTCACATTTCACCGCCATGCGCAGCATCGCATTGCTGGCGACCACGCGATCCCGCAGCTTGCACCTCTTTTCCGTCCCCGATATTCTTCGCGGCGTCCACGCGCTCGACGAGCATCGGAACCAGACCCAGGTCCTTGCAGCTGATCGCGACGCCGACCGCTAGCCCACGCTTAGCCCTAGGGCCGCGCTATAGTGAAGAAGAACCGGATGAGGGGGATGAAGTTTGCGTAGACGGCTTTGGTAAGGGCGTAGCCGTCGTACGCGTTGACGTCTAGCTGAGCGAAGTTTGCGGTGGAGTACAATTGCTCGAGGAAGGGCAGCGGATGTGCGATTACGGTCCGCGGCTTTGCGGGGCCCGAATCTCCCAGAGGGGGGGCTAGCGGCCCGAAAAGGCACCTACATAGGCAGCCAGTCATAGGGCCTTGTGATACGTGGCTCAAGTACCCGGGCACCGTACGGCTGAGATGGGGCAGGACGTCTTGGCAGCACAGAGGGCAAACACAGGGTAACACAGGACGCTGTCGACCTCGTGGTAGAGCTGGCGGCACAAAAGATACTGTGCGCGGTATAGGGCGGTGGTCCCTCGAAAAATGGCTTGCATGGGACGAGATTTGACGGGGAGTGATTCGGAGAGGGCGAAAAGCTGGATCTTGATAACAGCTTTCGAGGTGGGTTGAGATTGGTTGGATGCGGATGTGATGGTTAGAAGCTTGCTCACCTCTACGGGCAAAATTTGGAAACCCTGGTTAGCCATGATACCTCTACCTCGATGATAGTCCCTCGATGATAGTCACGAAAAGTTGTATTTTGATGGACGAAGGCAGTGGAAAATCACTCAAAGGCCCTCCCTGTGCACCTCCCCAGGCTTTTTAAAGAATCATGATGGAGATCTGAGATACACAGGCGCCCAGCACGTGAGACAACAACTCATTGCTACAATACAATACACAACAAATACAAACAAACGCGTGCCTTCCGCCACAGTCGCGATCCTGCCTTCGTTGAAGAGATTGCTCATCTGTTTCTCGGAAATTGTTTAACCATTTCCCACTTCAACTAAGCCATAAGATGCCCAAAGCCGCCAAATGTACGAATCCCCTCTTTCTCCAGTGGGTCAAAGGTCAGTATTACCTCATTTTTCACCCAACTTGAACGCTCACGGTGAGCTGACATGTAAACCTCGTCCCAGGGTTTCACGCCGAGAAGGACTACAGGATACGCGGCGGGCCGCCCCGTGCAACAGGATATGAAGGAGCTATTGCGGCTTTGGAGGCGTGCACGGTGCGCTATGAGCACCCAGCGGAGATGAAGGGAAAGGTGAGAGGCGTTGGGCCAACGATTAGATTAAACAGATAAGGTCACTAGTACCTGCTGGGCGAAAGGCGGCCACTCAGTAAGGGCGACGACGACAAACTGGACAAATGGCTCGGGGCGTCAGCTGCGCGTACAGCCGTTCCGCGAGAAGCTCTTACGCTAGGACCCGCGGAAGGCGCCGTTTCCGCGGTCGCACTAAGAGCAGTGGGTGCGAGAGGTAAAGAATAGGGTCACGCTAATGTAGATGTGCCAGTTCCTGCCGGCGTAGCAGCTCGTGCCGTGCGTGTTCCTCGAGCACCGGTTCCGCCCGCTCAAACGCGCGGAGCTGTTCCGCATGCCACGTCCCCTCCGGCTCCATCTTGTCCGACTGCTATAACGACTGCTGCGACGACTCCGCCGCCGTGGTCCGGGTCGCCACTGACAGCTCCGCTAGTTCTTCTTCGACCTTTTCCACATAGTGTTTAGCCCGTGTCCTTTTCTGCTTCCTGCGAACTATCATACAAAAAGCACACTACGGGCCCTGCACCGAGCGACGACTGCGGCTACACGGTCCGATCCCTTTTTGCGCTCTGGCCTAGACAGTTTACCTCGCCACTCGACGAACAAGTTGCTGCGACCGGAACCGGCGAATACGTTTCGTGCGTCACATACCTCGCATATAAGCGCGCCCGTTCCCGACCTAGTGGAACGGAAACTAGTAACGGAAGTACTAGGACTACGTCTCGAGGGTTTATTACTTGAGGATGCACGAGCAGACCACCCTCCTGCTCACCCACGAATAGGTGCGGTAAAAATACAACACGGACTGCTAGGAACGCGTCGTGGAAGGTAGCCAGGAGGAGTAAGATGGTCTGATAGATGCGCACAGAACCTCACAGAGTCCGCTAGAAGTGCGACGAGTACACGCAAGGAGCGTCTTAAATAGTCCATCAACTGACTGTAGACGACGTCCCCTTGACGCTACCTAATGTACCGGTTGAAGCGGAGTTTAAGAAACGTAGCAGCCCGTCACGTCTTCTAAAAGATGAGCGGGTACAGCAAGAAACACGCACAGAAACGGGGACGCGAGCATATTGCAGGGGTAATTACAAAAGAAAGTCCTGTGGTGCCATTATCAACACTTATAAGGTCCGCCTGATGGCAATGACTGAGATTACATCGGGTGACCGGCCTAAAACAGTCATGAGGTCTTCCTATAACTATCACTCAGTGAAAACAATATTCTTCTCGAAAGTATGAGTTTACGCTACGTCGTTAGCTGTTAGTCGAGCGGTCATTCAGGACCTAGACCAGTTCGACACAAGTAGAAGACTTACAGAAGAGGAGTGTTGGTCACTGGCAGTCCGATACATTCAAGAGCGTTGTCGACAAACACGTTAGCACGATTTGCCAAATAGTCAGCAGTAGTGATACCGGAGTCAGCGCCCGAGCTAATAGAATTAACGGCAGGAACTCCAGATGAAAGAGCGGCAACAACACCAATAGTAGCAGGAGATGCCCATAAAACGCTACAAGATAGTCCGTAGCCGCGCTCTCGAGTTTGCCTAGCTGAGGAATAACGCGAGGTAAGTAATACGGGTGAAAAGCCTCTCGGAGTGGCCCGAAGGCTGTTAACATTCTGCGTGGCAGAGGAGACTAAACCAAAAAACTAGACTAGCAAGCGACGAATCTCCTCGATGCCACGGTATCTAGCTAAGTAGTTGCTGTTGTTCATAATAGACCTAGAGCTTTTGGCCCGCGACAAGGACTGACATTGCTTGGTTTCCATGGAACGAGTAATCTAGTAGTAAGACGACTCGCGAAGCGACTAAGTTATAGAGTCTACCGAGCGACATGCGGACCTGAAGGCACGCATAAGCAAAATGTAGGGTAATATAAGTTAGATTGTACAGCGACCATAGGTCAGCCTAGGTAAGACCACAAACGACACGCAACTAATGTAACGTAAAACACTCTACGAGACTTTAAATAGACGGGAAATCCATAGGTAGAAAAGTCATCAACCTTATAGTCCGTAGTCGGGGCGAGTCTAACCACTCCGAGCCACGACATGTGGTTAGCACTTAAGACGATTATAACGTTAAATGTCCGCACCATGAATGGATGTGTACATACGACTTCTAAGCACGTACGCGACGACATATAATTGGAGAAAGTGTCGCTGTGAAAGTGTTACCCCGTCACGTCAATGGTCCGTTTGGCGGGTCCATGCAGCTTATAGCAAGAGAAAGAAAACTCAAGATACTACTTGTAGCGTAAGGTAAAAGCGTCAATCCATTCGCGTACGCGTGTGGGGTGTGGGCCCCGTCATGAGTGTGTATTAAAGGTCTATTGTTGTACTTAAGGCAACTCGCTCCACCCGACTGAAACTAGTTATAGTCGAAGACTGCAGAGTGTTATAGTGTGTCAACAGCTTATGTCGGCTCTACCACCGGAACTCGTTCTCTTCGGGGTACTCTAGCTCCTATGGTTCGGAGGAAGACTTACCGGACTCGTACCCCGATAGCTCAAGTTTTTGTAACAGTACTCGATGTCCGGACCCGACGGATATCAAGACTTCCCAGAAAGCCACCTGTAGTTCCCGCCTCTTTTCTAACCTCAACAGCCGTCCACGCAAATAGGACTGTAAAAAGACGCGCGCAGTTTAAATTGTTCTCTGGAAATCCTGACCCCGACCGTTTAGTAGCGAATACGAACGGGACAAGGCGTAGCACCTTAACTGTAGACCGAGCTAATGATAACTGCCCGTTCACGAACGAAATGCTAAAATACAACACACGAGACTGTAATAGGTTGTGATCTCAGCTGTAAAGTTGGTATCCTGACTTCCTGAACTCCTGTTTTTAAAGGTAGTAAGGAGTTCTACATTCTAATAAATAGTGCTATCAGTGACATTTACGAGTGAGTGATAACGAGTCGGAGAGGATAAGCGACCTTGCTAAGCTAGGTTAGAGCTGGGTAAAAGCCACGAAAGGCTACGCGTTAATACCCTGCGGGAGGTGTTTAGAATGGAGTGTCTTCGTAGCTCGAGAGGGTTTCCGCTGCTTCTACTACCCGTCGTGAGTCGCGCAGCAATGTTGGAACTGTGGCAGTATCTCCTACTACCGCGGTTAGACTCACAGCCGCTCGCGAGAGAAGAGTCAGATCGTACACGTGAGCAGTTTCTGTCGTTTCACTAGCACTACCTACTCCGTTGCAATCATTGGGGGTAAACGGCTTCATAGGAGTATGACTTGGGACGAAATCACGCAGACACCTGGAGCTGTGTCTGTTGTTCGAAGTCTACTGATAGAGTCTCGAAGATCCGGCCTGCGAAGACTGGTATCGAGCATTCGTAAGAAAGTTATAGTGACTAAGATCTCAGCTACTAGAATGTGTAGGGTCTGGCCAACTCCTGCTAGTATAGCATCCTACCATAAGAACACAACCTACGTCCTTCTCACGTAACTCATATAACAGGTGAGAACAAACGAAACTAGTCAAGCTGTGAGGGAATCTTGATAGACCAAAAGTTATGGCTTAAGGATCGAAACGATTACTTAACGACGAAAACTCTAGCCGCACCACCCCTCCGGTAACATAAGCTTCAAAATTTCTAACTTGCAGCTCGGAAGTTCGAACTACGAACCGCAACTTCTTCACTCCAATACTTCAAACGCAGCAAAAACTGGGAATACGTCGGGTACATTCCATCGTCAGTTTGCCAACGGAGATCGTAGTGCACTAGATTTGGCAGTGTGAGTCTATAACACTATTCCGAAGCCGGTGTTTGTAGATTCGTAGTAAACCCGTGGCTCTTACACAATAAACTCCGGAAGAACACATACAGATCCAGAATGAAAGTGTTTTTTATAGTAACAACACCACGTCATATAGTTTTTTTCAAAACTTGAGAGTTTGCAGTCCTTTAACGCTCAGGTCCGACGACTGTCGAAACTTCAAAAAAAAGCAGCCTCTTAAACGCGAGTGCATTCGATGGTATATATCTATTAATGGTTTTATCCTTCCACAAAGGGTACACGAAACCTCCGCCGGCCACCCAGTCTGTTCCTCATAAGTCCATGTAAGTGTAGGATAAACTCAGATGATTTGTCAATTACGTATGACACCCGTCTCAGTGAGTTTTTATGTAACCAAGGCATCTCTCTAGACTGTGTCCGGTACGGGCGGTGTAGATTAGATAACTAGAGAGACATCTATATGACACTTAATCTCTCCAAACGTGTCGGATCTAACGATCTTAAACACATCCTATCCATGTCTACTTAAAAGTATATGTTTACCTGGCCAAATCTGGGCCAGTTTGAGTTTTTATCCGACTGGACGTTGGCAGACTGGAGCTAAAAACGCGACACTGGCACTGTACAGTGCTAGTGCACTACGATCTCCTTTGGCAAACTGACGATGGAATACTATTATAAACCGTTCATTCATCGCATTCATATGGGTCAGTCATTTCACCCTATGTCATTGCCCTTACACCTTTGTATCGTGATCTCCGTTTTATTGTCAACGATCGTTTACTCGACAAAGACGACTTAATGCCACTAGTCTTTTACCGCTTATCGTGAGCGCGCTAGACCTAAGATTCTGTGAAGTTAGTGACAGCTGTAGGCGTAAGCGCCACGACCGACGATAGTTAAATCTTGCGCTTCTTGCCCATCGGTGAAATCGAAATCTTCAACTTCGGAATCCAAATCAACGGAAACGGAACCCTCGTCGACTTAGAAGCCACCGATGGTGGCTAAGTCCTGAGCCTCTTAGCCACTGGTGGAGCCCAAACCTTCAACTTCGGAACTCGAACCAGCAGAAACGGACCTCACGTCGAGTTAGGCTTCTATTAGTCTCAGTCATGGTACCTTTCTAACTCGCGTTTATCACCAGTGTGGAAACCCGAAGCGGCGGCGGAAGGAGTGGAAGTGACCATCGAGTCCGTATAGCTAGGGGAAGATCGAACCGGAATTCGGATTTTGATTCAATTAGTCACTCGTACCACGTTAATTTAGCACGCGTACTATGCATGGAAAGCTATCAA
>KV417488.1:52594-179393 GCA_001630335.1 Athelia psychrophila | reverse complement strand
CCTTGTCCGGATTTTTTGCATATTTGAGGCCCAAAATTGACCTCATCTCTGTCCGAAATTTTGCATATTTGAGGCTCAAAAGACGCATCTTTGTCTGGGGTCTTGCATATTCCAGGCCTACGGCCGGAAATTTTTCGTGTGTCATAGCGGCTGCCCCCCAACTGCAACCCATTCTGACTGATAATTTCTACATCAAAATACAATCAATATATATATGTATAACGGTCATCAATTCCTCATTGTGTCGCTGCGCCCGCTGCCCAGCACTGCATGTACATAATGAACTGCATAGCAACATATTTACCCCGCATACTTATACCTTACTTTGAAATGTTAATGCTCAGCTATCCCCGCACACCACAGGGCCCACAACGTCCCGCAAAGCATGGACACGCTAGACCTTCCCGGTGATTTGCACTCGCAAGTTCGCAAAATCCGGGATATCGAGATTTGGATGAGCTTCTCCCGCCGCTCATTGAGGGCAATAGGAAAATACCTAGTGCACCTATCAATGCTTACGGAGCGCGACTGCAACAGCTGGACGGTGGTAATGCCAATTATACCAAGTTTTCTTCACGGATACTTGCGTTTGTGGAAGGGACAGCATTCTCGCTAACATGCCCAAACTGACAATCCGTGTCCCTGGTGGCGCTGGCAAGAAAAAGCCGGCCTACTCAACATGATACAGGAAACTTGGGGTTTTTTTGTATTAAATATACCTATGTAGACACTGATGATGGTATTCATATGCATATCTAAGCCTCCACTGCAGCGGCGCAAAATTTGGGTGATTTTGTACCTCTCACGTGACTTGGTCTGTCCGTTTTTTTTTTGCATATTGAGGCTCTCTGAGGCCCCAGGCATTGCATATTTGAGGCTCGAGTCTGGCCAATTTTCCGGACAAGCATAGGTGTGAGTTTCCGGGACGTTGATAACCGAATTAGCGTAGTTTGATGTGTGTCCCCCTGCAGGATAGTCCCGAACTAGTACGTCGTAGAAACATCAAAGTGGTTTCGATATTTGCGTGAATCTGCTCACTAAAAGGGGTATCACAGTGCACAACCAATTCAAATCGATTTGAACCAATAGCCGGTATTTAAAACAATTTCTGAATCGCCCATCAAATCGCCTCCAAATGCTAGCCATGATACCTCGATGTGTCACGAAAAGTTGTATTTTGATGGACGAATGCAGTAGAAAACCACCAACATTCAAAAGCCCTCTCTGAACCCCAAGGCTTCGGTGGGGAATGGAGAAGGAGGAAGCTTACATAAGTCGATCTCTGCGCCGAGCAATTGCTTCCTGAAGTTCCTGGTGCTGACTTGCGCCTCCAAGTTGGAGTGCGTTGCAATTCCTAATATGAACACCTACATATCTCATTTAACCTGAAACCCACATTACCGGGGGAAAGAAGATCTTGTTAATACTAATGCTCCCCATAAACTTGTTGACTTGGCAGGTTGTATCTGTCCAGGCGACAACATCCTTGGTCCATCTGACTTTTGCGGTTGACCAGTTAGAAAAATCAGATCAAAGGGTCATTTATAAAAGAAAGGCATGCTGTGTGAATGGTGGAGTAGGTGCCGTTGTTCTGACAATGTAAGTGTACACAATGATTAATGACAGGAAGACATATATAATGGAGAGCAGCATCTACAGCCCAAGAACCTCCTTGATCCCTTTCCAAACATGCCCAGTCCAGAGTGCATTGCTCGCAGCTGCATCCTCATCCACTACAACTCCGGCACCGCTTTCAATGATTGAAAGCAAAGTATGCTTTTGCACAGAGTCAGAGATAGCGTCAACGCGCTCGACGGGGTATTTGCCACCATAATGCCCGATGATATCGTTGAGGGTTACGCGGGCTGCTTCAATGCGGAAGACTTTGTCATGCAACTCGGACTCTGGGAGGTGAGTCAGAATATATGCCAGGAATCCAGCGATGTCGTCGGGGTGGGTGGTGCTGAATTTCTGATCGCCTTTGCCGATGAGGCGGATTTTCCCAGTGTCGACGCCGAGCACCCACGGTATATATGTGGTGAATAAACCATTCTGTGAACGACTGGTGAGCGCACGTCAATGAGCACAGCGCAAAACTACGTACGAAGATACGAGCAGACGGCAATCCGATATTTTTGAGGTGTGCCGCAAGCTCGGCTTTGACGGTCCCAAGGTACGGACCACCTTCCTGGTACTTGATGGTATCCATACCAAACTCAAAGGCCACGAAGAGCTTCACGCCGCCTTGCTTGGCCGCATCGCCTAAGCCCTGCTGGAGGCCGCCGAGCACCTCGGCACCGACGGTGGAGATGACTACTTCGGTGGCGTGCTCTTTGAACAAGGCTACCAAGGTAGATACGTCGGCGTAGTCGATCGCGACTACCTTGACCCCTGCAGGCAATTCTTTCCCAGAGGAGGATGCCGGTCGTGATACCACTATGGCACTAGCGCCTTCTTGGAGGAGAGCCTGAAACTTGGGTCAGTGCATGCCCCACGCAGAATACAATGTAAGCATGGTGGCACACCTTGGCTATGGGTGTTCCGATAGTACCAGCTCCGATAACGGCGACGTTCTTGTAAGGCATGATAATATAGTGTTATAGGAGAGGTTCTACTGGCTGTTAGCTGGAGGTGGGTTTGCGAGAGTGCGCTTTGTTAGATCATAACGTCTGCAACCTGCGGCTTATAACCTGTCACCTACAGTGGCCAAGAGTCCCTGCCAAGTGGTTCAGTGCCTCAGCCATCCGCGGATCCCGAGGCCATGACTGATGGCCGGCAATGAGCCGGTGCGCGTCATAATGTCGTATGGTGAATAGAGATGGATTTATAAGATTCCGCAGTTCCATTTTGTCAACGACTCGGAAGGAGGATGGCGACCAGTAGAAGATTACATCTGTCCGGGTAGATCGCCATCGGACCGTAGCCTATGAGGCACCCGGCGTTAGAGGGAAGGGCCAGAAGAGCCACCAATGTCATACGGCTAAGGGCAGAAGACCCTGCAGCTCAGCTTGCCACCGGTGCATTAGAGGTTGTGCACTTGTGGTGGCCGTTTGACATCAGACATAGCTGCCTCGCTCGTGGTGCACACCGGCGTGACACACTGCGCATCATCTGTGTTTGCTCTTCAGCGGGGAGTTGGAATTTATGTAAGCAGGCAGAGCTGCCAAGGCCGAATTCTGTGCGCATGGCTGGGGATGAGCACCGTACCCGTATACGGTTACAGCCCGGGGCCGTACAATTGACGGCCGTCAGCCGATGAAATTCTAGCGCGGACGGAACGGGTATGGGTCAACCCGTACCCGCGCCCAGACCCGTACCGTCTACCCAGTGCAGTGGCCTTCGTCGTGAATGTGAGTTGAGGTGAGTTGTCTCATGGATGAAAATCATAAATTTGCATGAATACGAACTAACTCGACGCCAAATATGTCGAGTCAGTAATAATTCCCATCTAAAACGTAGAAATGGACACACCCGTGTATAAAAACGGGTCGTACAAACAGCTTGAGGATCCACCGAGGGTACGGTATACGGACCTGTACCACGATAAATGTACAAACCGTCGATAAGGGGACGGTTGAACATCCCTACGTGTACCATTTAGATATCAATCCCCCATTATCCATGCTGATCACTCACTCACGACGGGAGCATGCGCAAGGTCCTCAGGTCCGGAACGAGCCCACTCTCCTCCCTAAAATACTGCACGATATCCCGCATGTCACATTTCACCGCCATGCGCAGCATCGCATTGCTGGCGACCACGCGATCCCGCAGCTTGCACCTCTTTTCCGTCCCCGATATTCTTCGCGGCGTCCACGCGCTCGACGAGCATCGGAACCAGACCCAGGTCCTTGCAGCTGATCGCGACGCCGACCGCTAGCCCACGCTTAGCCCTAGGGCCGCGCTATAGTGAAGAAGAACCGGATGAGGGGGATGAAGTTTGCGTAGACGGCTTTGGTAAGGGCGTAGCCGTCGTACGCGTTGACGTCTAGCTGAGCGAAGTTTGCGGTGGAGTACAATTGCTCGAGGAAGGGCAGCGGATGTGCGATTACGGTCCGCGGCTTTGCGGGGCCCGAATCTCCCAGAGGGGGGGCTAGCGGCCCGAAAAGGCACCTACATAGGCAGCCAGTCATAGGGCCTTGTGATACGTGGCTCAAGTACCGGGGCACCGTGCGGCTGAGATGGGGCAGGGCGTCTTGGCAGCACAGAGGGCAAACACAGGGTAACACAGGACGCTGTCGACCTCGTGGTAGAGCTGGCGGCACAAAAGATACTGTGCGCGGTATAGGGCGGTGGTCCCTCGAAAAATGGCTTGCATGGGACGAGATTTGACGGGGAGTGATTCGGAGAGGGCGAAAAGCTGGATCTTGATAACAGCTTTCGAGGTGGGTTGAGATTGGTTGGATGCGGATGTGATGGTTAGAAGCTTGCTCACCTCTACGGGCAAAATTTGGAAACCCTGGTTAGCCATGATACCTCTACCTCGATGATAGTCCCTCGATGATAGTCACGAAAAGTTGTATTTTGATGGACGAAGGCAGTGGAAAATCACTCAAAGGCCCTCCCTGTGCACCTCCCCAGGCTTTTTAAAGAATCATGATGGAGATCTGAGATACACAGGCGCCCAGCACGTGAGACCACTCATTGCTACAGCACAATACACAACAAATACAAACAAACGCGTGCCTTCCGCCACAGTCGCGATCCTGCCTTCGTTGAAGAGATTGCTCATCTGTTTCTCGGAAATTGTTTAACCATTTCCCACTTCAACTAAGCCATAAGATGCCCAAAGCCGCCAAATGTACGAATCCCCTCTTTCTCCAGTGGGTCAAAGGTCAGTATTACCTCATTTTTCACCCAACTTGAACGCTCACGGTGAGCTGACATGTAAACCTCATCCCAGGGTTTCACGCCGAGAAGGACTACAGGATACGCGGCGGGCCGCCTCGTGCAACAGGATATGAAGGAGCTATTGCGGCTTTGGAGGCGTGCACGGTGCGCTATGAGCACCCAGCGGAGATGAAGGGAAAGGTGAGAGGCGTTGGGCCAACTACCATCGAAAGGTACGTATCATGCGCACGATCTAGTTGCACCATGCTCACTGATTGACTTGGTCTCAGGCTTGAGGCCGAGCTGGAAAAGTATTGTGAGAGGAAAGGGATCGATATGCCTGAGCTACCAGTGAAGGTGAAGAAGGCGGTGGCGAAGCCCAAAGGTGTGATCACTATTTGCGCTCGATCTTTTCATGGTACTGGTTCTGACTATTTCCGAGTTAAGCTGCTCCCAAGGCAAATATGACCAAGCTCAAGGCTTCAACTTCCAAATCCGAGGTGCTCACTGAAGATCCGAGTCCTGAATCGGTGGCGGCCACCGAAGATTCAGCTGCTCCCAAGGCAAAGGCGACTAAACCTAAGGCTTCAACTTCTAAAGCTAAGGTAGCTACTCGTTCTTCGCGTTCTAAATTGATAGCAGCCAGCACCGCGAATGCGGATGTCGACAGTGATTGAAGTGTCTTAGAATCCAGATCGCGCGAGTGCTATTCGCCATTTTTCTGATCACCGTAATTCAGCAGAAACAGTTCATTTGCTAGCAATTGTTATTTTGCCTCTAGTGCTATATTTCCACATTCCCGTTACTGTATCCCACTCTACTGACTGAGTATACTTACACTACTTACTTGCCAAATATTTTCATACATGGGCTGCATAAGAGTCAAAAACGATGCAAAATTCATGGCTTCACTTCTTCAACGCCAACTTAAAGCATCAAGGCTCGACGTTCAACCTTTAAAAACTTCGAATACAATGGCCTCCCCACCACGCCGATCTCAAAAGCGCAATTCATTCGCGACTGTAATGAATTTGATTGATTAGAAGAGGACAAGAGCTATTTCTACGGGTAATTGTTCGGTAATTGGTAAAATCAAATCATGATGTGCTAGCCAGAATATCCTCAAGGGAGATGCCACTCTGCTCGCACATAGAACAGAAGATCCCACCGTCCCTTCCAAACAAGTTCCTCGGAGTATCAAATTCCTATCAGAGCTTGAGTTAGTTTTGGATGCTTGATTCAGGGCAGATGCTTACTGCAACTGTTCCTGCATCCAACACAAGAATACGATCGTACGATATGATCGTCCTCAACCGGTCTGGGATGTGTAAGATCATCGACTCTAGGATCAGTGATATTGAAAGAATGCTTACGAGCTATGGTCAGAAGTGTCCGGCCTTGAAGCTCTTGAATTGTCTTCTGAATCTTGTTGTCTGTGTCGAGGTCCACAGATGCACTAAAGCTGGGTTCAGTATGAGGATACTTCGGCAAAAGGGGGTTACTAACGTTGCCTCATCCATCACGATCACTTTGCTGTCTTTGACGAGTGCGCGTGCTAGACTGAGAAGAGAGCGTTCGCCGACACTCAGATTGGCGCCATCATCCTCTATGACGGTGTCAAGGTTGTAACGAGGCGCTGAGTGCTGCCCATCATCTTCGTCGCCTTTGGAAGAGCTCGATGCTTCTGTGAGGTAAGATTTGTGGAGGGCGTCCCATAATTGCGCATCGGAAAGCACCGAAAATGGGTCGAGATTGGATCGAATCGTTCCAGCGAATAGGAGAGGCTGAGCAATAGTGAGTGAGCATTTACAGTGACAATCGTGATAAATAATCTTACATCTTGAGGAATGATGGAAATTTTTGTCCTCAAGTCCTTCAATCCTATGGTTGAAATGTCGACTCTAGTGTTGGATAATGTCAGAGCACACAACATAAAATCGTAAAGCAAGCACTTGCCCGTCAATAGTAATCGAGCCAGATGTCAATTCCACGATGCGGAACAGGGCAAGCATAAGCGATGATTTGCCAGCCCCAGTCCTAAAGGTCTCTTGTTAAATTTGACGCGCGCAGAAAAATGTCAGGATAAACGCACCTGCCGACAACTCCAATCTTTTCTCCGCCCTTGATGTCCACCGAAAGACCCTTCAGAACTATAGGCAGCCCAGGCCTGTAGCTCATGACAATGTTTTTGAATTCGATAGCCCCATGCTCAGGCCATTCAGAAGGAGGCTTGGTATCCTCGATCTCATGGGGCTTCTCTTGCTCAAGGCCACCATCTCGGCTGTATTCGACAACTGTGTGATATTGTGAGACGTCAGAAGCTGATATTGATCAAAGTCAGCCCACCTCGCTCAACGGAATTCATGTTGTTATCTGGAAATTATGTGTGAGTACTGCCCCGGGTGTGGGGTGTGCGCATGCGCTTACCTAACTGCGAAAATGGAATGCGATGTTCATCATAGAACTCAAAAGAAAGATATTCGACGTACCTGTGCGGTTTGCCTGGTAACTGCACTGCCCCATTGTGAAAGTGTCGCTGTGAAAGAGATTAATATACAGCAGCGCATGCACGAATTTTCAGCATACATGTGTAGGTAAGTACCACGCCTGTGAATTGCAATATTAGCAGAATTTACGATTGGTGTACAGCACCGAGCCTCACCAATCTGAGCGGGGCTGATGCCTGATATTCCAACTACTGAAAAGATGGATACCTAAAGGGCAGGTAAATTTCAGAGCGTCTCACAAAATGCAATATAATCAACGCACAGCAAACACCAGAATGGATCCGACTGGGTACCAGCGACATGTTAGATTGAATATAATGGGATGCAAAACGAATACGCACGGAAGTCCAGGCGTACAGCGAGCCATCTGAGATGTTGAATCAGCAAAGCGCTCAGCAGAATGATGATCCAACGAGCAAGGTACCTTTGGTTCGTTACAGTCAGGAACAGCGCCCGGTTTTCGAGATCCAGATAATACTTGTTGTCGTTTATGAATCGATCTATGGCACCGTAGCTCCTCTAAGCAGCGAACGATCAGATCAAAAAACTAAATCAGAGGAGACGGTGCGTCTTACAATTGTCGGAAGCCCGGTGAGGCTCTCCGAAAAGTGGGCATAATGAATGGAGCGTAATAAGGAATCGATCCGTTTGAGCTCTCGCGCCGATGCCTGATAGAACATCGCAAAATACCCGTAGAGGACGATGATAACCACAACAACGGCGAGAAAGTAGACCTCAAGGACGGCAATTAAGATAATCGAGCCCGCGACTGAGGCCATAGTGATGACGACTGATAAACCGTTTAGCACGATTGCACAAGCAGCTGGTGCGAGAACTTACATAGTCTGACGGTCACTGGTTGTGAGGAGAAGACATTCAGAAGATGAACACAGCTTGACCGAGATCCAGGACTTACTGGCGAGCTGATTGTCGATTGCTGCATCGCATTTGAGTATGAAAGCTCTTCTTATAACAAAAGTGACTCACTATCAATATCCTTCTGGAGTACTGACAAAATCCGGCCAGTGGGCTACATTAGAGTCAGTAACGGTAGTCCGCCTGGAATATTCACAACTATTACCGTGGTGTCCTGAAAGAAAACATTAATGGGGACGTTATACGAGCGCAGGGGCAAAGACACGCACAAAGAACGACATGGGCGAGTAGAAAATCTTCTGCACTGCCCGACGATGCAAAGAATTTGAGGCGAAGTTGGCCATGTAATCCATCGCAGTTCCCCTGCAGCAGATGTCAGTCAACTACCTGATAAATTCTGCGAGGCACGCACATGAGCAGCGTGAAAATCGCCTGAGACACTCCAAGACACGCGTAGATAGTCTGGTAGAATGAGGAGGACCGATGGAAGGTGCTGCGCAAGGATCGTCAGGCACGGCGTAAAAATGGCGTGGATAAGCACCCACTCGTCCTCCCACCAGACGAGCACGTAGGAGTTCATTATTTGGGAGCTCTGCATCAGGATCATGAAGGCAATGATCAAAGGCAAGGTGATCCAGCCCTTGCCCGCGCGAATATAGGCTCCATACACTGCGTGCTTTGCATGAGCGGCCAATGTCAGCGTCGTTGAACAAGCAGCTCACCGCTCCATTTGACAGATCCGGTCTCGCGTTTTTCCCTAGCCTGGCACATCGGCGTCAGCAGCGAGCCACGTCCCGGGCATCACACGAAAAACTTACTATCAAGCGTCCTTCGTCTTTTCCTGTGCCCGATTTGTGATACACCTTTTCCAGCTTCTTCTTGATCGCCTCGACAGTCACCGCTGGGCCTGGTGCCGCCGCCTCAGCAGCGTCGTCAGCAATATCGTCAGCCTGTTCTACCTCGGCCTCCCCTGCACCGTACGCCTTGTCGAGGCGCGCAAACTCGCCCGCCTTGGCCACGAGCTCCTTGTGCGTGCCGTGCTCGACGATGCGGCCGTCCTTGACCGTGTAGATGTAATCGCACTGGGATAAGAAATGGAGAGCGTGGGTGACGAGAATCACGCTGGCGCCTTTGCCGCGGAAGGCGCCCAGGATCGCATTCTCGAAGAGCGCCTTGCCGACATGCGCGTCGACTGCGGGGCTCGGTAAACAGGTCAAACAGCAGTAGCGGGAATGACTCACCGGCGGAAAGCGGGTCGTCCATGATCACTGGAATAGACAAATTAGATTAGAAGAGCGAGGGGGATCGAAAGCACTTACCGACGTCGGCATTCGCGTACAGCGCTCTGGCGATGTTGACGCGCTGCTTCTGCCCCCCGCTGAGGTTGATGCCTAGAAAATTGCTCAAAAACCATGACAGCGCGTGATCGCCACCCCACACACCTTTCTCCCCAATCTCGGTCGCGTCCCCGTCGGGAAGCGCGTCCAAGTCCGGAAGCAGGCTAGCATTATCGACGGCCTCCCAGTAGCGGTCCTCGTCGAACGGCTGCCCGAAAATGATGTTGTTCCTCTGTGGAAACACCGGTGAGCACGCGCCACGACACTATTCCAAAGGGCCCAATGCGACTTGCCAGGGTAGCGTTCTGGATCCACGCGCTCTGCGGGCAGTAGCTGACGCGCCCGCCGAACGAGACGCGCCCCGCGTCCCGCCGCATCTCGCCAATCAGCCCCTGCAGCAAGCTCGACTGGAGCCACAAAGACAATCCACAAAATCAGCACCGCGTATCCAGAGGCTAAAGGCTGAAGCCACGCGCACCTTGCCGCTGCCGACCGGCCCCACGATCGCGACGAGGCTCCCGCGGGGGACCGTCATCTCCGGCACCTCCACCTTGAACGGCACGCGCTCCTCCTGCTTCTCGGGCGCGGGCGCGGGCTGCGCTGCCGCCGCCTTGTCCTTACTCTTACCCTTGTCCTTCTTCGTGTCCCCTTTCGGCGCGGGGGGGACGGACTCCCACTGGAAGACGGCGCCATCGACGACGAGTGCGGGGCCCTGCGCCGCGTCGATGTCAATGGCGGCGCCGGCGAGGAGCGGTGCATGGAAGACGCGCTGGAGGCGCGTGAGCGCGCTGAGCGCGTCGGGGATCGATGACAGCGCGCGCGGGAGGTTCATGAGCGGCTGGCGGAGCAGCTGGAAGAGCCCCATCGAGGAGAAGATGACCGCGGAGTTGAAGGCGGGCTGGATGGAGGTGTAGGTCACGAACGCGAGGGTCGCGGAGAGGACTGCATGCGCGATTAGTAGGCCGCCGGTGCGGGAGGGGTGCGGACGGCGCACCTGGGACGGAGAGGGAGAACGCCAGGCTGCGAGGTGGGATGTAAGCCAAAATAATTCACGTAGGGAAGTGAGTAACGGTGCTCACTTTGCAGAAAACGCGTGCTGGATACGTCTGATACCCACCAGCTCCTTTTCCCTCACAGAATTCAAACCTAATCGCATCAAAATCCAACCCGTGTCCGCCAATCCGTCAATACCCAACTCAAAACCACAAATGAACGACAACGACAATGACAATCGGACTCACGTTGCAGAAACGGGACCTCGTACGAGAAATACTTGACGACGCGCATTGTGCTGAACACCTCGACGAGCAGCCGCGCGCGCTGGTCCGTCCAGCGCATCGAGCGCCGGCGGAGGCCGAGCTGCAGGCTCATGATGTAGCGCTGGATCGGGAACACGAACGCGAAGAGCGCGAAGCCCGCCAGCGCGGAGACGCCCAGCTGTCGCAGAGGGCGGGGTCGGCGGCAAGCACGGGCGGGATAATGAGGAGCGGGGAGCGCGGGGGGCGTACCTGGGAGAGGAGGATGATGAGGCAGACGATGACCTGGATGGGCGCGGTCCACGCCGCGTGCTATCCGCCACTAAATCAGCACCACGAACGAGGAGCGGAGAATCGGGTACATACAAACCACTGCGCGCACGAGTCGACGCGGCTGATCTGTACAGTAGCCAATAACCTGTCAGCCACACTCGCCAGGGAAGGAGGAGGAGGAGGAGGAGAGGCACGCACATCCGTGGAGAGGTGGTTCATGAGCGCGGCGTTCGTGATCGTCGTGCGCGCCTTGCCGCTGAGGTGCACGCTGCGCTTGTACACCGCGCCGATCAGCGCGCCGCGCGCAAGGATGCCCGTCCCCATCGAGCGCCACCAGTACTGGTGCGTGCAGATGCTCGCGAGCTCGTTGAGCATGAACGCGCCGACGGCGAGCCCGACGCCGCGCCCGATGCTGGGCCCAGCTACCCCAGCCGCCTTGGCGGCGTAGTGCTCCTGGCCGAAGGTGATGATCGCCTTGATGATCAGGGGCGCCATGAGCTGGCTGTGGATTCCACAGTGGCATCCCGTGTTAGCAGTGCGCATTTCATGGTGGAAATGGGGACGGATATGGGGACGGATATGGGGATGTGGAGGGGGAGGGGTATGGCACGCACCTCGTATCGGAGACCACCTTGAACACGCCGCCGATCCAGAACGCGAAGCCGAGCGTGTCGTTCAGCGCCCACGCGAGACTCGCCTCGCGCCGCCCGTCCACCGCGCGCCACCGCTCCTCCAGCGCTGCCCGCCGGTCGGCATACGTCGCGCCCATGTCCTTTGTGCCGAACGCTGCGCGGCAGGCCCAGCGCGTGCGCTTGAGCAGGCCCGGCGCCAGGTCCCCGCTCTCGAGCCGCGTGTTCCACGCGTCGGCGGCCAGGACGCGGCGGGCCCACGCGTCGTTGAGCGTCGTGGCAAGGTGCTCCGTCTCGCGGCTGGGGTCGAGGCGGTGGAGGTCCTCCGCCTGCAGCGTCCGCTGGTAGCCCAGCACCATGAGCGCCGTGATCCACGTGAACGTGAGCTGGGCGAAGATGTTCGCGGTCGCGAGCGGGGTGATCTGGTGAGGACGTCAGTTATGGTGCATGGAATGGGGCGCATCGCGTGCTTACGGGGGCGTCTGCGAGGGAGTTGCGCGCGGCAGGAGGGGGGTCTTTCGGCAACCTGCATCCGCGGTCAGCAACTGCACGGCGATACATCGATCACTGGGCACGCACCAAATTTGGAAGAAATGGCGTCTATATCTAAAGTGCTCCTCGCCGGTGTCGAGCTGCAGGTTGTTCTGCGCCGCGGCAGGCTGAGTTTTTGTTGGCTGCACGCCCTGCTTCGGGGGGTCGTCGACGGTGCCGTCGTCCGAGACACTGGCAGATCGCGGTGCGCGTTTCTCTGAGTGCATAGCAGTGATTGCGAGTGAGGGATGCAGCTGTCATCTGCGCATTATAAGAGATGCATTAAGTAGCGAAGCGCTTGCATACGCGCTTCACGCGTTTGACTCTGTTTGACTGCGAATTCTCGGCCGACGACCGAAATCCGAATATCCGAATATCCGATGCCCCGAATGAGCTCGCCGCTGCGTCTCCCGCTGCCTGTTGCGGCACTTTCAGCTCGACTTACGTAAGCTCGCTTCTCTTTCTTCCCCTCATCTGCATTCTCCGACGAAGCCTGGGCCAGGGCACTTTGAGTAATTGTGGGTTTCCACTGCCTTCTCCAACTTTTCGTGACCATCATCAAGGTAGTATCGATACCATGGCTAGCCGGGGTTTGCAATTCTTGCCCGTAGAGGTGAGCAAGCTTAGCTTCTAACCCGCATCCACCGAATCTCAATCCACCTCGAAAGCTGCTATACGAGATCCAGCTTCTTGCCCTCTCCCCGTCTCTCCCCGTCATATCTCGCCACATGCAAGCCGTTTTCCGGGGGACCACCCCCCTATACCGCGCAGAGTACCTCATGGGCCGCCAGTTCCACCACGACATCGAGCCCGACCAGGTCCTGCGCTACCCCCTGTGCTCCCAAGCCGTCCTGCCCCACATCATGCCAATGCTGCGCGAAGACCTGAACGGCGTCCCCGCAGGCCTCATCATATTCCGGCTGCCCAAGCGCCTGTTCAGGCCGCTCGCCCCCCTGTCGGACCTTGCAAAGCCGCGCACCGAATCCACACACCCGCTGCCCCTCCTCAAGCGGATGTACTACACCGCCGATTTCGCGCGGCTGGACCCCAACGCGTACGACGGCTACGCGCTCACCCGCGCCGTGCACGCGAACTTCGTCCCCCTCATCCGCTTCCTCCTCGCCCTCGGCGCGGACCCGGGCGCCAGGGACGGGCTCGCGGTCGTCATCGCGATCCGCCGCCGGGACCTCGCGCTCGTGCGGATGCTCTTCGAGCGTGTGCCGGGCGACGCGCAGAAGCGCGCGGCCGCTGGGAAGCAGCCCCGCGGCGACCGCGTGCTCGCCACCAACGCGATGCTGCGCACGGCGGTCAAGTGCGACGCGCGCGACATCGTGCGGTACTTCCGGGAGGAGAAGGGGCTCGTGCCGAATCTGCGCACCTTGAGCATGCTCCCGGCGTTCGTGAGTGGCCAGCAGGACCGCTAGGGATTGAATATTGATGGCTAAACGCCGCGCGTGCAGGATGCGCCTGCAGCAGCTCGGCCTGCTGGCTCCCCGCTCAAGAGGAAACGCGGTTGATGAGAAAGGCGTCGCGCCTTGAGTCGTCTTGCCCTTCCTCCAAACACCCATACGAAGGCGATCTACCCGGCCAGATGGACTTGTCTTAGGCTATCGCTGTTCACGAAATGGCATGCGCCCTCATACTGTCCTGGAGCCTACCATTCTATCACGATGCTTCTAAATATCGCAATACTACTCTTGTCAGTATGGCTGTGCTTGTGATGCTTTATCGACCTGTCTCAAAGTCGCGACTCGCAATCGCTCGAGTCCTGCCAAGGCTTCCGCTAAGTCCGTCAGGCTCGGGCGAGATGCTGGGGTGAGGCCCGGCCGAGAAACCAGGTGCCTCCTTGTGTGGCATTCACTCATATTACTAATAATTACTAAGCATGCGTTTCCTCAGCAATACAACATTTCGACACGCTCGCTATCAGTCATGGCCGACACAGATGGCCGACCGCTGCTAGCGACTGGTTGTAAGGCGCAGGCTGCAGATATCAAGATATAGCAAAGCACACTCGCAAACCAGCCTCCAATCACAACCCCTCCTATAGCAATATATTATCATGCCTTACAAGAACGTCGCAGTCATCGGAGCTGGTATCCTCGGAACACCCATAACAAAGGTGTGCCATCAATGGTCATACCCAGCATTCCGCGCGGGGCATGCGCTGACCCAGCCTTAGGCCCTCCTGCAGCAGGCGCCAACGTCATAGTGGTATCGCGCCCGGCGTCCTCCTCCGGGAAAGACCTGCCCGCCGGGGCCACGGTCGTCGCGGTCGACTACACCGACATCCCCGCCCTGGCCGCGCTGTTCAGAGCGCACGCCACCGAGGTCGTCGTCTCCACCGTCGGCGGCCCCGCGCTCGGCCTCCAGCAGGGCCTGGGCGACGCGGCCAAGCAGGGCGGCGTGCAGCTCTTCGTGCCGTCCGACTTCGCGGTGGACACCCCCACGTACAGGGCCGCCCTGCCCGTCAAGACCGCGGTCGCGGCGCACCTCAGCAGCATCGGGCTGCCGTCGCTGCGCGTCTTCGTGAGTCATTTTGCGCGCGCTCGTCGGCGCGCACGCGTGCTCAGTACTCAGTGCTCACCCGCCGTCCGCAGAATGGCCTGTTCACCACGTTCATCCCGTGGCTGCTCAACGTCGACTCCGGGAAGATCCACCTCGTCGGCACGGGCGCCCAGAAATTCAGCGCCACGCACACCGACGACGTCGCCGGATTCGTGGCGCATGTCCTGACGCACCTCCCGGAGTCCGAGCTGCGCGACAGGGTGTTCCGCATCGAGGGGGCGCGCGCGACGCTGAACGAGGTCGTCGGGTACTACGGCGGCAAATACCCCGTCGAGCACGTCGGCGCTGTCGCCGACGATGCGGTCAAGACGATGTTGCAAGTGGTCATTGAAAGCGGCGAGTCGCTTGTGGTGGAGGAGGGGGCGGCTACGGACAATGCGCTCTGGCCTGGGCATGCTTGGCAGGGGGTCAAGGAGGTTCTTGGGCTGTAGATGCTGCTCTCGATTAGACTGTATTTTTCCCGATAAATTTGTAGCATTCATTCAGCGTGCCTTTCTGATGGAATTGTCTGTTGGTCGCGATTCACCGTCCTGCTTCATTGACGAACAGAACTGCGGCATCTTACAGATGCTAATATCATCCTGGAGTGTACCATTATATCGCGGTGCTTGTTGCCTCCACCGCGGCATTACCTGTAAATCACGATGCTCAGCAGGAGGTACACGAGACCCAAGTCTCGCATGCGGGATTAGATTTTAGATATAGTCTGACCAGACCCCAACCAGACTCCAACCATGCTTGCCTTACAGAAGTGCTTTCCCACGCCCCATGCTGTACTTCGACCAAACTTCCAAATCTTTGAAACTTGTACTTGAATTTCTTCCTGGAAGTCGCTTCATGGCTTATCAGCACTTCCTACGTTAAAATCAGTTCTTGCAGTAACTGTGAAGGCTATTTCCACCTTCGAATCTGTGTGCCGCTCAGGACTGCATCACGTGATTCAAGAGCGCTAGAAATTTATTCGGCGTCGGGAAATGATCTGGCTTGGTTTTGGTGTTTGGACTTTGTGGTGAGGTATCGTGTTTCGCGCATTTTCATTGATCGGGGGCTTGAGAACTTTCCTTATACAACGCGATACTTGGCTTGTACTTGGCTTGTACTTGGCTATCGTGCTCAAATGGTGCTCGCGTGGTCTCTCTGCTCCTGTCGCCGTGATTACTTGCTGTTTCACATTCACTGCACTCCCTTGGTCTCAGGCTGGTAGCAAACAACTATCCCACACACCTGGTGCACAATTTCGCGCGTACTCGCCTGCACCAGTACCCTACCACCTGCTCGCCCGCTCTCACCCGCACAGTCTACGTTAACGCGCTTGGGTCCACGTCCAGTCACACCTACACTCGTCCACCTGCCAAAATACCGAGCTTAGACGAGGCAATGATGTGCCCGGGGCGGGGCGTTTGTTACTGCAATGGTGGTTCGTTGCACCATCACACTACCTCGTCATCTCACATCCGCGTGCCCGAGCCATACCAAATTGAACACGCACCAAATCCCTCGCCCACCTATCTGCCACGATATGGTTATTACTTTTGATGCTTTACCAAACTGTTCTGAGGTCGAAATCGCTTGAGTCCTATAAAGCTTACGCTAAGCCTGTCAGACCCGGGCGAGGGGTCGGGTGAAGCCTGGTGAGGCCCGGGTGGCTTACCGAGACCGAGAAACCAGGACACTGCCTCTTTGTGTAGGACTCGCTCGTGTTGCTAGTTGTTGCTAATCATCCATCACTATTCAGCATACAACATTATGGCGCATTCTGATTCAATGCTTGGTGATGATAGATAGGCGCTCTGGCTATCAGTCATGGCCGAGGCGCTTTACAGGGATGGCCGCTGCTACAGTGACAGGTTATAAGTCGCAGTTTTCAGATGTTAAGATCTAACAAAGCACGCTCGCAAACCCATCTCCATCTAACAGCCAGTAAAAACTCTCCTATAACAATATTTCATCATGCCTTACAAGAACATCGCAATTATCGGAGTTGGTGCTATCGGGACACCCATAGCGAAGGTGTGCCATCATACCTGCATTGTATTCTGCGTGGGGCATGCGCTGACCTCGGTCTCAGGCTCTCCTCCAAACAGGCGCTAATGTCATAGTGGTATCGCGACCGGCATCCTCGTCTGGGAAAGACCTGCCTGCAGGGGTCAAGGTCGTCCCGATCGACTACACCGACACATCTACCTTGGCAGCCTTGTTCAAAGAGCGTGCCACTGAAGTCGTTATCTCTACCGTTGGTCCCCAGGCGCTTGGCCTCCAGCAGGGCTTGGGCAGTGCGGCCAAGCAAGGGGGTGCGAAGCTCTTCGTGCCCTCTGAGTTTGGGTTTGATACCATCAAGCACAATGAAGGTCTTCTGAAAGTCAAAGCCGAGCTCGCGGAACATCTCAAAGACATCGGATTGCCGTCTGCTCGCGTCTTCGTAAGTCGTTTTGCACCGTGCTCGTCGACACGCACTCATCAGCCGTCCACAGACCGGTGCATTCACCACATTTATCCCGTGGCTGCTCAACGTCGACTCTGGGAAAATCCACCTCATAGGCAAAGGCGATCAGAAATTCAGCATCACCCACCCCGACGACATCGCTGGGTTCTTGGCATACGTCCTGATTCACCTTCCAGAGTCTGAGCTGCATGACAAGGTGTTCCGCCTTGAAGGAGAGCGCGCAACTCTGAACGATATCATTGGGCACTATGGTGGCAAATACCCCGTCGAGCACGTTGACGCTATCTCTGACGATGCATACAAGACTCGTGTGCAGTTAGTCATTGAAAACGGACATGGTGTTGTGGTGGAGGAGGGGTCAGCTGCGAGCAATGCGCTCTGGGCTGGGCACGCTTGGAAGGGGGTCAAGGAGGGTCTTGGGCTGTAGACGATGCTCTCAATCATGTATGCCTCCCGGCAACTTCCCACACTTACATTTTCAGAACCCGGCATCAAGAGCAAGAGAAAGATCCCCGTGTATCGATCATCCGACCCTGCGTAAGCCTTTGTACGCTCGCCTGCCACTATCAAGCATACAGCACCCTTTGCACGGTGGAGCTTGCTAACATGGCTAAAACTTCAGATCCGGCTGGTGGGACACAGCACATGGTAAAATCACCAATCACATTGTAACAAATTGCAAATGCATCTGCAAATAGACCACATATGTTGAAGCATATGACATATGCTCAATTTGCTCACAAGCTCCGATGTGGGCTAATCCCTTTCTCGGACTCCGCAAAGTCGCGGACCGAAAGCGAGCATCCGCTACCCTTCCTCAAGCAACTGTACTCTATCGCAGATCTCCCTCAACTGAACGTCAACGCGCGACGGCTACGCCCTTACCAAAGCCGCCCACAGATACTTCATCCACCTGATCCGATTCTTCCTTGCCTACGACTGACATGCGGGATATCGTGCACTGTGCAATATATTTTTTCCGGATCAGCATGATCACTATGGATTTAATATTTAAACGCCACGCGTAGGGATGGATGTTCAACGTTCAACGTTCAACCGTCGCCCCAAGTATCTACGGCTTGCACAGATACCGTAGTACGGGTCCGGGCACGGGTACAGGTCGTCATCGGCTGTTGGCCGTCAATTGTATGTCCGTAACCGTATACGGGTACGGTGCTCATCCCTAACCACGCGCCCAGTATTCGCCCTTGGCAGCTCTGCCTACTCACACACATTCCAACTCCCCGCTGAACAGATGATGCGCAAAGCATCACGCCGGTATCTGCCACGAGCCTGGCAACTGCAAAAGTGCACAACCTCCAATGCACCGATGGCAAGCTTAGCTGCAGGATGTTCTTCCCTTGGTGGCTCTCCTCGCCCTTCCCTCCTAACACTAGGTGCCTTACAGGCTACGATCCGATGGCGATCTACCCGGACAGGTGGAATCTTCTACTGGTCGCCATCCTTCTCTGTTGACGAAATGGAACTGGGGCATCTTACAAATTCATCACCATTCACGACATTATGACGCACTCTGGCTTAATGCCGGCCGCATCACCCATAGCCGAGGGATCCGCGGATTGTGGTAAACTTATAAGGCGCTGGTTGCAGACGTTAAGATCTAACGAAGCACTCTCGCAAACCCACCTCCAGCTAATAGCAAGTACATCCCCTCCTATAGCAATTTCTTCTCATGCCTTACAAGAACGTCGCCGTTATCGGAGCTGGTACCATCGGAACACCCATAGCCAAGGTGTGCCACCATTTTTACATTGTACTCTGCGTGGGGCATGCGCTAACCCCAGTCTCAGGCTCTCCTGCAGGAAGGCGCTAATGTCATAGTATTATCGCGACCGGCATCCGCTTCTGGGAAAGACTTGCCCGCAGAGGTCAAGGTAGTCCCGGTCGACTACGCCGACGTATCTACCCTGGCAGCCTTGTTCAAAGAGCACGGCACTGAAGTCGTCATCTCCACCGTCGGTGCCGAGGTGCTCGGCGGCCTCCAGAAAGGCTTGGGTGATGCGGCCAAGCAAGGCGGTGTGAAGCTCTTCGTGCCCTCTGAGTTTGGTTTTGATACCATCAAGCACACGAAAGGTGGTCCGAGTCTTGGAACCATCAAAGCTGAGCTTGCGGCTCACCTCAAAAACATCGGATTGCCGTCTGCTCGTATCTTCGTACGTAGTTTTGCGCTGCGCTCATCGACGCGCACTCACCAGTCGTCCACAGACTGGTTTATTCACCACATATATACCATGGATGCTCAACGTCAACTCTGGGAGCATCCACCTCATCGGCAAAGGCGATAAGAAATTCAGCACCACCCACCCCGACGACATCGCTGGATTCCTAGCATATATTTTGACTCACCTCCCAGAGTCCGAGTTGCATGACAAGGCGTTCCGCATTGAAGGAGCCCGCGTAACCCTCAACGATGTCATCGGGTTCTATCATGATGGCAGCAAATACCCCATCGAGCACGTCGACGTTATCTCTGACAATGCACAAAAGAATACTTTGCAATTAATAATTGACAGCGATATCGGAGTTGTGGTGGAGGAAGGGGCAGCTTCGAGCAATGCGCTCTGGGCTGGACATGCTTGGAAAGGTATCAAGGAGGGTCTTGGACTGTAGATGCTCAGGCTGCTCTCCATTATATGTCTCCCGGTAATTGTACCCTTACATTATTAGAACACTAGCGCTTCCTCTCCACCATTCATACAACATGCCTTTCTTATATCAATAACACTTTGATCTGATTTTTCTAATTGGTCATCTGCACAAGGATGGACCGAGTACATAAATATCATTTTGACAGAAATAACTTGCTAAGTCCACTGCGAGTTTATAAGGAGCATTAGTATTACCTAACGAGGTCTCTGTTGTTCCGGTGAAGTGGGCGTCAGGTCAAATGAGATATGTAGACATTTATATTACAAGAGGGAGGCCAAGAAAAAGTTCAAACTACACCTCATATACGAACTTCTCTATGCCAAACCCATAGCAACTTTGCCCGCCGGCCCAACGATATCCGCCGCTTTCCCAACCCCTATATACTCTGCCTCCGACGTACCCTGTGGGTAATCAGGCGGCGCAGCGGCGGCGAGGAAGAACGGACGTTGCTTCTCGACGTACGCGGTATTCTTCGGGGTTTTGGGCACCGCGCCGATGTACATCACCGCCGAGTCCTCGCTGCCCGTATGCTCGGGCTCTACCGAATGGATCACGTCCTGCGCCACCACCCATAGTCAGCTAAATGAAGCGGCGGGAAGAAGACACACAACGCACGCAGTGCCAGAACACCATGTCACCCGGTCGGACGGTCGGCATGCTCGTCATCGCGCCGTCGAGCCGCATGTGGGGGTGCAGGCGGGTGTCAGGCTGCGGGCCCGCATACCCAATATCGGCGGGGAAGATGCCAGGGAACTCCGAGGTTGATGTATCTGAATATTAATATTATAATCAGCGTGTGAATAGGGAAGAAGAAGGGAGATGAGTAAAATGGCATACCGAACACCCAGTCTTTGGCATCGAGCGACTCGCTGAGATCCGGCGACACGGGGCGGAAGAACGGACGCAGGATGAGGTATGCGTTCGAAAGGAGTACGTCCGGGAATACTTTCAGAGTTCCGTTTCCGGGGCTAATTTCGCTATAATTTAATTTAATATCGCGACGTTTTGTTGAGAATACGAGAAACCCACGTCATGGCGAGCCAGCCCTGGAACGTCCTGAAGCAGGTGGCCTTTACGGTTGAAATATCAGGATATGATATTTATCATGCAAAGGCGCGAGCTTACCTGATTCGGGCGTCCGTAAATCGACGTATTCATGTTCAGGCGCACTTCAATATCGTATGGATCGTGCTCCTTCCAGGTGGTACCCGTGAGGATGTCCCCGTAAGCCGCGCGGAAGACGGGGTCTTCCCAGCGCTCAATTCCGCCGCCCTGGAAATTTATTGAAATTAAGAGAGGAACGAAAGTGTGATAGGATGGAGAGACGAACATCGATATGGGGAGGATGACGATCCCAGCAACCGCCCGGCTGGCGCATCCTAAATCGGCTACATGCACGATAATTAAATTAGCACCACTTCACGGACAGATTAATTATTAAGGGTGAAAACATACTCGGCGTAACTGAGTGGTACGGACAGATCGACACCGTCGAGTGTTTTGCCTGACTTAACGTGGTAGAGGCCGTTCAGCCATGCGGAGGCGGTGAGCACGTTGGGGTGGGTACGCGCGACGACTTGGGGTTTTGTCCAGCTGCCACAGTGAAAGTATGTAAGCGGTGGCAACTCAGTAACAGTAGGGGAAACGCACTAGAGGTTGAAGAACTGCTTGTTCCCTTCGGGGAAGCCTGTGTGATATGTATTCAATACCAAGAGCCGCGACGCGTGATTCTCAAATACTCACCGTCGGCGGTGGGGTTTACCTTTACGAATTCGTCGAGTTCGGTTTTCCACTCCCTCGCCTGTACATCGTCGACAACATTGCGGATAACCAAGCAACCCTTGCGCTTGATGTTAGCGAGTTGCTCGGGCGTCAGGGACTGCAGGTCTTTGAAGTCGACCTGAGGGATGTACTGCATGGAACGGGGATGTCAGCATGTGACAAGGAAATGATCTCGAGAAAAGGGGAAATATTCACGTTGGGTCCAGTGGCAATGATCTCGCTTGTGCGCTGCTCGAGAGTCCCGAGGATCTCGGTCCACGCTTTGGTGACGCGTTCTTGGAAATCGGGGTACGACGCTGCGATTTCGCGCTTGAGGTCAGCGAAGCGCGGCTCAAGAGGTTTGTGTCCAGGGGGGGCCATTTTAGAATTGAAAGAAGGATAGAGAAAGGGGAGGGATTTCACTTCGCATTTATACCTCACAGATAACACTAAGATTATCGGGCCATCAATTAATGTTTCAATGCTCACCACATCACCAGATCACGAGTCCGAGGTTTCTCCGGCGGGTAGGTTCGAGTCATAAAGGATGTATTGAGGACAGGAATGTGTTGCTTCCATGGCAGAGCTGTAAAAGACGCAGATGAATCGATCCTCGGAGGCAGGCAAGGAGGCAAGGGATGAGGCGGGCAGGCCGCAGGCTTGCCACCAGGAAGTTGAACGAGTTGTACTGCGTTGCGTACCCGCCACTCGGAATTGTACAGGCCAGGACAAATTAATCTTAGTGAGGACACGTGTTGAAGGGTCCTGCTGATCGACTGCGAGAGCCCTCAGCCCGCGTCCTGAAAGTTGACCCGTCAAATCTGATGAAACGGGGATGGAGAGCAGGCTGAATCCTGATAAGAGCTTCAGCCACTCAGATTTTACCCCCAGATATCATGTCCCCTGATGTAGTCTGACTGACATGTCACTTGTGCTGGCTGACTCATGAAAACCTTACTCACATCCTTATTGCACTCATCGCCGTGTCAGAGGGCCGGCATGCTGAAGTGGGGAGCCAAATTTATACACCAGGAGTGCCTCCCGATTCCCGAAAAGCTGACGTAGCACAAATTCGATCAGTGAAATATGGTATCCCGACTCCTGAGTCACGGACATGTTAGAGAAGGTTAGAGAATCAGACAGGCTTGTGACAATGACATGTCCGTGCTACTCCCTTTAGACTATAGCCTAAACAGATAAACCCGATCGGAATGGTTGAGTCTTGGAGGATAATGTCACTGTGCTTTGTAACGGAAGGTCGGAATTTGAAACATGCTGGCGGATATCGTGTACGCAGTGCATCATGTCAACGTTGCTGTTAAAGTAGTTCGGCTGTGGTGAGCATAACAGGCCAATTTCATATATAGTCAGCGGATAAGATCGTATACTATGGCCATACTCAAGCTTCACAAATTCCTCAGAACCGTATTACTAGTTGCATCTTGAACCCGCTGGGGAAATTATGCCGAGATAATAGCGATAACTGTTGAAGGATAGTGCTTCGATGGTCCCAGCTGCGAATGCTGAATGCTTTATAATTATCAGAGAAGCGGCTACCGCCCGCTAGGAAGTAGACGCCGTTTTTAAGTGTCAGAAGATAGCTTTGAAACAAGTTGCCTAAGAAGGGGACCGAGGAGCTTCAAGGATGGCGAGGACGCGCGCAACATAACAAATCATGATGGGTAAACGCAGCGACCTACAGCGACTGTTACCCTCGCCCTTCTTCGCTAATCTGTGTTATCTGAAAAATAAGGTGATTTGCCCTTTCGTCACAAAAGAATCAGAAGGTGCAATTTGAGACTCTGAGCAGTGAGAGCGCTAAGAGAAAGGTGATATAGCAAGCGCTGGCAAGCGACCTGCAACTGCAGCCGGGAAGACGCGTCAACGCTCGCCGGAGCCTGGGAAAAACAGGTCATTCCGACTTGACGAGCTCCTATCTCTCCTTCAACAACAGATCTGTCTAATTGGACGTCCCGTCCCTTAGTCACCCATTTATTCTAAAGACGCGTCCCAAGGCAAAGACACAATTTATAGGACATGTCGGACAGCCGTGAAAGCGAGCGGAAAGGTCACGGTCCAGCTGCAGTCTCATGTGCTGAATGTCGAAGGTTGGACTCTCTGCCATCTTTATCGTATTGCCTCTCAATTATCTGAACCATATACTGCTCGTGCAGATCCAAACTGAAATGTGATAGGTACGTGACTCGAGGTCACACACTTGGATCTACTCTGAAAGACACACCCATGCCATCATCAGGACCGTCCCATGTCATGCTTGCATTCGCCGAGGCTGCAGCCACCTCTGCCCCAATGGTGAGCATGTTGCTCGCGCTGTTTGCTTCCATCTCATCCTATCCTATGTCTAAGGAACTATGACGGCTACGAAGGGTAACAAGTAAATAATATACTCGATTCTGCTACCAGTTTTCACTTACATGCGGCGACAGAACGCTTGTCTCACAAGCCCAACAGTTAGCGAAAGACTTGAAGGCCGCGCTCGCGCGCATCAAAGCTCTAGAGGACGCACTGAAGGCGGCCACCAGCGCCTCCCATCCTCTGCTCACAGGGCTTCGAGCTGAACCGATGAAGTCGAGCATGGCAGCAGCTGAGCCTGTTTATGAAGAGCTCTATGAGGGGCGTGTGCATGAAACGACAGAGATGATGGGATCGCTTCTGGTAGGTGCGGATGGGAAGACACGGCATCTCGGGGAATCGGCCAGCTCGGATGTAGGTGGAATCGACATTGAACTCTCAGCTTCGCAAAGGCTAACGCAATCCCCGTGCATAGTTTCTCCTGACTCTCATCGATCCATCGGTTCGCCATCCCACCCAGCATCTTTCCGTAAATGCCGTTGACCGTAGTATAGGACACAGGTCCTGAATTGGATCCTCGAGAAATAGCATGTTATGGAATGCCTTCCGAGATTGTTGAGCTATCCAATGCGTTCCCCATGGGAGTCACATTCTGTGCCATAGGCACAGACAACTTCACCGAATTTTTGCCTCCGAGGTCCAGAGCGCTCGAACTGGTGGATCTTTATTATGCGGAGTTCACGAGACTGTAAGTTACTTGTTCGTCAATACACATTTGCGACTGCAATTGAAGCTGTTCAAGGCACCTCCCCATACCGCGGCCCGATTTGATCGAGCTATACATTGATCCCATATACCAAGGGAACGAGGTTGGGTCAGCGTACGCCATTCATCCGCACAAGCTCTCTGTAATTTTCATTGTCCTAGCTTCGGGAGCGGTCTTTGACAATCCAGCCTTCGCGTCAACCTTGGCCCATCAATACTGCGTGCTCTCCCGTGCCTGTCTCTCCCTCAAATCTGTTGTGCGGGAGGCCAATATCGCCAGCGTGCAAGCAGTATACATGAACATGTGGTTCTTACATACCACGAGTCACGACAATAGCAACGAGGAGAGGTGGCTACTGCAGGGGACCTGCGTCAAAATCGCTCAAATTGTACATTTGTCTCACATTATTGCCACTCATATAACTAATGTCTCATGTCAGATTGGATTGCGTAAAGCTTCTACATCTTCTTACAATGTATGGTTAATTGACGATGGGTTATGATGCAGAAAGGGACAGTGCTGGTTGGAATATGGACGAGGATGAGGTTCAACGCCGTCGCGTTTTATGGTGGGAAATATACACGTATGATGCGTGGTCGGTAAGTTTCTTAGACTTCATTGTCACACCGCCCTCTAACATCATGCTTTAGAGCGTCAAGACAGGTCGCCCACCCTCGATAAACCTACAATATACTGACTGTAGATATCCCAAGGACCACGATCCTGTGACTGTTATCTCGAATGACGCGAAGGAACTTAGTTGTGAGTAGCAGTATGGAACGCCATCACCATATACACTTATTAATGCAACACAGTCCAGGCATGGAAATTCCGCTTTTCAGTCTCTGGTCTAACGCCGATTATGCACTACTTTTTTGGCGTCAGAAAATCATCATATGCGGAATTATTGGAGTTGGATAAGAAGATCCGTCAAGTATCTCCCCCAGACCACCTCAAGGCCCCTATGAACCTCGCGCAGACCAATCGGTCTTGGTCTTCTGACCCACGTAAAGCGATGCAGCAATTTACCATCCTCGCTGTCATAGAATCGAGTCAGTTAGTCCTCACTTCTGAGCACGCTAAGTTTGACAAAGCTGCAGATCTCCTTTATATACATCGAAGTTACTTCGCTCGAGCGATACACGAAGAACCACTCAACCCACTGAAGCACAAATATGCCCCTTCGGTGATGGCGTCTTACAGAAGTGCTCATCGGATGATATGCGGTCTGAGAGATCTGTACGCCATTCATCCGGAGACTACGAACCAGCAGCATTACTTTTGGGCTACCTTGTTCTCTGCCTGTGTTGTATTTGCGGCTCTGGTCATAGAAAGCCCCGGGAGCTCTTTGGCACAGGAAGCTGCTCCTGGTTTGGAGCTCGCCTTGAGTTTCTTCCAAACGGTGCGCTCAAAGGAGAGTTCTTCAGAATCTGTGCTGGTACATTATTTACATGGCACACACTATGCCGCAACTTTACTGACAAACATGCCCAGACCATGCTTCAAAGGCTACTGAAACGGGCCCAAGATGCATTTGCGGCATTCCATTCAACCAATAGTCCCCAGGTTGGCATATTGCCAAATGGCAATATCAATGATGTGGAACCAGATGAGCTCGCGATTCTAGGTGGTCGCCAATCCATTATCACTCCGCGGTCAACCTCTCACTCGCCGGCCGCTCAATCTACCAATTCCTCCAGCGCTAGCCCCGAATCATTTCAACCCATCGCTGCTTTCAATTTTGATGTCACTGCAGGTACAGTCGCTCCTGATCCCGCGATGCAGAAGGACGATGACTTCGACATGTCGATTTTCTTCAATAAGCACGCCAGTGGTGAACAGCAAGAAATGTCTGATTGGTCTCTATTCAATACGCCTTCTTTTGAACACGAGAATACCAGCGGCTCCCTCCATACCGAAACATACCGAAGCAGTTCTGTCGTGGATCAAAACTACGGGCTTCCGGAGAAAGGGGATCTTACTGCGACTATGATGGCGGGTGATGGCGTTATATGGTCAATGTTTGCCAACCAGCTTTTACCGTAGCGGTATCCTACTTTCTTACTCTACATGCACCCTGCAAATACCAGGTGGCCGTAACGATTCAATTGCCACTTTCTCTTCCGCCAAGATTTCGGATGAGATATTCGATAAGCCCCTGGGCCAATCTCTAATTCCTCGTTTCTGTACCGCACACCGCTGTATCCAAACAATTGCGAAATACATTATGCCAAAATTGTGTTGTACATAACATCAACGGCTGTAAACTAAGCAGCCTGGTTTCTGAGGAGACCTGTCAACGTATGTGTCAGTAAATTCGCCAGAGCCTGGGAAAAACAGGTCATTCAAGCTCCTATCTTCAAGACGTCTTCCACAGATCTGGCTAATTGGATTTGAATTGGACTTCCCTTCACTTAGTTACCCATTTCTTCTAAAGACGCGTCCCCCAAGGCAAGAACACAATCTATAGCACATGTTGGACAGTCGCGACAGCGAACGGAAAAGTCACGGTCCAGCTGCCGTGTCTTGTGCTGAATGTCGAAGGTTGGACTCCTTTGCCATCTATCTCGTATAGCCTCCCAAGTCTCTGAAACCTATACTGATCGTTCAGATCCAAAATCAAATGTGACAAGTACGTGGATTGAGGTCACACACACTTGGATGTACTCTGAAGGATACACTCGGGCCATCAGGACCGTCCCATGCCATCCATGCATTCGCCGAGGCTGCAGCCACCTCTGTCCCAATGGTGAGTATGTTGTTCACGCATTTTGCGTGCATCTCATCCTCTGTATAAGGAACTATGCTGGCTACGAGAGGTAACAAGTAAATAATAATATACTCGACTCCGCTATTACCAGTCTTCACTTACATGCGGCGACAGAACACTTGTCTCACAAGCTCAACAGTTAGCGAAAGACTTGAAGGCCGCGCTCGCGCGTATCAAAGCTCTAGAGGACGCACTGAAGGTAGCCACCAGCGCCTCTCATCCTCTGCTCACAGTGCTTCAAGCCGAACCGGTGAAGTCGAGCATGGCAGCGGCTGAGCCTATTTATGAAGAGCTCTATGAGGGACGTGTGCACGAAACGATGGAGATGATGGGATCGCTTCTGGTAGGTGCGGATGGGAAGACACGGCATTTCGGGGAATCGGCCAGCTCGGATGTAGGAGGAATCTACATTGAACTCTCAACTTCGCGAAGGCTAACGCAACCCCCATGCATAGTCTCTCCTGACTCTCATCGGTCCATCGGTTCGCCCATTCCACCCAGCAGCTTTCCGTAAATGCCGTTGACCGTAGCATAGGACACGGGTCCTGAATTGGATCCCCGAGAAATAGCATGTTATGGAATGCCTTCCGAGATTGTTGAGCTATCCAATGCGTTCCCCATGGGAATCACATTCTGTGCCTATGGCACAGATAACTTTACTGGATTTCTGCCTCTGAGGTCCAGAGCACTCGAACTGGTGGACCTCTATTATGCGGAGTTCACGAGGCTGTAAGTCATTTATTGGTAAATACACATTTGCGACTGCAATTGAAGCTGTTCAAGGCACCTCCCCATACCGCGGCCCGATTTGATCGAGCTATACATTGATCCCATATACCAAGGGAACGAGGTTGGGTCAGCGTACGCCATCCATCCGCACAAGCTCTCTGTGATTTTCATTGTCCTAGCTTCGGGAGCGATCTTTGACGATCCAGCCTTCGCGCCAACCTTGGCCCATCAGTACTGCGTGCTCTCCCGTGCCTGTCTCTCCCTCAAATCTGTTGTGCGCGAGGCCAATATTGCAAGCGTGCAAGCGGTATACATGAACATGTGGTTCTTATATAACGCGGATCACGACAATAGCAACGAGGAGAGGTGGCTACTGCAGGGGATCTGCGTCAAAATCGCCCAAATTGTATATTTGTCTCACATTCTGAACATTCATATAACTAATGTGTTATGTCAGATTGGACTGCGTAAAGCTTCTAAGTTTCCTTACGTGAATGGTTAATTGACGATGGGTCATGATGCAGAAAGGGACAGCGCTGGTTGGAATATGGACGAGGATGAGGTCCAGCGCCGGCGCGTTTTATGGTGGGAAATATACACGTGTGATGCGTTGACGGTCAGTGTCCTAGACTTCATTGTACACCATCCTCTAACATTGTGCTTTAGAGCCTCAAGGCAGGCCGCCCGCCCTCGATAAACCTACAATACACCGACTGTAGATATCCTAAGGACTACGACCCAGTAACTGTTATCTCGACCGACACGAAGGAACTTAGTTGTGAGTAGCAGTACGGGCCGTCATCACCGTATACTCAGTAATGCGACACAGTCCAGGCATGGAAATTCCGCTTTTCAGTCTCTGCTTTAACGCCAATCATGCACTATTTTTTCGGCGTCAGAAGATCATCATATGCGGAATTATTGGAGTTGGATAAGAAGATCCGTCAAGTGTCTCCCCCAGACCACCTCAAGGCCCCTATGAATCTTGCGCAGAGCAATCGATCTTGGTCTTCTGACCCATATAAAGCGATGCAGCAATTTAGCATCCTCGCTGTCACAGAATCGAGTCAGTTAATCCTTACTTCTGAGCATGCCAAGTCTGACAAAGCTGCAGATCTCCTTTATATACATCGAAGTTACTTCGCTCGAGCGATACGCGAAGAACCACTCAACCCACTGAAGCACAAATATGCCCCTTCGGTCATGGCGTCCTACAGAAGTGCGTATCGGATGATATGCGGTCTGAGGGATCTGTACGCCGTTCATCCGGAGACTACGAACCAGCAGCATTACTTTTGGGCTATCTTATTCTCTGCCTGTGTTGTATTCGCGGCTCTGGTCATAGAATGCCCTGGGAGTTCTGTGGCACGGGAAGCTGCTCCGGGTTTTGATCATGTTGTACGGTTTTTCCAAATGGTGCGCTCAAATGAGAGCTCGTCAGAATCTGCGCTGGTACATTATTCACACACTATGCCGCAACTTTACTCTGACAAACATGCCCAGACCATGCTTCAAAGGCTGCTGAAACGGGCCCAGGATGCATCGGCGGCATTCCATTCAAACAATAGTCTCCAGGTTGGCGTATTGCCAAGCGGCGATGATGCGGAGCCAGATGAGCTCGCGATTCTAGGTGGTCGTCAATCCATTATCACTCCGCGGCCAACTTCTCACTGGCCGGCTGCTCGATCTGCCAATTCCTCCAGCGCTATCCCTGAATCATTTCAACCCATTGCTGCTTTCAATTTCGATGTCACTGCAGACACGGCTCCTGCTCCCGCCATGCAGAGGAGCGACGATTTCGATATGTCGATTTTCTACACTAACCACGCCGGTGGTGAACAGCAAGAAATGCCTGATTGGTCTTTGTTCGACACGCCTTCTTTTGAACACGAGCATAACAGCGACACCCTCTATACCGAAACATACCCAAACAATTCTGTCGTCGATCAAAACTACGGGCTTACGGAGAAAGGGGATCTTACTGCGGGTGATAGCGTTATATGGTCAATGTTTGCCAACCAGCTTTTACCGTAGAGGTGTCTTACCGTCCTACCGTCTTACTGTCATACTCTGTAAATACCAGCTGGCCGTAATGATTCAATTGCCACTCTTCCACTAAGATTAATATTTCGGACAAGATATGCGATGAGCCCCTGGCCCATCTCTATTTTCTATTTTCTCGTTCTGTACCGTACATCGCTGTATCAAACATTTGCGAAATACCTAATAATTATGCCAAAATTGTGCTAATAAATTTCGATATCAATATCATGCAAACGAACCCTAGTGGTTCGATATTATACCAGCGGTGTACATAGCCGCAACGACTGTAAATGACCATCCCCCACTCCCGAATGAAAGTAAATACCATAGCGTTTCAGAGAGCTCCCAAAGCTTTCAAGCACATTCTAGCCCTTGATTTCCACGAAAACGTTGACTACCATAATGGCCAAGTAAGCCAGTATCAAGAATATCCCCCAACGACGTGTGAGGACGTAATCGTTCAGAGGTACGATGACCACGGTGACAAGCAATAGAGCAAGCAATCCAACCGTGCTGACGACGAGCGTCTTGGTGAACTTGAGGGAATATGGCTCGGAGCTGTGGTGGATGATGTATGTGCCCGAGATACCGACACCCAGCAGGATGTTCAGCATAGGTCCCCCGAAGCATGCGGAGAAGCCCATGATAGGCGCAAACACCTAATACATCGTCAGCGTGTGGCGATTGCAAATCAATTGAAAATGCTTACAGCAACGCTCATATTTGCCACCAGGTCAGCCAGAGAATTGCCAACGGCAAATATGGTCAATCCAATGATAGCATCGGAGAGGCCGAATATGAAACCAAACGTCTAGATGTCGCCTAGTGAGCTGGAGTTGTCGGAACATCAACGGAGAGAATACTGACCTGCAAAACCTGCACGACCTCGTCCGCAATGGCCATGATCCAGACGATAGCCACCATGAAGCCCATCGAGCAACGTGCCATCTGAGCAGTGGGATGAATGCCCTTGTCAGCAAAGACGGCAACTAGCAATCCAATGGCCACTCCAGCGACGGAGGTGGCACCCATAAGCCAGGGAAGATGACGTGTTCCAGCTGAGATAGAGGTGTTCAGGTCGAATACAGTGAGTATGCACAACGACGACGTACCGAAAAGCACGCCGGCACAAAACAGCGGGCCTAACACGCATTGTGCAGACATGAGCCATTTATTGAACTTCATTTCGTGCATGTCCTCTTGCACCTCCTCCTCTGCAATCAGCGCCCGCTCGATGCCCTCCTCTTCGAAATCGATTAGGCGTCCCTCTGAGTTCCCATTCTTCTCGTGCGGATAGTCATAGCCTTGGTAAGGTGTCACGATGACAGGCAGTGTTAAAGTCAGCGCCAACACTGCGGGTGCCGCAAACAAGGATGCGATCTTCCCCAGAAAAGTTTTCTTCCCGAAATGATGCAACGAGGGGCATAGGACGCTGCTCGTGCGCGCAAGTATATACCAGAGACGCTGTCCGCGTGTGGGCGGAGTGTATTGCTGTGACACCGTATCTGCGTCTGTAGCGGTTGGCGACGCGGGAGTGTGTGATATGTAGGGTACGGCGACAGTCGCTTCAGAGTCGCCCAGATTGTGACTGGACATCTCTCCTTGCTCGTCGGCTAACGGCAAGGACAGCTGGGGTACCGGTGATCGCTTGTTCAACGGTACGCCTTGGGCGGCGTCCCATGCACTGAGTTGAGCATCCCATGGATCTAGTTCTCGGCTTTGCGTGCGGGATCGTCCACCTGGACTTGGCCTCACATGATAGTGTCCCCCTGCATATGGAGTGACAGGGCTGTCGAACATATTCAATGACGAACTGGCAGCCTGCGATTGCAAAGACGCGACAACCTGTCGGAACTCCAATGCTCCAACCAGGGAGAACGAAGGCATCTGCGCAAGCCGAGGAGAAGGAACAGGTGACGGTGTACGAGACGAACGACGGGAAGGAATTTCTGTGTGGATGTCGAGCCGTAGGGGGCCAGGAGCGGATGTTGAGCGCGCTCGGCCTGGTGTTGGGACGCCTAGCGTGCTTGAGCCTTGGCTTGAAAGACCTGAATCAAATACTTGGCTTAGTTGATAATGAAGTGTAACATGAATTCTTACCAGTGTTGTCCCGGTAGGGCTCCTCGTCGTGGAATGCAATAGTGGGCACCCCTTGGTCATCGTCCTCATACTCCGCTCGGATCATGGCTTCTCTGTGTCTCCTCTTCTCCTGGCGCCGATCCCACCACGTTCCCACCACGACAACGAGGACGTACAACACGTACAACGCAATCAACACCCCGGCCTCCCAGGACTTGATAACGCCATCCCACAAGATACCGAGCAGCAAGCTAACGGCCACCGTGAAGAAACCAACATCACGGAGGAAGGGCTTTGCATGGACCCTGAATGGCTTGATGATGCACATGGATCCTACAACACAGGACACGATGAAGGATGCGGCACCAAGAAGCTCTCCGATCGCCAATGCACCGGAGCCGGCACGCATGGCGGAATAGGTGGAAAAGACATCGGGACTGCCGTTCCCGAATGCCAAGAAAGTCACCCCCGCGACATTCTCGTCTAGCCCCAACAGCTGAGCTAGTGTCGCGAGGTTCGGTGTGAAGAAGTCGGATGCGCTGATACCGAGAGTAGAGAAGAGGAAGATAAGCCAAATGATCAGGCCCGCAAATGCTGCAGGCCTTAGCGTAGTCTCTGTGCAGAAATAGGCACTCAAATAGTCGATAGATAGGAAGGTATTGTGCTTGGCACACACTTCTCGTACGTGAGCACACTGGTCCTCAGGGGGAAGGGTCAGTGGTGCACATTCCAGCTGATCGCGGGGGTGAGTTATGTTTGCCAGTCGCCGAGAAATTTGGTCACACACCTGTTTGCCTGCAGCTTCAGAAGGATCAAATGTGCCATCCAAGTAGCCGAGTTCGACCAAGTATCGCTTGGCCAGGCTCGGGTGACCGACGTCCAATGAGTGGGGCTGTATTTGGCTGTAGCGGCCTTGGGACCAAAGGATGGCGTTTACGACGAACAAGAGAACAAAGATTAGCTTGGGCAGCGAAGAGGTCATTGGGGAAGCAGTGAATACTGTGGAATATGAGGGGCCTCGGCTCTACATGCAGGCACTTAGCGGTAGGTGGCAGAGCATTCACTTCTGGCTAGCCCACGTCATTACCGCCCGGTACACCAACACAACACGTTGATGCAGCGATGGACATTTCATTCAAGAATTCAAGAAATTAATTATGTGCGACCAATGCAACTAATCAGATAACAAAAAATTAAATGGTGGAGTGAGGGTATATTTATATAGTCGAACCTGTCATAATAAAAATAAAATGCAAGTCGAATCCACATCTTTATATGAGTCAAACCGTTATATCTATTCTCATGACGTGAAACGACACCACTGCCCCCTCCCACTTCATTGGTACGTTTGTTAGTGATGGGCCTGAAGTACTCTTTGGGACAACAAGAATGTATCGCCAAGAGAGGTGTAGTGGTAGGATTTTCTTGAGCAATTCCAGGCCCTTTTGGTTCAGCGTATCGACTTTGTGGGATTCAGATACCGTCATCTGGAATATCCAAGCCTCGGTGCCAATGATGGTGAATGAGTCGAAACCGGGGTTGTTTGAAGCCATTGGAATATAGTATTTCCCGTCTGACGCTGGCAATGTCGCAAAGTCCCCCACCGATTCATAAATGACAGTCTCCCGATACATCCTGGCATAGTCGGGGGATTGACCGTGGGTGTCGACTACGTGTGTTCCGGTGTTTTTGCCACTGGTGGCGAGTGTGGGGATCGAATGAGATACATCATCGTCGGGTGCCTTCGTGAGCATGGCGTGACAGTATGCCTTAAAGCACCAGCCTCGGGCTACACCTGCATGTGGTACGCCAGCTAAGCGCTCGCATAGGTTGCGCTTACTATCCAGCGTCTTGAAGCTGGGAGCATGCATGAGTAGCCCCACCACGAACTGGCTTAGTGCAGCTACATATGGCCTGTTGTTGTCGGGGGCTCGCTGCACAGACATGATCTTGTGCGAGACTGGCATGAGCGCATGGATTGGTGCGAGATTCACGAGGCGCTTGAGGACATCGGGCGTAATATTTTTAATCTCGCCCTCGAGGATTAGGTCATATGTCTCATAACAACCTTGTTGCCCATACGCGACATAGACGTTACGAGGGATGGGGCCATACTTGGCGAACGCGCTGGCCAAGAGGTCGTAATCAAATTTATTGATGTCCACGAGGTTTGGTTGAAGCCCGAGCCTATAAATTCATGTTTAAACGCCGGCATACAGATGAAACAGGAGAGCACGCACCCCATGACGATTTCATGCCAACTCCAAGGATTCATAGTCCATATTTGACCCTTTGCTTGCTAGTGAAGCAAACATTCGGGGGTCAGAGTCTAGCTATGCAAGGATGACACTTTAACGAGCCCACCTTAAGCCACCCTTTATATCGTGTTTGTTGTGGTGATGTGGTTTGAACCCCGAATACATTCTTCCATAACGCAGCATCCGGCGGATCGACCGCAACGCCCAGGTCGAACAGAGACCAGATGTTTTCTGTTCGGAGAGCGTTTACAGCTTCTTCTGAGGAGTTATCGGATGCACCGCGGGCGGAAAAATAGATAGAAGGGTCGGAATCCATGGTAAAAATTGTTGGCAGTTTGTCGCGAAGACGGCACCGTAGGGCATACCATAAGAAACATGTTTTTCCTCCACAAAATATTAAGCACAACTTTCCTAAATTTTTATATTCCGACATACTTACCTATTCCAGGGTTACCCAAAATAGCAATTCCCCCCCGTGGGTATGCTGTCGATTCTCGCTCGAGGTTCTTCAATGCGAGGGCATATTCTTCACGGATGAGGATAGAAGCCGGAGCATTGATCATAGTGTTCTTCATATCGAGATATTGAATAGACACTGAGCTTGTCAACGTGTCGTCGATGTCCATGTCATCCTGGCCATCGGCTATGGGCACCTGCACCGTCTGGATGTCCAAGGGATTTCCCCACCACGCCTTCCAGGTTGCCGTGGCTTCGTCGAAGAGCTTTTGATGTATATAGTTCGTGGGATTAGAAGAACTTGGGTTAATGGAACCTAGTCAAAGGTATAAGCGATGACATCGTGTTGAGGATGCCAGCAATGTTCATGATTAAGAAACACAGAAGATGAAGCATTGCTCACTCGTATGTCCTCGCACCAGGACATGGAGATGTCCGCCCAACGGGTTGTCAAACACACTTGACAATGTCTGCACGGCCCGTGCATGGTTTTCGTTTTCAAAGGCATATTCTTTGACCGTCGGGGTATACTCTGAGTCGAAGAGAATCGAGACTTTCCATATCTGAAGGTCATCGGCATCGATATGGGCAAGGGACACCGAGTTCTTGGCCTTGATCGCATCTTTCAGATCTCCTACAGTAGTCTCTGTGCTCGCAATACGAATTACGAACATATGGTGTTCAGGCTCATCGCCATATAGTAGGCAGTTGAGAACGATTTCGCGTGAAGCCATTGTGGCAGTGGAGGTGGCAAGGCCAAAGCGAGGCTTGATTTCCATTTTCATACAGGCCTTTCGTTCCCACGTTCTCAAAATTGGCCGAGAGCTCAGCTTTTTTGTTGTGTCAGGATATTTAACGCGCTGTTTAGCTCATGCACAGACTCTGTGCTCTTTCCACTCCTCCATCTCCACAGCATATATGATCCAGGATGCAGTGCTCGTAGTTAAGTTAGTCCCCATGCAATATATAGTGTCCTGAAGATATCCCGTCACTACTGGCTGCAGATCTAGATACAACCAGCCCCGATTTCCCGAAACTCACACCTTCTCTTGAATTTGCTTGAAGGCGGGAAACTGGAGGCACTTGGGGGTGTGATAGATTTCATGGCGTCTATACTGATCGTTTGGAGCCTCCAGGACGGGAGAGAGCACAACGGGGTTGGATGGGCTCAAACGAGTGGGGAAAAGGTAGGGAATACAGTATAAAGTACTTATATACCGAATCTAATCTCCGTTTGATCTCTGATCCACGCGCGTCGCACGAGGCGCTCACCGTATACCCCCTAAACTCTATCAGGGTGGCTGAAAGGCTTTGCATTGGATAGGATGATCCTTTTGCGGCTCCCGTTTGAAGCTAGATTGACGGGCACTTATTTTCCTGGCAAATGGCCAGCCGAGATATATTACACATTCCCCACGACATGCCACACAGTGCATTCATTCATTTTACCAGATGAATATTGTGATACTTGATCAATTGCACTGGCAGCAGGTGACAGGTAATCAGAGACATCTAGCGGTGAACATTTCATTCAAGAATTCAAGAAATTCATTATGTGCGACCAATGAAACTAATCAGGTAATTAGAAATTAAATGGTGGAGTGGGGGCATGTTCCAGGGCGGGTGAGGAGATTTAAATGTGAAGGTATAGACATGAGTCGTTATATTCGTAATTATCGTACTGTCAGTTCACATGATAGTGCACCAACGGGACTTTGTTTCTTCGTCCCCTGGGGACACAACAGGCGTGACAGCAGGTTCAGATTGAGCGGAATCCTGGGACGCCGACCTGATAAACTCTCCGGTGGCGACATCGGTCGACGTTCTGGTCTTGATGACATCTGGGACCGCTGGAGATGGAGTGAACTATCCACCAGGGAAGAACCGCGATATTGCGGATTCGATCCTCTTGCGCGGAGCTGATTCAACTGGGTCCTCGGGCACATTCAGGGCGTCCGATGTGGTCAAATGCGGCGGCAGGGAGGGTCTGAGCAAAGTACATCAGCCCATGTGAAAGATAGACATTGTCAGATGGACTCACTTCTTGGCAGCTTCCTGAGCATCAAGTGAAGGAATGAGCGGTATGTAGATACAAAATAGTAATCGAGATCGCCAAACCGGTGCTGGTGAGATGACATACGCGAGCGGGGCTGCCAGGACCCCACACCAAGGCTGAGCGAAGTTCTCTTCGAACGCGGGCCGTAATGAGAGTGGGCGCCTGCAAGGGGTTCATAGCAGGAACACCAAGGTTGGCCGATGTTCTCTGGAACGACGGACGGACAGAGGGCCGCTGGGAGGAATGCACGGACGGGGTAATGGGGAAACCTTTGGTGGAGCTGTTCGACAACGCGCGCTTGTGGCCAGATGGGTCATCGGCGAGAACAGGGTAGGTAGCTCTTCGATCTAGGCACTAAGCTCCCGCGCCGAGATACACTCGTTCTTGGGGTCTTCGAGATGCAGAAAACCTTGCTGGCAAGGAACTCGGCAACCGGACGAGTCATGCCTGTGAAACGCTACATGAAGCGCTCAATAGGCTGGTCGAGGAACCGTAGACCCGGTCGGTTGCCCATGTCAGAGGACCCCAGATTGTCGGTGGATAGACCAAAATCGGTAAGCTTGACTACGAGCTTGCGCTTGCGTTTACCATTCGTCGACGCCGTCCAGCCTTCCGCGGCAATGAAGTTCTCGGGCTCGATATCCCGGTGAAATGTCTGCTGGTCGTGACATGTTGCTACGGCCTCGCACATCTGCGAGAACACCGATGTAATGAGCCGAAGCCGATTTCTGGACAGGAGCTGCGTTGGATCCAGGTTCGATAGTAGACTGGAAGTGGGCGGTGTGCAGGAGGACGTGGTCAGTTCACCGGAGATAGAGTCGTCGTAGTGGTCCCAGGCTTGTTCCAAAAAGTAGAAGAGGTCCTCTCCAGGAACATATTCGAATAGCAAAAGCAGGAAAGCCGATGTTTCTAACGTATAATGTAAAGTGGCGATGTTGGGGTGTGATATTAACGACTGGTGGATAGTGGCCTGTGTGGTTTGTGAGTATGGCGGCGTAGCGGTAAAAAGGGGGGGCTCACCTCAGCTTTCTGTGCCGTCAGTGCCTCCTCGTCGAAATTGGCTTTGGACAAGCACGTTATCGCGAACTTGCCGCCGACACCTGGCTTGCACTGCGTTGAAAATTAATGAGAGTCGAGACCCTGTAGAAACCCCTGTCTTTACACCTCTTCCGGTCCACTTCACACTTCACGCGTTCCGACGAATGCTCAGGACCACATGTGGGCAGTTGTCACGAGTCCCACGGGCCGCTCGCCTCTATCAGATCTCGCCATCGCATTGCAGATATCCACATCTCCTGAAACCTACCAGGACATTCAACAGATCAATGGCTAGTTTGAACACTGCGAATGCCAGCGAACTCTTCTTGGCCGATCGGGGTGCAGTCTTGTGCAGTCTGGACATAGCCAAGTCATTCAGCCTACTCAGGTGAACATCGATTTGTCCAAAGACGCGTAGTGCATTGACTTATACGATCCTGCAGCTCCAAGGAGAAGAAATATGCGCATTATCTGGCCCAGGCAGCCTGGGCTGGCGCGCGCGTTATTCAGGGGCAGTGGACACCGCAAGCACAGAACCTCTATGATCTGTTAATCTTGACGTTCTCCGACCATGGGAAACCTGTGGACTTGGCTGCTCTCCAGAAGAAGGCCGGTCTTACCGACGAGGAATGGGAGGACTTGCTGCAGTATACTACTCAGGTGAGTAATGGTACATCTTGGTGCATACACGTCGTAACAGCGGAGATACATAGGTTCTATCGAACTTGGTAAACTACCGCTCATTCGGCTTCACCAAGATAATCCCGCGGATCTCTCCATCCAAATTTGAAGCCGTGGTGGAACAGTCTGCGAATCCGAACGCAGCCTCTACGTTATGGGCGGAAGTAATTACCTTACCCTTTGAACGGGAGGTGGAATGGTCTGCTGACTCCGTTATAGTTGAAGGACCATATATACGCTGTCACGCCGGAAGACAGTCTCTCCATCGGTAAACGCAGTGAAGGACATGTGAGGTCTTCATCTCATGCCACAGAATACATATCACTGACGGTTATTGCCCACAGGTGTCAAACTACTATCTCGGGGAAGTAATAACAGACGAAGAGGTCGCCGCGGTCCAGGCGGCTGCAGAATCCATCAACGTGGATGTGCTTAACACTCGGTGAGTGCGTTTTGAAACTTGCCGATATCACGCTTTACCAAGCTTCGGTTTCTTAGGGTTCGCAAGAATGGAGCCAACGACTTTACATTGTTGGTGGCGTCGGCCGACACTCACCCGCCGGCGGACCATAGTATAAAATGCCAAGGCAACGAAGCGAAGCTGAAGGTCGAATATGGTGATTTTGCAAAGCCCCTGCAAAAGGCGGTAGACGCTCTTAACGAGGTTAGTTACGAATCCCCCAAGTGATCAAAGCAAAGCCCTGACACCATCCACCCCACCAGGCCAAGAAATACACAGCCAACGAGAATCAAACGCAGATGATAGAGGGATACATCAAATCGTAAGATCTATCTCCTCTCTACTTTCATAACGCTTAACGGCGTGAAATGGCAGATTCTCGACAGGCTCTATTCTTGATCACAAGGCAGCATCGACTGCCTGGGTAAAAGACGTAGGCCCTGTAGTGGAAAGCTACATAGGATTCATCGAGACCTATGTCGACCCCTACGGCGGTCGTGCGGAGTGGGAAGGTGATTCTAATCAACCCTCCAACCACTACACTGTTCTTATGCATTCTTCACGGCAAGGTTTCACGGCTATCGTGAACAAGGAGCTCAGCGCAAAGTACGAAACATTGGTGAACAGCGCACCCGAACTCATCAAAGTCCTTCCGTGGGGCAAAGACTTTGAGGTTGATGTGTTCCGTAAACCCGACTTCACGGCTCTAGAAGTTCTCTCTTTTGCCACTGGAGGTACGCCTTTCATATAGGTTAACTGCATCGATGAATCTGAAGTCTCTTCACAGGTATTCCAGCTGGGATTAACGTAGGGTTATAGTATCTCGCTCGCGCTTGGTCACAACTGATGCGAGTTATCGTTTGTTTGTAGATTCCTGTATGTCGTTTGTGAATGGGTCCGAATCAAGCCTAACGATTTCACAGAATTACTACGACATTCGGGAATCTACGGGATTCAAAAATGTCTCCCTTGCTGTGAGTACAATATCAAAAATATCGTGATTTCGCATTACTAAATGAACTTCAGAATATCTTAGCCGCCAAGTCCCCGAGTGAGCTCTTTTCCAGTTACGGTGGAGAAACCTTTTAAAGTTGTATCTTAGACGAAGAGTTGACATTCATTCATCCTGATGATGTAAGTTTCCCTCTCCTTCGCGCATTCGGTCACTGACCCTGGCATTGGCAGGTGGAACTGTACAATAAGTGGGACTCAAAAGCTTTCGAGCTTCAGGTTGCAAACCACGAGCTCCTTGGCCATGGTTCTGGCAAGCTGTTCCAGGAGGACGCAGATGGCAAAAAGAACTTTGACCCCGAGAAGGTTGGTTAGACTATCTTGTCCTACATCATCTATACATGAACTGAACCTCATGTTAAAGGTCATCAACCCATTGACGGGGAAGCACATGTATGTTCTGCCTCTTTGCTCCCTGTCCAGACTGTTCTAAAACGCGGTTGTATCTTTAGAACTTCGTGGTACAAACCTGAGCAAACTCCAGGGTCAGTCCTCGGAGAGGTTTCTTCGTCGATGGAAGAATGCAGGGCCGAGACCGTTGCTCTCTATCGTACGTACTTGCTATTTATCAAAGCCAGCCATTATAAGCATCCCTCATTGCTGATTCATCGTCCCTACAGTCGTTAGCAACCCCGATATCCTTAAGATCTTCAATGTGTGTCGCGATTATCCCCATGTCGCCTCATATACTGAATCACATGGGCCTTGACAGTACACCGATAAGCAAGAAATCGAAGAAATCCAGTATATCACATTCCTTCTCATGGCACGCGCTGGAATACGCGCACTCGAATTCTATGACCCTAAGACCAAAAAGCACGGGCAGGCACATATGCAGGCTCGGTGAGTGCCTATTCTTACGAGCCGTTGTCCTTCTCAACGTTCACAATCAGACTGGGTATCACGCAATTCTTGATCAAAGAAGGCATCGCTCGTCTTGAAGAAGTGCGCAGTTCAGACGGCAAGCTCGAAAACGCTTATGTTCGGGTATGCATCGCTTTAAATTTGCCGCTCTGTTTGGTTTCCTGACACGATGTCACCTAGGTTGATCGGCAAAAGGTCCTATCGCAGGGAAGGGATGTAGCAGGAAAGCTCTTACTTGAGCTGCAAGTAAGGAAAAGTACTGCAGACGTTGGAGCCAAGCAGTACTACACAACGTTGACAGCGCCTCTGCCTGGCTGGGATGCTGAGATCCGAGATTTGGTTGTGAAAAAGAAACTGGTACGTGGGAAGAATCTCGCGATGCACTCACGCAACTGATCTACGCGCGTGATTTAGCCGAGGAAAGTATTCGTACAACCGAACACCTTCGTAGTGGACGGGGAGGCCACGCTGAAGGAGTACCCCTTGACTGCATCCGGGGTCATCGATAGCTTCATCGAAAGGGATCTTTGAGAAGCCATGGCGTGTGCTGTTTGATTTTCTCATATCTGAATTGAATAGGCTTGTTATCAGCCCATTATTCCTCGCCCTCTGGTATCACTGCCAGCCCTGTTTGCCTCCGGCTTTTGTGCCTCCTTTGACAGCCTCCTTCCTTTCATGCATGTTTGTCCGCCACCCTCCAGTACCAGCCCCCTTTGGCCCCTTTGTTGGCTCCTTTGTTAGCCAGCCCATTTCCGCGCATATATGTTCCCCGCAGTGCTGAGCAGTAAGTGGCCTGTCAGTGAGTGATAGCGACAGTACTAGTTGGGTGTGACTTCTCTCTGCGGAAGGCCGTTAATGCGCTTACTCCACCACTGCCACTTCCATAGAAAAATCCAGACCTCCCAGCGAACGAGCCCGAATTCGGAACGAGCCTGCTCAACTATTTCCACACCGCCCCGCCACATGTCGCGTGGCCTCCGGCGCTTGTTTGAGAACGTCAATTTGACCCGGCAGGATTATGAATACCTCTGCTCTACTACTTCTCACTGCTGTGCTCACAGCTGTGCAGCAATCTTTGGAGCGAGTTTTACAGTAGCGGACTTATCCCCGCCAATCTCTGTAAAATGGCATTAGTGACCAACGGATGGCTGTATAGCATCTTCTCCACTCTCCACCATAGACCCAGCTTCCGTAATTGCATATATCGCATCAAGCGCGATATCTACAAACAGGTGGGTAGAGGATACCAAGAAAAAGGAAGCAGCAATGAGTCATCTTGCTACCACTGTCAACCTGGTCTATCTTATCCTGTCGCCCTTGGAAATCGACAAAAATTCCCAAAGTCTCACACCCTCGATCCTCGCATCTCTTGTTAGTCTTGCAGATGTACTGAGCCGGATCAAAGAGTACTCGAACCTGTGGGCGGACAAAAGCGTCAGGTTCAGTAAGCTGATGGGATTTTTGGCCCCATCGGGTGTGCTGCAGCCTGAGGACCTCTGCGATGACTCGGAACTATGTACTGCAACAGCATCTTATTGCTGTTTCGCTTTCTTTGCATGTATCTACATTCTTACAAGGCAAAAGCAAGGCGTTGGTCCCTGTGAAGGAGCCATCCGCCGTGACTCTGATGAAAAGCCCACAAGCACGCGAGTTCTGGCACGTCTCGACGTGCTCCGGCCCAACAGACTTGCGATAGTTTTACATGGCCCGTAGCGAGAAAAGGGGAGGCAAACACCCGCTTTCCGCGCGTTCCTAACTGGGCACAGGACACGCGAAGGAGTCGATTGGACACCAAATGTCTACATAACTAATCAAATCGATTTTTACTGCAAGAGGTGTGGCATGTTGTCCTCCAGTAGCATGAAATCATCGTGCTCCTTCTCCATTTTCCCACCCCTCTTGACTCCCGTATGCCATGTAATGTCTGAATCATTTATGACGGCCGGGTATCGTCCTGTCCCCTCCTTCGCGCACCAGTCGAAATCAATCAGCTTGGCAGTCTCGCCGTCAACCATGATGTTGGGCAAACGAAGGTCCCCAAAGACGAAGCCTTCATCATGCAAGATCTTCACGGCATTCTGAACGTGCTCGTATTGCTTCACCGAGAGCTCTTTGTCATGATCGTAAGCAGTCTTGCCTTCCGCAAACTCCATTACTACCATTTTAAGCGAGCCACAACTCCCGTGGGTATTCCCAGTATCGAAACCCGAGTAGAGGAGGTTTGGGGCAAGGCCGTTGGTTGCGAGCAGTCTATGGGCATCGGTGTTGTATTGTTGTGTAAACTTGACGACAATGAACTCTTTCTTGTCGGTGAGTGCTTTGAACACAGGTTTTGTCAAACTCGACGACGCGAGTTTCTCGAGGTAGTGAAAACTAACGAACCCGTTATCCGATACAGGATATGAGCGGATGTGAGGGAAGAATCGGGTAAATGTGGTGTCAGTGTTGCCAAGCTTCAAGGCCTGATAGTGCTCAGCGAGCGACTGAAGCGATGTGCGCAGAGCTAAGAGCACACGTGCAAAGCGGTCCAGTTGGGCGTTATCAGCAGGATCAATGTCCAGCTGCATCCAATCGGTCAAGGGTTTGACTATGACATAGTCAGTGAACACGGCGCCGAGGATCCTGATGTGAGGCCCTGCAACGGCGATGAGGAAGCATGGACAGTTCGAAGTGGCCAAAAGTTGTTGCATCTATAGCAGTTCAATGGTCAATGGACATTCAATATCAAACAAAATCTGTGAGCACGATTGAAAGTCCTACCTCTGGCTGCGCCATATAAAATGCGTACGCGAAAGACGCCTGCGCGGCTGGATCGCAATTTCCAGATCCAATCTCGTTTTTCATTTCCACCACAGCGAGGAAGGCTACCATCTCTTTCTTCTCCAATATTATCACTCTATCGGCGGAGACGCAGCGGGGCCCGCTGGCAGGCCTTACTTTGAGTTCTTGGGCAAGAAGTTTCGCCAGGTCTGCGTACATTCCCTCCTCGCGGGCTTCTTCAGTCTTGTATATCGCTGCAGCTTTAACACATAGATTGGCAACGTCTCCGTAATCTTCTGGCGAGATTTTGAGGGTTGTTTTGTTCGCATCAGTCCTGAATTCGTCAAAGATGCAGTGATAAAGTTCAACCGGAAGTCCGTGATTTTGCAATGGCCGGCCGTTCAGGATGCGTGTGGTCGCCGTATTTTGTAGTTTCAACAAATTGGTTGCCAAAGCAGACGAAGACGGTGGCGGTGATTTCAGGCGAGCCGATACTGCTCGTTTTTGCCCTGAGGACTAGATTGAGGGGGAAGCGAACATCAGAGATAAATCAGAGACTCACTTTTTTCCAAAGCTGGACCATCAAGACGATCAACCTCAACGTCTGACTGAGGTCCGGGGATAGCAGCAACTACCAGCAACATTCATGATTGAGAAACACAGAAGATGAAGCATAGCTCACCCTCATGTCCTCGCACCAGGACATGGAGATGTTCGTCCAACAGGTCGTCAAATACGCTTGATAATGTCCTCACGCTCCGTGGACGGTTTTCGTTTTCAAAGGCATATTCTTTGACCCTCGTGGTATACTGTGAGTCGTCGAAGGGAATCGAGACTTTCCATATCTGAAGGTTTTTGGCGTCGATATGGGCAAGGGACACCGAGTTCTTGGCCTTGATCGCATCTCTCAAATCTCCTACAGTCTCTGTGCTCGCAATACGAATTTTGAATGTACCGTCTTCAGGCTCATCGCCATATAGTAGGCAGTAGAGAATGATTTCGCGTGAAGCCAATGTAGCAGTGGTGGTGGTGAGGTTAGATGTAGAAAGGCTTGATGGAGATCGCAGAATATATGGCGTTGCACTTTCATGTCCATCCGCGCGCCAGGCCTTTCGTTTCCACGCTCTCATTAGCCGAGAGCTCAGCTTTCCTATTGCGTCAGGATACTGTACTCATACGACCTTAGGTTCGGGCTGATTTCTTGTGACCGAGGTCACTGACAAGTTCGGATGTTCGGATGCCCTTGCGACGTGGGACGAACTTAAGTTCAAAATGAGGTCTAAAATGGCGATCCGCCTGACTTTTGGGCGGCTCGGGCGAGGCTCGGGCGAAAAAATTGTCCCAGGAGAATCGGGATGTTCAAAGCCCAGATTTCCTTGTGACAGTCACGCGAGAAACTATCATAATAATAGGCTCAGTTCGGAGGGCCTTGGGACAGGTGACGAACTTAAGGTCGTATGAGTACAGTAGCGCGCTATCTGGCTCATGCACTCTGTGCTCTTTCCACTCCTCCTCCATCTCCGCAGTATATATGATCCAGGATGCAGTGTTCATAGTTAAGTTAGTCCCCATGCAATATATAGTGTCCTGAAGATACCCCCAGACATTCATTGCTGCACATACAGCCAGGCCAGCCTCAATTTCCTGAAACTCACACCTTCTCCTGAATTTGCTTGAAGGCGGGAAATTGGAGGCACTTGGGTGGCTGAAAGGCTTTGCATTGGATGGGATGACCCTTTTGCGGCTCCCGTTTGAAGCTAGATTGACGGGCACTTGTTTTCCTGGCAAATGGCCAGCCGAGAATTATCCCCACGACATGCCACACAGTGCATTCATTTATTTTACCAGATGAATCTTGGGATACTTGATCAATTGCACTGGCAGCAGGTAATCAGAGTCATCTAGCGATGAACATTTCATTCAAGAATTCAAGAAATTAATTATGTGCGACCCATGAAACTAATCAGGTAATTAGAAAGTAAATGGTGGAGTGGGGGTATGTTCCAGGGCGGGTGAGGAGATTCAAATGTGAAGGTATAGACATGAGTCGTTATATTCGTAATTATCGTACTGTCAGTTCACATGATAGTGCACCAACGGGACTTTGTTTCTTCGTCCCCTGGGGACACGACAGGCGTGACAGCAGGTTCAGATTGAGCGGAATCCTGGGATGCCGACCTGATAAACTCTCCGGTGGCGACATCGGTCGACGTTCTGGTCTTGATGACATCTGGGACCGTTGGAGATGAAGTGAACCATCCACCAGGGAAGAACCGCGATATTGCGGATTCGGTCCTCTTGCGCGGAGCTGATTCAACTGGGTCCTCAGGCACATTCAGGGCGTCCGACGTGGTCAAATGCGGCAGAGAAGGTCTGAGAAAAGTACATCAGCATGTATGAAAGATGGACATTGTCAGATGGACTCACTTCTTGGCAGCTTCCTGAGCATCAGCGTCAACCGTCGCTGGGAAAACCTCTTTCTGGAGAAGGTCCTGTACCTGCGAGGGTTCAGTTTCCGCATCTTCGGCTTTGACAGCTTCATCCGGTCCCTGCGTGGTGACCGCATAAGACGGAGTCCAAGGGGAGGCAGGCCTATCCGGAATGGTGATCTCAGGAATAACAAGAGCGTCATCATCTGGCACCTCTGCCTTTGGCTCCTCGATCAAGGATTCGGTCGGCGCGGCAATTGAGGCAGGCTTCAACTCGACATCGTGCGCAGGTGACGCAGAACGTTCTCCCGACTCGGCAGGTGGCGATAGCTGCTCCAACTCGTCCAGTTCTGCAGCGTCCGGGCCCACACTGCCCTGCCTGCTAACTGAATAGGAAGGAGTCCACGGCGACTTAGGAGGGGGCAGCTGCTCAAGCTCCTCCAGATCTGCAGCATCCTTAGACACACTACCCTGTCTGCTGACGGAATAGGATGGAGTCCACGGTGACTTCGGTCTTTCCTCCTCGGCTGGAAGGTTGATAGAGAGTTGCGACGGAGACTTCGAAACGATGGCTTCTTGTGGGCTTGAAGTGCCAGGAATTTCGTGTGTGAATGAGTTCTCTTGAACATCTGGACTCTGACTGACGTCGATTGACGGTAGTGGTGAAACCTCCTCGTGGCTGCTGGGTTCGATGGCAGGCGGTAGCTGTTCGAGCTGTTCGATTTCTGCTGCGCCCTGGTTGCTCACAGAGTAGGAGGGGGTCCAAGGCGACTTGGGCCTTTCTTCCTCGGTGGAGACTGGCGAGGATGACTTGAAAGCGATGGGAATGTGGTGCGTCGACGAGTGCTCCTGAACTTCTGCGCTCTCAGTAACGTCGATCGAAGGGACCGGTGAAACATGCTCCAATTCAGGAGCGGTGTCCTTCTCGGGGGCGGCGTCGGGGGCGGCTTCGACGGCGGGTGGCAGCTGCTCGAGCTGCTCGATTTCTGCTGCATCAGGAGACGCAGAGCCTTGGTTGATCACAGAGTAAGAGGGGGTCCAAGGCGACTTGGGCCTGTCCTCTTCCGCGGCAGGGCTGGCGGCAGGGGGGGAGGTGGAGGCTTGCGATGAAGACTTGAAGGCGATGGGGATGTGGTGCGTCGACGAGTGCTCCTGAACTTCTGCGCTCTCAGTAACATCGATCGAGGGGACTGGTGCAACCTGCTCCAATTCAGGAGCGGCGTCTACGACAATAACAGCATCAGGGACGGCTTCAACGTGGGACGTCGGCTGTTCGACTTCAACAGCGGATGGCAGCTGTTCAAGCTGCTCAATTTCTGTGGCATCCTGAGAGACGGTGCCTTGGTTGATCACCGAGTACGAGGGGGTCCATGGTGATTTAGGCCGTTCCTCCTCGGATTGTTGTACGGGAGCTGAGGCACCCACAGATAGCTGCGAAGGGGACTTCAAAGAACAGTCAGATTGGTATGAGGTGTTGCACACGAGAACGTACCTTGGGGACGGGCACCTCGTCAGTATCAGTATCCTGGGTGACCGCGGGAGTTTCTTCGGGCTCTTCGCTTGATGTTATATCAATGGAAGGAATGTTCGGTGACTGGGCCACTTCAGCGGCCTCGCTGGATTCCAAAGTCAAAGACTCAGCCACAGGCTCCGATGCTAATACTGCTTCAGGAGTTTCGACGGTGACGCTGGGGGGCAGTTGGTCCAGCTCGTCCAATTCCTTTGCATCGTTTGCGACAGTACCCTGCGACACGACTGAGTAAGAGGGTGTCCATGGCGACTTGGGCCTCTCCTCCTTTGTTTCTTCATCGCCGGAGTGCAAAGAGGTCGTGTCCAAAGCTAGAACCGAGGGAGACTGTAATAGCTCAGTACATCGTCAGATCTACGAAGAAGAGAATGGCTACCTTTGATGTGGGCTCAAGTGCGTGAATTGATTCGGGAGCATGGATTGAACCGGCAGCACTGTCGGGTGCCTCCTCAACAGCTGCTGCTTCGACCTCAAACGAAGCGGGCTCTACAGCATCGACATGGTCAAAGACAATATCGGGCGTGGCTGAAGCTGGCAAATCATGTTCGACGGCTTCAGGAGCCTGAGCCTCTTCAACAGCCGTTACTTCAGCCTCAGTCGTCTCAGGCTCCACATCGGCACAGTCAAGGACAACCTCGGGCACAGCTGGCGTAGCCTCTTCTGCATCCTCAGGCGTCTCTGCGGCTGTCTCTGCAGATCCTTGGGTCGTGACGCTGTAAGATGGCATCCAAGGAGACTTGGGCCTCTCGATCTCTTCGCTCGTCTTGACGCTCAACTGATCAGCAGATTCTTCAACCTGGCATCCAATGTCAGTACGAGATTGCCAATGCTGCAGTGCATTTACGTACCGCGTCGTGCACGATGGGGGCCTCTTCGACAGCTTCAGGTTCCGCAATGGTTTCATCAGCGACAGCAGCCACTTCTGCAACCGCGTCCTGGGCCTCCTCTGGCACCTCATGGGGATGTGCAGTCTCGAGGACCTGGTCTTCCTCGTTGGGCACTTCACTGTCAGCGGCAGCAACCGCGCCGACATCGGCTTCAGCCGGTGTCGCCTCGTGTTGTTCAGGCTCGGCCGCCTCGGGGATGGGAGCCTCCTCGTTGACGTGAGGGGCCTCGGAGACGGTCTCAGCGGGTGCAGCCTCTTCCAGTGCGGCAGGCTCCACAGATTCGTTGAGCTCGGAGGTCTCTTCTTCCTCTGCAGCCACAGCGACAGGCTCGACTTCAGCAATGGGTGTCTCCTCTTGCTCTTCGGCTACTGTAATAGGCTGGACTGCAGCCCCATGAGTCTCTTCGGCCACGGCGGTAGGCTGGACTTCAGCAACGGAAGCCTCTTCAGCCACGGTGACAGGTTCGGCTGCAGCCACTGGTGCTTCTTCCTCTTCAGCAACAGCAGCAGGCTCAACTTCAGCGACGGGAGTCTCTTCAACGGCAGCGACATGCTCGACCTCAGTCACGGGAGTCTCCTCCTCAGCAGCAGCAACAGGCTCAACTTCAGCAACAGGGGTGTCTTCGACCGCGGCGGCAGGCTCGACTTTAGTTACAGGAGTCTCTTCTTCAACGTGGGTTTCAGAGGGTGTGATCTCGGCGGGAGAAGCCTCAGCCTCTTCGGCAATGGCAACAGGCTCGACCTCGGCAACGGGAGTTTCTTCTTCAACATGTGTTTCAGAAGGGGTGATCTTGGCGGGAGGGGCCTCAACCTCTTCGGCAACGGCAACAGGCTCGACTTCAGCAACGGGGGTGTCTTCAGCCACGGCGGCAGGCTCAACGTCTGCCACAGGAGTCTCTTCTTCAACGTGGGTTTCAGAAGGGGTGATCTCGGCGGGAGGAGCCTCAGCCTCTTCGGCAACGACAACGGGCTCGACTTCAGCAGCGGGAGTCTCTTCTTCAACATGGGTTTCAGAAGATGTGATCTCGGCGGGAGGGGCCTCTGCCTCACTGGCGGGTGCGTCGGGTTCTGTGAAGATGGAGTCTATGTGGTTGGCGGGGACTTCTTCGTGAGCTGCAGCTGCCTCGGCCACGGGTGTCTCTGCCGATGCGTCCACCACTTCCGGTTCCTCGTGAGCGACCTCCTCTTCTGCGGCGATAGCGTGTTCGGCGACCGGATCGACGGGTGTCTCTGCCGGGGTATCGACCACTTCCGGTTCGGTCGACGGTGTCTCGAGCGTGTTATCCTCTTCTGCGGCGTGTTCGACGACCTCAGGTTCTGGTTCCGGAGCACTTTCATGCGCCTCGTCCAGTTCTACAGGTGCCTCCGCGTCGGTGGCAGTGCTGGTGGGAGGTGCTTCCTGTAGACGAATTTGCAATGATGAGTAAACACGATCCCTACCTTCGCCGCAGGACGTTACCTCAGGAATGACGTGCGCGCCGTTCAGCACTACCTCATGCTCGACGGGGGTGGCAGCCTCTGGTATGCTCTCAGGATGGGGTGTGTATTCCTTATCTGCCTCAAGCGTCTTCGCGATGGGCTCATAAGGGCGCGGCAATTGGGTCTTCTCCTGCACAGCGCATCAGTATAGGAACAGTGTATCGTTCACGGCTAGAAGAGACGCTTACTGCGGCACTATCTATTGATGTTCGCGCAATCTCTTCAGACGCGCTGCGAGATACGGTGTCTTGCGACCCTGTCTCCTGCGCGTCGTCAGCAGCTTTGTGTAGTGCCGACGCGTCGTTTATGTCGGGAATATGAGAGTCCGCGTTGGCTGACTCCTGCAGGCCGTTCTGCTCGTTGGATATGTGCTCAAGAGTGCTGATAGGTCCTTCCGTCGCCATAGCGTAGTATATTCGGGATCAAGGGAAGCGAGCGTGTGGGCTTGGAGTGCGAACTTTACCTTGGTGCTGAGGGTAAACAAGCTGATTGCCAGCGAACGTCAATGGAAAAGTCGTTGGTGATGGTATGAGCTGGCGGAAATTGGGCACTTCAAGCGAGAGTTGCAAAATGGACAGTTGGAAGCGCCCACTTTTCCCCAAAAGGCAACACTCCTGTCCTTCCCATGGCGCAGCAAACCGTCAGCTGCAGAGCACCCATGACACTATGACCCCAGAACGGGTGAATCACCCCAGGCGCACACGACACGTTTCATGGCGGCAAACACAAAGTATGCACATTTTTCTACAAACACAAAGAATCTCCACGATACCCAGAGGAAGTGGAGGAGAAAGTACTAAAAAGGGACGATATGGGCAAAACACTAAATTCTAGAAAAGACAGTGGAGTGGTGGTCTGTACTTAGGCAATGGTAGTCCAATTCGTCATAGGGTGCGCATAAGTCCGTGCGGTCATCATATATGTAAAAGGCATCTAAGGAAGTAGACAAACCATTTACAAAAGGAGAGCAGCGGCGAGACCGAGGACACCAGTCATGCCGAACGCAGATACAGTCGAGATGGACGCGCCGTTGCTGGAGCTGCTGCCAGTGGCGGAGGGGCTCGCGCTGCTGCCGGATGCAGTCCCGGAGCCGGAGCCGGTGGCAGAGGCACTTCCACTAGCAGAGGACGAGCCACCGGTGCTGGACGCACCGCCGGACGCACCGCCAGAGCCCTCGACGACCGTGGTGTTCAAACAGCTATGAAAGAGGTAGCAGTTAGTAACGAGTCTACTCATAACCGGCGACCATGACATACGTAGTAGATGAGCCTGCAATGATGGTGGCTTGGGCAGAGAAGCCGTTGGTACCGGTGCTGTCCTTGATGTCAGCATTGAAGTTGGTTCCAGCCTGCAAGTCGACGGTCCAGGTGAGGAAGAGGTCCGAGGTCTGAGCGAACTGCTTGATGGGGTTGGCTCCTTGGGCTGTAAAAGAAAACATCGGTCAGCACAACACAATTCAGCCGGATTGGCTGAAAACATACCAGGGATGAGCGTGAGGAAGTAGGGAGGCACCCCTCCGGTCCAGGTGAACTTGAAGGGTTCACATGCAACGACGTTGGAACTATGAAAAGGCAGGTGAGCTCCACAGGCTAGAAAATGTACTGTGCAACGCGACTTACGGGGAAGCGATGGTAAGAGTCTGTCCGAGGGCGGCGGGGACGAGCGCAGCGACGAAAGCGGCAATGGCGAAGGACTTCATTGTGATGGTGGTTAAGTACTTGAAAGAGTGGTAGGGTGTTGGCTTCAAAAAACGGGTTTAAGAGGAGGAGAAGACAAGGAAGAAGGCGATGATATGGAGTAGAAAGATCGCGCGTTGCGGTTTCGTCAGCCCAGGGGAATTTCAAACTCCGCTCGCACTATTCTTGGCGGCGCGCGCACATAGAAACTAACTTTGATTGTCATGACCACGATGAGCTCGTGTCTACTCAGCTTCTACTTATCAAATATCAGCAAGTTAAGCGAAAGGCACTGCATCCAAATTCCACAAAAACATGCCGATTTATCCACCAGATCGACCTGTCTTTTCTATTCAGTCACTGCCATTCAGTCACTCGCCACAGAGTCGTGATGGATCGTCAGTGATCGTGGCAGCTTCACACACTAGCCGTCGTATAGTAGTAACCGAGGCCCGACAATTAGCCACATCTCCATCATTTCATGAGCACAAACGGGAGTATCTGCCACCATCTAGATCTAGGCCCTGTGATATGCAGTACATAATCTACAAGCCAATCCAACTACTCTTACCCCCAGCATTATGCAAACTCGTCTGGCCAATCTTCACCACCCCCAACTCAACCTTTTTGAAGCTATCCACAGAAGCCCACGTATTCCGCTTCTCGCGCTTATCCCTGGCCTGCTGCGCGTCAATTGCATCGACGAGCGGGCTGGGGGTGGCCATATGCGTGGGCGACGAGGCAAAGAACGACTCGTGGGTGCTCAGAATGGACTCCGGCTCATCGGCGATCGGATTATCATGGGGTGTGTTGAACACGGGCATGAACGACTCCGCATACCACTCGTACCACACCTGGCGTTTGTTGGTCAGACGCCAGATGGAAACTTGCAGCTCGGAATTGCTCGGTAAATAGAGCGGCGCCTGCGGTGCTCGATCAGTCGCATGGCAGTACATGTACGGTTGGACGCACCTTGAAAGGGAAGAATAGAGGAAACCAACTCAGCATATCCTTGGATACGCGGTCTTTGCGGTCTGGATGTATACTGAGGCCAACATTCCCGTACAGTACCGCCTCGAAATATCCTGCGAGCCCATGCAAGACACCGGCGTGCGGAATGTGAAACGCCAGCTTCGCCGAGCGCGCATTGTGGCTGTTCGTCGGCGGCAGCCCTGCGTTTTGTTGTTCAAAATTCGTCTATCGCAGATGTGTTCAAGCGCACCTTGTGCGTTGAGAACCGCATCTTTCCTCGGATGCTCAAACTCCCAACATTCTTGCACCTGCGGGCCACACCGTTCTCCCAGGCCGCCGCTATTGCCACTGAGCAGGTTGATGGCCTGGAACATCACCACATACGGTGTCTCCAGACTCTTCTCGTCCTTGCCCGATCTCGCCTCGTTGTACAGCTTCGACGACGATATCGGCGCGAGATGGGCAGTGTACGACGAGGGTATGGAGATCCCATCGGCTACATCCCACCTTAGTTCACCGTGGCCCTGAAATTTCGTTATTCGAATGAGCACTCACGTTTGAGAAACCGAGAGGCCCCATCCAGACACTCTGGGCTGAGCTCATTGTCTCCAAAAGAACCGAGCAGCTCCGTGACGAGTATATCCGCCTTCTCTGGGACATCTACGAGCCGCATGTCACCAAAGACAAGCTCGACCGTGTCCTTCCATTCAGCTTTCTGTCGGCCCTGGAGCCTGAAATGCGTATATCAGTATGACGGACGGGGGAGTGAGTTTGGTATGTACGTACGTGACATATGCATTTGGATTCTTTTCGACTGCATATATAAAAGCTTCGCGGCGAGATCGCGTTATTGCTGATAAACAGCGTGTAACGAGTGGTCCCCTCCCGGCGCCTGCAACACATATAACACTAGGAGTGCTCATAATCAGCCGCGAGGTTCCCCACTAATGGCACACACGCACATGCGGTCGCTGGCTGGCCACTCTGACAGCGCTCGAAATATGGCCTGGAAGTCAATATAAATAAATTAAGAATCAGTGGCAACCTCTGATAACTCAAGCACGCACCTCTTCATAATTTTGATACTTTACGGGATCCTGTTCGAATGTCTGGTAAGTCAAGCTTTGCAGGTTATCCATAAGTGGCTATGCCGGCCCTCCCAAGTTAACAAAATTTCGCAACGGAGCTGCCAGAAAAGGCACACCTGCAAGGGCGCTTGAAGATAATCCTGGTAGCCGTTTGCGAAATTCTCGACAGTTCCAGCTTTCATAGACGCCTGGACCGCGGGGCTGGACTTCTCCAGGTGACGCACGTACTGCGCATATGCAGCCTCACCGCCACGCGCGTGCACCCCTGCACCAACACCTGATAGAATGATTGTAGGCCGATGCTACACCCCCATAGTTGATTAACTATGGTCCATTTCTGGTGCGTGGTAAAAGCGCGAAGCAATGACGTACCGTCATGCTGTCGCGAATAAATGACTGTGTGCCTTTGGGGAGGACCGGGTATCCTTTTGTGTTCGCGATGAACGTTGAAGCTGGTAGGAATATGTGTTGCACGGGCTCTGCCGCCCATTTGCTCAACACGCCCAAATTTAGCGGCAGCGGCGGTGTGAGGTCCAGCGCTGCATCAATCATCAGTCTCGAACATTTGGCTCAGGTGGTGAGGGGACTCACTGAGTGTGAGACGCGAGTTATAGTCGCACACAGAACGCACAATATCCCACATCTCCCAAGTCGCGTTCAGCTCCCCCTCCGGCGCGCAGGGCGGGGGCGGCTTGCTTGCGCCCCCCGGACTCAACATTGGATCATCCTGGATCTCAATTCTGGGCGTTCCTGCTCTTGTAGGACTCGAAGGCTCCCGCGGATGGAAGATAGACGGATTGTAAATGGGTATCTTTACCGAAAACCTCACGTACGGCGTGGCCTTTATGCACTCATTCACGGCGCGTGCGTAGGATACTACGTGTGCGCGGTTTTGTGGAGATGGGAGGACCACGGAGGTGATATTTAGATAGCAGGCATAGGCCAATTCCTGTTGTAACGCCTATAATTTCCTCAAGTTCAGCGGTGTCACGTGACTCGGATGGCAGCTGCAGCTCTCCTGCCCCACGACTCTGCGAGCCACACCGGGAGTAAAGCTTGGAGATGAAAGGGGAGGAGAGGCTCACAATTTCTGAATCGTGTCGGACCCAGTGGTCCTCAGAGTCGAGCTCGAGCCAGTCCGAAATCATAGCCGTTACTCCTTCTGTTTCATCTATAGACCTTATCAGCACCTCGAATACACCTGATTGTTCAGATCAAACATAACCTACCAAGTCTGGTGATGGTCACCTCGTCTCTCATAAACACGGGTGCCGCGCGCCAGGCCTCCGCTCTCTCCTCCGCGCCTACGTCCCGCTCCCCTCCCTCACCGGAGAGAATACACATTCCGCGCCAACGCGCTCGCCATTTCTCCGTGGTAAGCGGGATAGAGATAGCGTCATAGCCCTTCGATCGGCTGCTCGCCACGAGCCTGAGCACCGCAGTGTCGTTAACCTGATCGGACGGCGTGAATGCGGCGGTCAAGCGGGTGAGCTCCTCGATGTTGATGTGAGTCGATAGCGACGAGAAGCGGTCCCATGAGGAAGAAGACATTTTTGGTGGGGGTCAGTACAAAGGGTAAGCGTTGACAAATCCTGGGTATAAGGCCGAGGTACAAAGGCACGCTTGGGCACACACACAGGCGCTGATGATAAAATACAAAAGTGCCGGCGCCCGTTATCTGCAGTAATTGTATTGGCCCGATGAAAAAAAATAGATCATGCTCAGATCCATCATGGTCTCACATTCTAATCACAAATCGATATAGTCTATGTACAGTATTTTTTTCTAACGACATCCAAATCCAGCAAAGAATCCATGCAAAGCCTTATCTCCCTGCTTCTGGCCCTTCATTCCCTCTCCGCCTCTTCGTCGCATCGCCCCTATCCTCCCTCTCCTCGACCTCCCCATCCACACTCATCTCATACCCTGTCACCATGCCCTCCAGCACACTCCTCCCCACTACAGCCCTCAATTCTTCATCTGGATCCCTGCCCTCACGTTCCGCGCGCGCCATGATCTCAGCCACGCGCTCCATCAGAGCCGACGTGAGTTCCTCGGATACAACTTCCTGGGAGTGCTGCGAGGGCTGCTCAGGTTGGGAGGCAGGCACGGCGCGTAAAGGAGCAGAGGTGGTGCTGGGCGACGGCATGGGGAGGGAGGCAAGGTAGCTCGCTACGGTGGGGAAGTCCTCCTCTAGATGGTCGATTGGCTAAAATAAGCAGGTTAAACTCCGACACACTGTTGAGGGGAACGCCGAGTAGGGCTCACCGAGACACCCTCCGCGTTGACACGGTGCACATTCGCGCCATGCTCCACGAGCCACTGTGCAGTATCGACGTTCTCTACCGTGTATATCGGAGTGTCCCCGTCCTCATCTGCCACGTTCACATCTCCGCCTGTCTCCCCAGACAGCTTTAGTACACATTCTGGTGCGATTTCTGCGTGACGACGCACCGTGCGAGATGAGGTACTCCAAAATATCAACCTGACCATACGAGGCCGCTGCGTGCCTACCACAGATATTCAGTTTCTTGGATGGCACACTAGCAGTGCCGGGGGTCTCACATGGGCGTGTAGGTATATGGATCGGGCACATTGGGCGATACCGCTAGAATGGCGGAGATTCGTTAGATTTTGTTGAGGGAAGGATCACGCTTGATATATGGAGATAAGACAAGACTGAGAGTTACATTTGGTCTCGACAAGTTCCTACGCAGGCAGCGGGTGGTTTATCAGACTTGAATGTTTTATCAGATGGTTCAGAAAGGGGAGCACCTTGACACGCGCAAGATCTCCATCGCCCGCTGCGACCCATATGTTCTTCCCTGGAGCGACGTGCGTCCCGTTTTCTGTGGCTACTGGCATGTCGACTGGAGAGGATATGTGTTCGAGTTCGCCGGCCGCGGGAGAACTTGGCACCGAAAATGAACAACTTATGCAATAGCGAACCGGATCAGGATTGGCGCGCGTCCATCACGATCGAGAGTGACAGTCGGCGCGTGGTTGTGTAAATTGACTCGGCCTTAACCCAGCGAGAGCATTGCGCACAAAGGGCGAATACTTGCGAATTACATATCATGGGGAGGTATGAGGAGGGGGGGTATAAATCTGATGATGGACTAGACGACGACTGTCAAATGATGTGAAAGTCCTTCGGAACCATGTCAGGGACAGTTACAGTATGAGACATGGGAACGGGCAGCACGGACTAGCTGCGCAAGGAAGTACTCCACTTTATAGACACTAAACAACACTCGTGTTGACGTCGAGGGGGTGCAGCGTGCCTGCTCGGATATTTCGAGTCGCCTGTGCTGAGAGTGATAAGGCGAAGGAGGCGGTGGTACCTTTGCCAGAGCCGGTGGTACCGCCTCGTCGCATCGCTTATTGCGCTGAAATTCAGCTTACAGGGTAATGTAAATTAAAATAACACTTTGGATAAGCATCATGCCGTAGAGAAGTAGAAATTTGTGAGCGGGAGGAAGTCCCGAGCGTCCAATTTAACTATGTGAAATCGTAATATCCGTACGTGGACCCTGTCTTAGCCACCGACCGCACTACTTGGCCCTCTCCCCTCCAATCCCAACGACCGCGCCCTCCCCATATCCAGGCCCTTGCAACCTATCCCAAATACCCCTCACATTCGCTCTCGAAAAGAACAGCATACTGTACAATATACTAATATTGTAGTTCCCCCGCTGCCACCTGGCCCCGTCGAGCTATCTCCCTTCCCAGCCGTTGAACGATGAGCAATACCATCAACAACCCTTATGTGAACGGTTCGCCCAACACGCCGCAGAGTCTAGGGCCCATGCCGCACCAGAATGGCAAGGGCCAGCAGCAGCAGCAGCAACATATCAACGTTGGGCACGGGGATGTTTACGGTGCAACGACGGGCATGACCGCGGCCCCAGCGGCGCGACACGATGGACAGCCTACATTCGTCGATCCTATCCCGCGTCCGTTGCCCAAGATTGGTGAAACCCGCTGCTGTGAGTGCCATCGTCGTCGAACTTTCCTTGTTGCGTGGAACCCGATCACTATGATCGGTGGTGAGCTGGGTGATCGACACCCCCATTTCCCCCATTTTCTACCTCCAAACTTTGTTCCTGCATGTTCTGACGGTGAATTTGGACTATAGATTGGTCGCTTCTGTCGGCAGGGCTCGATTTCATCTACCTCGACCCGGTGCTCCAGTACCACCTCGAGGAGCAGGCCGGTGCCCTTGTCGGCAGGTCCCTGCTCGATTTCGTGCACCCCGAAGAACGCCAATCTGCCGATTTCGACCTCGGCAGTGTACTCGATAACAAGACTCTCCACGGTAGCGTCACACGGTGTGTGCCCCCTATTCTTCCATTGGTAATGACGACCCTCAAACTGACTATCCTATGCCAGCGTTCGCTACTCTCGTCTTTCGCGTATTAGATATGACCTAGGCCACCGCACGAGCCAGTCGCCCTGGCAAGAAGCAGACCGCATTGCCCTCGATGACCACTACATGGCCGTGGATATTGTCATCAATTGGGCCGCGGATGGCCTCGTCCTGTGTTTTATCCACGCTGTCACGGACCTGAGCCCCGAGGACAACGACGAGAAGCACAAGAGCCACTGGACAAACTGGTGTGGCACGCCGTACATGTCTATGCAGCAGATTGAGCTGCTCTACCAGCGTCTGCTCGTATGCGTGCCTCTCAATACCCCAGGGGGGCCAACCTCCTCCCGCGTATTCCAGATCATGTCGAATGACAACAAGGCTCTGATGATGACCTGGCCGCCTGACCAGGGCCAGGGCAGGGATTATGCGAAGCTGGTTGAAGATGTGAATATCCATTCCGGGGACAATGCAGGCGATGGCGCGAAGACGAGCTGTACCAGAAGGTACAAGGCGTGCCAGCTCAACTCTATAGGTGAAATCGAGAGCATTATCGTCCCGCACGGCACAATAATTTTTGCATGCCACAAGGTAACGCACTCATCCATTCTAATATAAGCAGCGATTAACAGTCCATGTTCCATGCAGCAACAGCAGCAATATTTCGATCAGAATGGCCAACCCTACCCTCCTCCTCCGCCACCCTATCCAGCTTCTGCGCCAGCGTACGGTAACGGTTACAACCACCCGGAAGCTCAGGCTGGCTATCCGCCCCAGCAATGGGCTGACCCCAACGCTGAAGTATCATACGCCCAGCAACAATGGAATAGCCAGCAGCAATACATGGATTCAAGCCAGGCCTTCTCCCGTCCCGAATCCGCCGCACCTGAGGCAGCCGAATATGGTTACAGTGGCAGCCCGCCGAGCGCCAGTGCCGGTGCCAATGATATCGTGCCGCCGTCGAGGCGACGCGTGAGCCCACAGGGCTCCAGCACGGGCACAGCAAAAGACAAGGGCAGCGCGAGGGGGGGTAGTGCTGCGAGCGTGTCAACTGGTGCACAGAAGTGCACCAGCTGTAAGACGTCACAGAGTCCTGAGTGGAGGAAGGGCCCAAGCGGGAAGAAGGAACTGTGCAATGCGTGGGTTTCTCTTTCTTCTCTTGTATCTGTCAATTGCTGATGCCAGTTTCATCTGGGTTGTACAGCTGCGGGCTGCGGTACGCCCGCTCGCGAGCCAAGAAGGAAGGCACGGGCTCCACGGCGAGTCGGAAGCGTAAGGATAAGAGCAGCTCATCGCTCGCAGTGGCCACTAAAACCAATAACAATGGCAAACACGCCTCAGGCTCGCTCTCGCCCGCGGAAAGGCCCGCGCGCCGTCAGCGCCTCGAGGATGCCTCGCAGTCCGGGGGCTCTGCGTCCGACGGCGAGCAGCAGAAGCCCAAGGTGGCGCCCTCCCCAGCTCCACCTGAGTCCTTTGTGCACTACGCGCACCCGAACGGTGCGCACCAGCGCAATGCACACTTGAGCGCTGAACCCTCATCATACCCTAATGCCCCAGCACACATGTCCTCTGCGCGCATGGATGGGGGGTCCTACCGCGGCTCGTCGGGGTCAGGGACGTCGTACGAACGTGACCGTGATCTACCGATGCCGCCCACTCCCGTATCTCCTGATGGCAGGATGGCCAGCGCTAGATCGATGCTAATGCTCCAGCAATAAACCGCCGCTCGTTTCAGCAAATAAACACGTATATGGGGGCTGTAATCGACGTGGCCGTGGCCCGTTTCACCCCAGACTCTCTTAATTGCGCAGCCTCCGTTGTTTTCGAGCCGAGTCGGACAATACTCTACGCAGAGCTCTTCAACAAGGACAATGCATATCATACTTGTACCCTTATTTTCGTCAGATACGTCGTTGCCCGCTGTCGTTCTTCCTCTCTTTCTTCTCTTTCTCAGCGAACCTAGTGATCCATTTTCTTTTTGCACGTACCTTATCTGTTTAAGCTCTTTTAAATGTTTCTTCGGCCTTCGCGCTTTTGCTCTCGAGCTGTTTATATATGCAACATTCTTTTCGATCAATATTTCATTGTGGGTTGTCTCCAGATTGTTTGAACCTGTTGAGGCCTTAAAACCAACGGTACTTAAGGAAGCTTGTCCGTGTGAGGAACGGGTCGAGAAATTGGTTGAGAAATCGGCGGAGCTAATGGAGGTTAAGTAGTGCCAGCAAGCACATAATAGCTGTCAGGGTGGAGCATCTATCATCCGCCCTCGATAGCTCAGTTGGAAGAGCGTGGGACTGTAATTGGTTAACATGTTCACTCTCTGAGTGTTGTAATCCCGAGGTCGCTGGTTCGATCCCGGCTCGAGGGACTTTTTGCTTGTTCATCCTCTCAGGACGCAAGACGACCTTTTTTTACCGACATGCCGTTGAGCGGCGTTGACGTCCGCAGCGCTGGCAGTAGAAGATGCATACTGCCTGTCACCCTCTGCCATCCAGTCGTTGCTGCGAACGCAACTGTCCCCCCTCGCATTCCTTGCTTATGTATACAGTGCTAGTCACAGCCGGTGCGATAGTTTCTACAGATGCGCATGAACCTCGATAGATTACACGTTTACAAAGGATTGACTTAGTCGTCGCTTTCTTATTACAACAATCAGGTGGCGCTACCGAAAATCTGGTACCGTCTGCAGATACTAGGTCCGATCTCGTCATACTGGGCTTTGGTATGGCACGAAGTGTAGAACTCGGGCTGATGAGCAAGTCTTGATTAGAATTTCAAGCAACCTAGTCAAGGAACCATGACTCACAAGAGAGGCGAGAAGTGAGCCACCGAACCAAACGGCGTACCGTTGACGCTTGTGAGAGATGACATCAACATCCACGCCAGACGACTGGACAAATGATGAGCATGTTTGGCAAGGGTGGGCGAGAAACACGACTTGCCTTGAGGACACTACCGCTAGCAGCCGAGCTTGCATCCAGTCTACGGTCGACCAATTGCTTCAAATCACGCTTGAGACGTTGGCCAAAGTGCTGGAACATTGTAGAGCCCCCCGAAAGGACAATGTTCTGTTACGACGTTTTCAGCAAGACTTCTAACGGCACGAAATTGAACAGGGCCGACCTTATAGAGCCCTCGACGAACATCAATTGGTGAAGATTGGATGACATCGTCGACAATCTGGGGTAGCGGCGTGAGGAAGTCAGAGGAGTATATCTCTGGGTTGAAGAATATCTCGGGTGCCAGAAATTTCTCATAACCAACGTCGATGCTATATTTCTGTGAGGTTATAGCATGAACTCAAATCGGCACAGGTGGATTTCGGGAAGCTGGAGACTCACGCGTCCTGTAACACTGTGCTCCCCATCAAACCTCTCAAAGTACTTGTACGGCTCCGCATCGTACTTTCTGAACTCCTTCACAATATCCTGGCATACATAGCTGAAGTTCTCCTTGACTTTCGACGCGATCTTCAACTGGTCCTCAGGGGGAATGTTGACAGTCTCCCCTCTTTCTCTCATCAAATTGAGAACGAATTGGGAAATATCGCGACCTGCGATGGGGATGTGCTTGATCGCACTGCCGATGACGTACCCTTCCGCGCAAGGAATAACGTGTGTGACACCGTCTCCAGAGTCAATAACGGTCCCAGTGAGAGTGCGGTCGGTGACACGGTTGGAGGACCAAGATGCGGCCAACGCAAGGACGGCCTGCACTGCAATGTAGAGGCCTTTGACGTTGAAAGACTCGAACATGATCTCGGCTGTTTGTTCTCTGTTCTCAGGGGGATTCAAGGGTGGCTCGGTCTGAGAGTTCGGTAAGTAACATGGAGTAAGGTAACAGATACTAAGCTCACCAGAAGGAAATAATGATCCTCAGGCTCTGCACGCAAGTACTTGAATATAGTCTGCTCCCAATAACGCTCCATATGATCCCAATTATCAATCATGCCGTGGCGAATAGGGTAGTGGACACCATATCCCGGCGTCTTGGAATTTGCGAGTGCCTCGTCTCCGATGAAGAAATCGAGGTCCTCGACACCCCGCTTCGATGCGAGATGACCTGGACGTGCAGGTACGGCCGGGCCTCGCGTATTTGATTGCGCAGCTGGTCCTCGAGTAGCGATTGCGGTTGGGAATACGCTGGTATGCGCTGATCAAAACGCGTTTCTGAGTGAACGTTGTATGTGCTTACAAGGATGGGTCAGAGTTGCCTGCAAATCTGGGTGGTGTTCTGTCAGTTCAGAGCTGGCATCGACGATTACATGCGCATACCCTATCTTTGAGTAGCCCGTTCCATTATCGCAGATGATTGGAGCCAGAAGCGCCATGGTGAAGGTGGGATTTCAATGGCAAGCAATCAGCAGCCGGTGTGCTGCGATTACGGTTGTTGGCACAGCCACCGACCCATGCCAGGTTCAAGTTCATTGCAATGCACCTATTCGGAGCCCAGGCCTACACGGAAAGCCAAAATACAACGTACACATTAAGTATCAATATAATCCATAGATGGGTGTTCATCAAAATCATTTCGCTGAACTTTCTAAAACGCCCCAAGTGTTCGCCACCTCACATCAATGTGTTTCAGCCTTGACCGGGGCTTTAATGTAGTCACTGCAGACGGCCCCCAACGCAGTCGATACACACTGTCGAACAGCTCCACCCAAGGTTTCCCTATTACCCCGTCCGTGCATTCCTCCCAGCGGCCCTCTGTCCGTCCGTCGTTCCAGAGAACGTCGGCCAACCTTGGTGTCCCTGCTATGAACCCCTTACAGGCGCCCACTCTCATTACGGCCCGCGTTCGAAGAGAACTTCGCTCAGCCTTGGTGTGAGGTCCTGGCAGCCCCGCTCGCGTATTTCATCTCACCAGCACCGGTTCGGCAATCTCGATTTCTATTTTGTATTTACATACCGCTCATTCCTTCATTTGATGCTCAGGAAGCTGCCAAGGAGTGAGTCCATCTGACAATGTCTATCTTTCACATGGACTGATGTACTTTGCTCAGACCCTCCCTGCCGCCGCATTTGACCACATCGGACGCCCTGAATGTGCCCGAGGACCCAGTTGAATCAGCTCCGCGCAAGAGGACCGAATCCGCAATATCGCGGTTCTTCCCTGGTGGATGGTTCACTTCATCTCCAACGATCCCAGATGTCATCAAGACCAGAACGTCGACCGATGTCGCCACCGGAGAGTTTATCAGGTCGGCATCCCAGGATTCCGCTCAATCTGAACCTGCTGTCACGCCTGTCGTGTCCCCTGGGGACGAAGAAACAAAGTCCCGTTGGTGCACTATCATGTGAACTGACAGTACGGTAATTACGAATATAACGACTCATGTCTAAACCTTCACATTTGAATCTCCTCACCCGCCCTGGAACATACCCCCACTCCACCATTTAATTTCTAATTACCTGATTAGTTTCATTGGTCGCACATAATTAATTTCTTGAATTCTTGAATGAAATGTTCATCGCTAGATGTCTCTGATTACCTGCTGCCAGTGCAATTGATCAAGTATCCCAAGATTCATCGGTAAAATAAATGAATGCACTGTGTGGCATGTCGTGGGGATAATCAGATCCTGACGCAATAGGAAAGCTGAGCTCTCGGCCAATGAGAGCGTGGGAACGAAAGGCCTCGCGGGATGGAAATGAAAGTGCAACGCCATATATTCTACGATCTCCATCAAGCCTTTCTACTACATCTCCACTGCTACAATGGCTTCACGCGAAATCGTTCTCAACTGCCTACTATATGGCGATGAGCCTGAACACCGTATGTTCGTAATTTCTATTGCGAGCACACGGACTGTAGCACAGTTGAAACAGGCGATCAAGGCCGAGAACTCGGTGTCCCTTGCCCATATCGACGCCGATGACCTTCAGATATGGAAAGTCTCGATTCTCTTCGACTCACAGTATACCCCGACGGTCAAAGAATATGCCTTTGAAAACGAAAACCATGCACGGGCCGTGCAGACATTGTCAAGTGTGTTTGACGACCCGTTGGACGGACATCTCCATGTCCTGGTCCGAGGACATGAGGGTGAGCAGTGCTTCGTCTTCTGTGTTTCTTAATCATGAACATTGCTGGCTTCCTCAACACGATATCATCGCTTATATCTTTGACTAGGTTCCACTATTAACCCACGTTCTTCCAGTTCCTCGAGCTATCGCCATCAAGCACTCATGGACGAAGCAAAGGCAACCTGGAAGGCGTGGTGGGGAAAGCCCCTGGACTTCAAGCTGAAGACGATGCAGTTGCCAATAGCTGTTAACCAGGATGACATGGACATCGACGACGCGTTGACAAGCTCAGTGTCTATTCGATATCTCGATATGAGGGACACTATGAGCAAGGCTCCGGCTTTTATCCTCATCCGTGAAGAATATGACATCGCACTGGAGAACCTCAAGCTAGAATCGACAATATCCGGGGGAATTGCTATTTTGGGCAACCCTGGAATAGGTATGTAGGAATATAAAAATTTAGGAAAGTTGTGCTTAATATTTTGTGGAGGAAAAACATGTTTCTTATGGTATGCCCTACGGTGCCGTCTTCGCGACAAACTGCCAACGATGTTTACCATGGATTCCGACCCTTCTATCTATTTTTCCGCCCGCGGTGCATCCGATAACTCCTCAGAAGAAGCTGTAAACGCTCTCCGAACAGAAAACATCTGGTCTCTGTTCGACCTGGGCGTTGCGGACGATCCGCCGGATGCTGCGTTATGGAAGAATGTATTCGGGGTTCAAACCACATCACCACAACAAACACGATATAAAGGGTGGCTTAAGGTGGGCTCGTTAAAGTGTCATCCTTGCATAGCTAGACTCTGACCCCCGAATGTTTGCTTCACTAGCAAGCAAAGGGTCAAATATGGACTATGAATCCTTGGAGTTGGCATGAAATCGTCATGGGGTGCGTGCTCTCCTGTTTCATCTGTATGCCGGCGTTTAAACATGAATTTATAGGCTCGGGCTTCAACCAAACCTCGTGGTCATCGATACATTTGATTACGACCTCTTGGCTAGCGCGTTCGCTAAGTATGGTCCCATCCCTCGTAACGTCTATGTCGCGTATGGGCGACACGGTTGTTATGAGACGTATGACCTAATCCTCGAGGGCGAGATTAAAAATATTACGCCCGATGTCCTCAAGCGCCTCGTGAATCTCGCACCAATCCATGCGCTCATGCCAGTCTCGCACAAGATCATGTCTGTGCAGCGAGCCCCCGACAACAACAGGCCATATGTAGCTGCACTAAGCCAGTTCGTGGTGGGGCTACTCATGCATGCTCCCAGCTTCAAGACGCTGGATAGTAAGCGCAACCTATGCGAGCGCTTAGCTGGCGTACCACATGCAGGTGTAGCTCGAGGCTGGTGCTTTAAGGCATACTGTCACGCCATGCTCACGAAGGCACCCGACGATGCTGTATCTCATTCGATCCCCACACTCGCCACCAGTGGCAAAAACACCGGAACACACTTAGTCGACCCCCACGGTCAATCCCCCGACTATGCCAGGATGTATCGGGAGACTGTCATTTATGAATCGGTGGGGGACTTTGCGACATTGCCGGCGTCAGACGGGAAATACTATATTCCAATGGCTTCAAACAACCCCGGTTTCGACTCATTCACCATCATTGGCACCGAGGCTTGGATATTCCAGATGACGGTATCTGAATCCCTCAGAGTCGATACGCTGAACCAAAAGGGCCTGGAATTGCTCAAGAAAATCCTACCACTACACCTCTCTTGGCGATACATTCTTGTTGTCCCAAAGAGTACTTCAGGCCCATCACTAACATATGTACCAATGAAGTGGGAGGGGGCAGTGGTGTCATTTCACGTCATGAGAATAGATATAACGGTTTGACTCATATAAAGATGTGGATTCGACTTGCATTTTATTTTGATTATGACAGGTTTGACTATGTATGTTGTATGGTAGTGGAAGCTCATTTTTTACACATGATCGTCGTTTTCGATATATGACTGCGTTCATCACAAAACGGCACATTTGAAGTACCATACATGGTGGGTATATAGCTTGAAACGCTAACACATTATCAATATGTTACTCTGAATATATAGAACGATACACCACTGCCTGAAGCTATAACCTATAGTCTGACGTTCTTGGGCATGTGCCTCATCGCTTGCCTGACACCAAGGTCAGCAAGTACGTCCTCCGTCCCGCCAAGAATCGCGTCGAACGCAATCGTCCGGTGGTACTGTCGAAAATATACATGTTAACAACCAGAAATAAACAGAATGCAAAAGCATTTGAACGGAGTATGGATCGTGTTCGACTTACGTGTTCAATGTGCTTACCCATACCGGTCTTTGTGACACCCCGTCCACCGAAGATCTGCACAGCGTCGCGAGCAGTTTCCTGTCCACACTGCGTGCTGTAGCTCTTCAAGAACGCGATTTGGCTAAACAGCCGATGAGCACGCGAATGCCAATGCATAACAGAGCGAGACGAACCCGGCAAGCTTATCAGCCTGAATCTTGTAGCTCATGTGGGTCATCTGGTAAGTGATGTTCTCGAGCCACGCCTGCAGACTCTCCGTGCGCGCGATCATGGCGGCCATTTTGCTGCGGATGACAGCGAGCTGGTTGAGGGGCTTGCCTCCGAACGCTTTCCGCTGCGACGTCCACCTACGAAGAAACCGAGGTTAGCGAATTCATTTCGGGGGCAGAAATATCCTGATGATCGTACTTGAGACATTCCTCGACAACAGAGCGTTGGCTCCGGGCTGATGCGCAGCACATGACCCATCGCTCGTGGTTGAAGTTACTGAGGATGACGAAGATTCCTCCTCCTTCAGGGCCCAGAGTGTTGCTGACGGGCACCTTAACGTTGTCGAATGTGATGAACGCAGTTCCGGCCGTGGTCGAGTAGCTTGTCTTGATCTGGCGCGTCTCGACGCCTTCGCCACGCTCAATGAGCATCACTGTGAAGCCGTCTTCGGTTTTGCAGCCAACGGTGAAGCTTCAGGGGGATTAGTTCGGTGAATGTATCGCGGATAAGAGCTGCGCTTACAAATCAGCGAATGTTCCGTTGGTGATCCATTTCTTGGTTCCGTTGACGATCCAGTGCTTGCCATCTTCAGTCTTCACGGCATTGGTCTGCAGACCAAACACGTCGCTGCCAGCTTGAGCCTCAGATATAGCCAAGCAGATGAATTTCTTTCCCGCCAGAACATCGGGTACAACCTTTGCCTGGAGTTCGGGGTTTCCAAAGTTGAGAACGGGGGGAAGACCGATGACTTTTCCGCCAAGAAGACCATCGCCGTAGCCGCGGCCACCAGTGCGGGCAAACTCTTGGGTGATTATAAGCTCATGGAAATAATCGAACTGCATTCGCGTGTTAGACCGTGTGCTAATGAGGACAACTTTGCATTACATACCTCTTCAGGAGTCACGAGCCCGTTCATGAGAGTCTTTCCTTGCAGATGCTTTCCTGGGCCCATGCGCATTGCGTGCATATTCACTTCAGCCATTTTATCGATGACACTCTGGGAAGGCCGCTTTCCATCTTCCTCGCGGGCCTGAGCATCCTCAGAAACCTCCTCGTCGAAGAACTTGCGGACGACTTTCTGGAACTTCCGGTGACCCTAAAGCTCGTACCGTCAGGCCTTGTAAGGATATATCAAGTATGATGTGCTCACCTCAGTGTAATAGGGGCTGTGGTATCCCGGTGATAACCATGTAGGCTCTCCGTAGGGAACCGTGCTGGCCTCACCGACGATGCGATCGTATATTTGGCTCTGCTCGCCTTCAACTTTGCCGACGATAAGACGTTGGTATTGCGGCTTGTTCAGCACCTCGTAGCGATGCAGACTGAAGAATTGTTCGGTCGCATCCTGCCCGGCTGTTATGGCGGTCAATAACCGATCGAGAAATGCTGGAGACGTGAGACATACCAACTTCTGGCTCGAGGAGGACAGATTTCCCTCCCGGGTGCATGTTCTTGAAGCGGGAAAGGTCGTATATTTTGGCGTCGATTATAACCCACTGTGTATGGGGTTAGAATATGTGTAGGACGCGTTTACAAGACTCCACTAACCAGATCATCCTCTTTGTTGTGCTACATTTTGGCAATTGTAAGGCTGTGTTTCGGTGAGACTGTCAATGATACTAACCTTCTCGACCTCTGCAAGGGAGATACTTTTCAATTCTGTAGCAGCCATCGTTGTTGTAATGAGAAGCGGATAAGCAGTTACTTGTTGGGACGCGGATACTGAGCCGAATTATAGCTTGAGACTCGGAACGGGACATGTGAAACTATCCATTGGGCCGGAGCACGTGCCGCATCTCGTCGAATGAAATGTCTCTGATTGCCTGCTGCCAGTGCAATTGATCAAGTATCACAAGATTCATATGGTAAAATACGACTCTACATCATTGTGGTTCAGGCAAGGAATTAAAACGAAAAATGAATACAGTGGCATGTCGTGGGGAAGGTGTAATATATCTAGGCTTAATTATTAATAATGTTTTTCCTTACATTTTCATGAAACTGAATGGAAACTGAATGGATGGAGCGCCAAAACATACACAAAAAAGTAGTTTTGAATACACTCTAATGCAGAGTCAACGGGGTCAAATGTGCAAAGATATTAAGAATGGGTCTCCCAATTCAGCAACAGACAAAGGTTGAAGCTATGCGAACTCCGGATAGCGTGTCTGGCCAAGGATTGCGTGAAGGGGCGACAGGAGCTTGTTGACGACTTTGTCTGTGTGGCGCCATAACCGGAGAACACGTCGGACTGCTTGGTGCAAAACGTCCAGGATTTCGGCAACTTGGGTGACTTTGTATCTTGCCGAAAGAGTTACCATCTGCTCTTTATCTGTCTCAGGGCTATGTCTCCGGTTTCTCAGAATCAATAGGGCATGATAGTTGGTGAATATGTAGTTAGATGTAGGTTAAATGTATAATTATCATGCAGCACTAAGAGCTCGGTCCGCTGTGCCCGCTGCCCAGTCGGCGTGGCGGGGGCCCGGGAGCTATGAATTTGCATATGGTATCTGCCTTCCCTACGGCGTCCAGCACCACCTTCGTGCCGCGAGTGGTCTGACATTTTTCAAACAGCTGTAAAGCTTGCTCAGTTCATGCAGGCAGTTATGATAAGTTACGAGCCTATGGTGCCTTTATAACTGCTGTGAATTGGTGGCCGAAAAGCAGGTAGACTTTGGATAGACTTGCGATAACAATAATATGCGACATGACCATGGCGATCTTGAGATGCCATCGAAGCAGCCCATGTGTATGTGGCCCAAGACAAACGTTATTTTATCGATTGGCAAGAAGTTCAGGCAATGCCATTCGAGTTCCAGGGCCCTGCAACGACACCGACTGCAGCAGAAAATTATACACCACGGGATTCATAGCAATAAAGAATATTGTGCACACTGGAGGCACAGTTTCAGAGCATTCCAGCGGTAGCGCGGCCTCAAAGTTGACCCTGCTATTTGCAGCCCTCTGCCGAATCTTCCTGCGGACGATGTATGGCGTTTGTTCAACGTATACTTTGCAGATTGACCAGCCATTTAGCCCAGCGGATGAGAGCCGTTTTGCGGCCGAACCAATCATGATTAGATCTAAAATGCGGGTGCTCCCTTCATCATGGCTATTCATGGGATGTTTGGAAATAAACCAAACCCCATGGCCCCACCAGCTGGTAGTCGTAGGCTTGGCTGACCAGTCAGGGGTGCTACATGACGCAGTGCCAGACAGAAGGGAATTATGGTTATAAGCTTCCGGGCGTGATGCGACTGGCGCAAATGTTTGCGGAAACCGCCAAAGTTTCGGCTTCCTTCGAGTTGGGGCTTGTGGCCTCTTGTGGCCCGTCTGCAGGCAGTGCCATTAGACAGAGTTTGGGCAGGTTATATCCTAGTTTGTCCCCGTGAATTCGGCCTTGAACAGGTGGGAAAAGCCACAAGTTGGTCACGGTTGCCAACGCAGCTAGCGGCCCATCATCGAATACGAAGCATATGTACATAGCGCCAATAAAGTTAAAGCAAGATCACATAAGAGGATGTGTGAGGTGTGGCAATTAGTGAGGTGTCACAGCAAGAGTAAGGCAAGAGGACAGCGGCTAGAGCTAACAACGCTTACAATAGCCTCAGACTTTTGCGCAGAAGTTTATCTAAATTTTGCTTTGGGTGTTTGAATTTAGCGCCCTAGTTCAAAACGTTGATTCCATACCGAAACTTCATCAAAGCTTCGGATGCCCATTCCCTAAGCAGCACAAGGCAGCACATCAGGTCAATTGCCGCTGAGGACCCTTCTTGACGTGACAGCGGGCCCATCATGACCACTGTTCTCAGTCCTGTCTATCTGCGCAGCCTGGGCACGCCGTCAAGGTACATACACGAGGCGTGGCAAGTGGGGACAAGCTCTGTAGCGCAATCGGATGTACTTGTTGAAAGCTTGTTGCACGCTGTTGCACGATGACAGTCGAGTCTAGACCCCGAATTGTCCAGGCTATCGCGGGGTGTGTCTGACCCCAGCTCCAAGGGAACGCCCCCCCCTTCTTTGTCGATGCCAGCCGACTCTTGAACTCTAACAAACATGATGTTGTGCTCAACATAAGACCGCGGTTCTTCAGATTTGGTTCACCTCGACGCTCAGCCCCAAACACAGGAAGCGAAATACCACCAACGACTCTCGGACTTAGGCCTGCCTGGAACTGCGGCCCTTGATAGAAGGTCCGGTATGTGGGTGCTTTAAGCGGCCCACCCAGTAACAAGTTCGTAACTGTCGCATTTGCTAGAATTACGTTCGCCGCCTTCATCGAGTTCTCCTTGGTGGGTTATAAACTCTTGACCCTGTTCGATCCCTTTGGCGACATCCCCAGTCACACCGGTGGTCGCGGCCACTCTTCTCCAACGCACAGACCCTCAGTGTCAACGCTCAGTGCCAACCCATTGTGAGTCCATCATCCAACCACCCGCTACGTGACATTCACCTTGCATGCCACAGACAATAGAGTCATGCCTCACATGCGAACGTTTATGACGATCGTTGATGTGGTCAAATATCTCCAAAACAACCCCTCCGTGAAATCGCTGCACGCATACGTCCACGGAGCTGGTGACCCCATCACCTCCGATCGCCTTGAGCACAGGAATCTTGCCGACCTGCTCATACGCTCTGTCACGCCGGAAATTGTTGGGCGCCTGCTCGATGCTTTGCGTCTCCCCGCTCTGAGAACGCTCGAGATCAGCTTTTACGGGAGCTGGCCCATAGCCGGAATCCGCTCAATAGCAGCGCCCTACGAAGCCAGCCTGAGGTCGCTGAAGATGTGGGGTAATGTGCCTGTCCAGTCCGAAGAGATCCTTGCTCTCGCACACGATATGCCCCACCTGACGCTGCTTTGGGCTTACTCGGGCACGCAAGATCTCGTCAATAGAGATATCAACCGCCTTATGATGACCAGAGAGATAGCAAACCAGAGGTATATCTCCACGCACAACCATCTATTCACCGAGGACGTCATGGCTGATCATCACATGTTGTAGATAACTCCACACCCCCAAAATCGGACTGCGCTCGGCCATCTCTTCGATTTTCACGTTTTTTGTGCATTGTGTTCGCCTACGCATGTTATGTATCATGTTATTACCATTTCCAGATATCTCCGCAAAGATACTTATATATCCACTACAGTGTCCTAAAAAGTATCTATAATCCTAGCCAGCGCGCATGATACGGATGCAGCCTATCCTTGCCCCATCATATTTACCTCCGATAACCATTAGATGGCCACGGTCCTACACACAATATACGATTTTCGGGGAGGTCGATAAGGCTCTACAACTTGACTGTGTATTTGCTCGAAATGGCTCCTTCGTTGACCAATCGCCGCCACTCCTCCGCACTAGTCCCAAGCTCTTCCAGCACTTCTTCATTGTGCTGGCCTGGAATCATTTGCGGTGTGATATTGGCATGGATTTCAGGTGTTTTGGATGGTGTCCTCGTGAGGTGTGGGTGAGGTACGGGCAAAGGCAACTTTGACGCGTCGAGCAAGGCAGCTTCTTCGGGTGTGAGAACAGGAACAGCGCAAGCATCAGTGCCTGCAAATAAATATATCAGCATAGATTGATTTCGGCCAAACGGCGCGCAAGCATTATCACCATGGAATATTTTAGTCCAACCCTCGCGAGTTTTCGTCAAGAATCCTTCCTTCAGATACTGCTTGAGCTTCGGCCACCCCAAGGGGTTTGCTTGGATGTCTTGAGGAGACCAGTCAAGCATTGTCCTATCGCCGCTGACCTCTTGCACGAATAATTCGATAAAGACCTTGAAGAACTGGGGTTCCAAACACCCGACGCTCATAAATTTCCCATCCTTGCACGCGTAGACGGCGTAAAATGGCGCTCCTCCTCCAAGGATGTTCAGACCTGAAAAGAATTGCGAGGAAGGCGATAGTTTGTGTAGAAGGGGAAATGATGACAGGTAACGCGTGCCTGATACCTATTTTGGAAAGGTCAAGTCGAAACGCTTTCCGATGCGGTAGTAATTTACCATGTCAGCTTCGACTGTCTGCCCACGCCCACTTTTCGTTCGTTCGATGATGGCGAGTAGGATCCCATTCGCAAGGCTCGCCCCGCCTCCAGCAAAGTCTGCCAATAGATTCAGCGGGAAACTTGGCACATCAGGCGTTCGTGGCATCAGCTGTTCGGCGTGCAGCAATCAGAAGAAAGCAATATATATATATGAAGTGCGGCTAAACTGACTGATAACACTCCGCTGAGGGCTAGATAGTTAATATCATGACCTGCCATATCCTTGTGTGGTCCTGCCAGGAGGGGCGACATCGCATTTAAGACGGCCATACACGTGAAAGAAAAAATGCGCACCAGTCCTCGGGAACCTAACGGGTTGCATATAGGTAATATTCCAACGTAAGACAAGAGAGCCTACTTACCCGGCTATTCTCGCATAGACAAGTCTCTCATTTAGACCTTGCTTCCCTTCAGAGCCTAGAAAAACTTTGGGTCCAAGTCCGAGCCTTTCCAGTACACCAGGCCGGAATGGGTCGATAAGAACATCAGACTGAGTGATCAATTTCCTGAGGAGGTTGCGTCCACTGGGAGTTTTGGAGTTGACTGCTAATGAGCGCTTGCCTCGGCATAGGATGTCGGAAGATGGGACACCCGGGCGATCTATACGTACGACGTCCGCGCCATGGTCTGCCAGTATGAGACCTGCGAAGGGACCCGGGGCCAAGCCAGCGAACTGTGCAGTCCATGACCGAAGGTCAACATTAAGGTGTATCTGAATACAATGTGCAGACTCGCCTCGACGACTTTTAGGCCCGCGAGGGACATTATCTGAGTAATTTGAGAGGTTCAAGACTGTAGACGCAGATGCTTCAGACAGACATCTGAAAGAGACGACAAAGTACTAGCAGATGAATTGGAGGCTGTCATCGGACATGGTCGCAACTGCAGCCGGCTATATTTAACCGGTTGCTCATGCTTATACGGCCTGGCACAACAGTACTAGTACTGCACTAATGTACAGATTTATACCGTCCGGTGTAACACTGCCAGTGCAGCACTCAAGCAGGCCTTTGCGCGAGTCCCATCGTTCGCAGTTTCAAGCACCCATTCAGGACAATCTGCATTATGCTTATTGTGGCTAATGACTGGATACCGGGCAATTTGAACCAACAAAATGCGAAATCTGCGGTCCTAAGAAGCGGCACCTGGTGAAGCCTGGATTTCCGAACAACATTGAAGCAAGGGGGGTTGCAAATTTTTACCACCTCGGATTGAATTAGGTGTCTCCTGTCCCTGGGCTCTTGTCGTGGGTCTTCGACATTAATATTGACAGTCCTCCGGATTTGTAAGTGACTTGCATGCGGACCAAAAAATATCACGCTAACACAGTCTTTAATAAGAAGCGCACCTGGAGTCCGAGCCGCTGCAGGCGACCGGCCAGTCAGAAGAAAACGGCGAAATTGAGGGATCGAAGACGACTAGCCGACGCCATCCGATGAGCTACAGACGCAAGGGGGAGCTTGAATTCGGTCGGGCGGGCTGGCGTTTTGGCGTAGTCCCCAGCCAGACACTGGATATCATTTCAATCTTCATGAACTCCCGATGTCGTGCCTGGCGACTGGCTTCTCTTGAGACAAAGTTGGGGAGCAACAATTGTATGCTTACCGTGGAATTCAGAGGATACACATGAGCAGCGAGATAATGAATACAGCATTTTAAACCCTTTGATTTGTACACGATGCCCTGGCCACCGTCAATACATGCATTTTACATCAAGAAATCAAGGCAATCGGAGCAGCAGTTGCAGAGAAACAATTGATCGAAGAAATGTGCACGAAAAATCGCGTCGCGGGACAAGTGTTTTGCAAACTGCAATAACCACACAATAGTTCCACTCATGCGCAGCAAGTACAGATTCAAATTGGGGATTGGGGTGGTCGACGTACCAACAGGTCGCCGCGGTCAATTGATAATTTCCAAGTTGGCATTAGTGCAGAGTATTTAAGACGGTGACTCAGAAGAAGAGTTTTGCCAGTGTTCTCTTCTCCTGCTCGACAAGATTTCTCGTAGACCGTGAAAGTCATAAGCCAGCAATCAACGAACCCTTCGCACAGGTGGTGGAGGTACATACCGATTGATCAAAAACTTTTGATCCTGCGCCACAGCGCCCAGCGGTTAGAGTTCTTTCAATTGATCGCGAGTGTGTATAGCAACGGTTCTCACTGCCAGTCCCAACCACCTCTCTCTCTCCAGGATCTCTAGAGACACGACGGCCAGACCCCTAGAGCCATCCAAGCCATCGCCATCCGGTCAGGAATTCTTTTCGTTACTTTCGATCCATTACATGCTGAATTAATCGGTGAGACCTCATCCATACCTGGTCTAACATTCCGAAACTTATGATGTATTTTACCGCCTCAGTACCCTCTCCATATCCAGTCCTGCATCTTCCGTAGCTCACAAACCACCTGCTCACCTGCATACACATTCTTTTCCCAACGCGCTCTTTACTTCACCTCTTTTCGCCATGCATCCCCGCAACCTTCATAAACGACAAAATGCGGATTTGTCCAGCTTCCTTCAAGAGCCCACCATTGCAGGACTTACGGGCGCTGCGACAGCCACGGCCTCGAGCGCTGGCGCTGCCGCCAGTTTCTTGATGAGCTCCGGCACGGCCAATGGAGTCGCAGAAGCCACAGCTCCCCCATTAGTCGTTGGCGGCGACACTGTTACCCTCACGACATCACCTTCATCTTCGGCGGCGGCAACCACATCATCACCCGCCACGTCCAGCGCGGCTGCAACCACATCTGGCAGCAATCAAATACCTATGGGGACAGTCATCGGTGCTTGCATCGGCGCTTTCGCAATATTCGCCGCGGTCATATCACTCGCATGGTGTGGGTACAAGCGCTCCACTCGGCGGCTCACAGGGGCTCGCGCTCGCGGTATATCCAACCTCGACTCTCGCAGCAACTCCCAGAGGATGAAAAAAAACTCTCAAGATTGGAACAAGCTTAACGAGAAGGAGCAGGGCGATGTATGGGCAGGGATGGTACCCGGGCCAGACAAGGAGTCATCGTCCAAGGAGATCATCGCCATGCCCCCGCCAGCCCGAACCGTCACCCCTGGAGCTAGTACGCTGGACAAGCTCGGAAGCATGTTCAAGAAAACGCCCAGCATGCGCTCCACGGACGGAAAGTCTTTCACGTCCTACGGTCATGACGACTTCGCCGACAATATTGCCAGTGCCCAGCAAATTGCCCAATATCATCCAGATCTTGCAGCGGAGCTCGCCAAAACCGTCATACCTAGACCTGGGATGGCACGCGCAGATTCATCTGCTGTCTCATGGGGTGGCGATACTATATCAGGAGACGATCTCAACCGCAGCATGAACTCTCCCCTCCTCTCCATTGCAAGCGAGGTCATGTCACCGACCTTTGTGAACGTCAACCGTACTCCCACTGCCGTCACATCACAGCCTCATCGATGGGAGTCTGCCGAGGTCATGCACTATGATGATTCTCACCACCCTCAGAATCCTTTCGCAGACGTCGAAGAAGGGACATCCTCGGACAGGAAGAGCATCACCAACCCATTCTTCAACGCGCAGCGTTCTTCTGCTTCTCTGCAGAGACTGCGCTCGCAGTCGAACCCCTTCACCGATGACGCACGCTCCGCGCGCTCGCAGAGCATAGATGAGGACCCTGAGAATCGTATGCAATTGCTCATCGCTGCTCTCAACATAACCCCAGAGGAAGTGCAACAGCGAGCGCGCATCGCCTCCATGCATCCGTCTATCCTGTCCACCGGCAGTGCTTACGAGGACGACGCGAGCTTCACTGACTTTCCCCTCCCCCCAACACCATCCAGTGGAACATCCCGCGCCACCGAAGACTAAATTTCCTCTCCCAGATGCCTATAATTTATGTCGTTTGGCCATTTCTTCTAGAACCCGATACACTACCGCATCTGTGCATTACATTCATCGCACGATCTGGCATCGTCCTGAGGCGACGAGGACAGCGCGTCGCCTCCCTCATATGTTTGCATATCTCAACCCGCTGTCGTCCGTATCATTGATTGACGCATCCGCACGCTTGCCGTTTTTCTTCTTTGCTTCATATTCGTCTGCGCCTTGACACTCCACTTATTCATCCATATCTTGCATTTGGACGGTACGTACGGCGCGCGCACGCCACTCGTCCTACTATACCACCGATTGTTTATTTTGTAACGTTTAATCAGAAATATATATATATGCCAGGCATTCCCGTGAAGAATCCGCATGCCCGATAATTGACGACATCTGAAACCCACCAATCGGGAGATCTCAGCTGTTGCTCTTCGATTTTTCATCGCCAATGGGTGGTCTTTGGTCGACCTTGCCCTCGGCTGGTAGATACTGGCCGCCCAGGCCACGATAAGAGTTTCGACACCGCGGTTGCACGGTTGAAGTAAGTGAGGCAGGGCAGCGTGGCGGAGCAGCCATCTCATCGAGATCTAGGTTGTTGTAATCGACGGTATCAAGCCACGCCGGTGATTTGCCCATAGAGGGAAATAAACCGCCAGAAACCTGGGCGTATTGACCCAGAGTTGCATGAATAGAGAGAGAGAATTGCTGCTGGGTTCATTCAGGATGGATGTACTCACACGCACCCATATCGACAGCCCCAGCAGCAACGCAGAAAATGCACTCCTCGAGCCGGCAGTGTTTGGCGGACGGACAAACGACAGCTAAAGCCGCATTGATCGATGATCCTGTGCCTAAAAAAGCTGGGACCAGGTCCACCAGCGAGCGAGCACAGTGGCTATGACGGCCCTAGGTGCCCAACAGCACGCGACTTGAGATCTTGCGCCCATAGACATAGATGATCTATTCGATGAGCACGAATGGTTGAAATGAATGGGACATTGAGTTTAGACAGACCAGTGATATCCTTCGAGTGCAGCACGGCTGGGATATAATATTGGAAGCGAGAGTGAGCAGGTTTTGAATTCCGGGACGGTGGAATCTAGATGTGCATAGCGTTAAAGTATAGCCTATCGCGTACATCGACCGCCTCGAAGACGACGCCCTTAGCCAGAGAAGTGGTAGCTGGCGCGAAGACCTCCCTGAACTCGGGGACGTAGTAGGGCAAGAGCGAGGAGTTAGTTAACTGTTATTCGGCGCCCAGATTTGTTCGTCCGGACGGCCGACGTTTTCGGGTGATAATCCCATGGTACATGAGCCATGAGCCATATGCACTTCACTGCATTGCAGAGTGAGAAGCCCGTAGCCCGTAGCCCGTAGCCCGTAGCCCGCCTTATCACGCGCCCGCTGCCTCTCGTCCGGGAAGGGGGGTTGCGTGAAGCTGTCCGCCAGCCACCCCGCGCCCCGCCACCCGCGGTTCCGCTTAAATCGGTGCAGCGTTTTGGCACTTGTTGCCTGTCCGTTAGAGTTGAATTGACGTACATGGCAAGTTTGTGCCTACCGTGTTTGGTACCGGTACCAGCCGGTACCGCAATCACAAGCACTGACCGTGGTGCCTGGTGAAGTCAAACGACGTAAATGACCCGGAATTGCTGCGTATCGCAAATCTGGATGCACTTGCCTGGTATGTACGCCTGGACACGATCTCAGCCAGGGATGGAGCTGTTTATATCCAGGCCGTGCCCACGAACGAAATGCAGCATTGGGTATAATGCATTATGATGCATGCGGTGACGTGGCGTGAACTGTGGCAAAATCGAGTATGCGAACCTCACTCACACTGCGATGCTTTTGCGATCTTTGAGATCCTTGAGATGCGACACCGCTCCGGAGATTTTGCCTCCGGATGGACGCTCCCGCCACCTGTTTGAATGCCGACCCAGGGCCACCTTCTGCCCCTGAAGGCCCTTGAGTACATTGAACTTTGCAATCCTTAGCCTCCGCAAATTGAACAAAAAGAGGATCGCCGCGCACCATATGCTGTGCTAATTAGTCGAGAGCCGCGCTCACATGCACAACTCCAACTTGGCTCCAACATTTGGAGCTGTGTAATATGTGGCGTATTAAGAACTCAACTCATACAATTGAGGGTATGGGGAACGATAGTCAAGGAGCTTGAACCTGACCTCCTTTGACCCGGGTTGTTCGTGACTGGTAGCATGTGCATGCGTATTGTGCTATTTCCGTCTGCCGCTGGCCTGCCGAGATGTCATTGAACAGTCATTTGAGCGAAATGTACGCGCTACACAAGCAAGCCAGATAAGGATCAAGAGCAGGCGTTTTGAAAGCAGCGGAAGAATGGTTACGACGGAGGTTTCAACTGTCGAGTCAAAGGTGATGTTCGGGCCCTCAGCGCGGATGGACGTTGCCGGTGGACGATGTCAGTGACTCAGCGTGAAATGCTGTGAGGACCAAGAACTTCGGAATGGTTAAATTGCACTGCCCTGCCCTTGCACCTGAAAAAGAGGCAATTGCGGTCAAGTGCAATTCATTAGCTTCAAAATTCTAGAAGATGGCACTCACGCATGGCGGCCACGAGACCCGGCGATGGCCTTTGGATGCGCAATCTCACGAACACAATCTCAATGCCAATAGCCACGTTCGTTCGTTCGTTCACCTGAGCAGGTTTGTGCCAATGGGATGGACACAAGGCACCCGCATAAACACCAATTAAGAATGCGCCGGCTCGGTGGTTGAACTCTGGTTGCACGGACTTTGGACGCGCGTGCTTTAAAGACGGCCGCACTCTTTACTCCTTTAGGAGGCGTTACAGCCTGATACATGGCCAAAAATGAGTGATCACAGCCGCAAAGACCGCCGATCAGGAGAGTGAGACGCGTCAATATATAAGGAGTCCATCTCGCAGTGAATTGTGTCCACAAGTGAGACCCAGAGAGCGCCCAGCTGCAGGTAAGTGGGTATGTCCGATCACTGTTGATCAGTTTCTCTAACAAAGGGCATATTAGATTCCGTCAGCAAGTCCGGTATATCAACACACGGCAAGATTCGAGGCTTGTGCACCGAGCCATGTCCGACTACAACATGCACCAGCAGCACTGGGCCGCCCCCGCCTTTCCAGAGAGGCAGCACATCCAGCTCGAGGAGGAGTACTATACGGGCCAAATGAACGGACACAACCTGCACCATCCGCGGGCTCAGCATACTGCATCCTATCCTCCCGCATCAGCGCAGCCATCCAACAGATTGGCCGCCAATCAGCCTGGCCAGCAGCGATCCCAGACATACCATGGCCCCACGTACAACCACAGTGCGGGGATTGTCTACACGGACTCGTTGGGCCAGCCCAGCCAAAGTGCATTCCAGCAGCCACCCAGAGCCGCCGATAACCGGTTTCCCGCGCAGCCATCGTACCGCCCGCCGTACCCGCCATTGGTCACAACGTCTCTGCACAGCTCCCCCAGTTTCAACGGCTTTGCACCGCACGATGCCAGTACGAGCCCGCCCACTTTCAACGCGTCTCCGATGTCGACGCCTCTCATTTTTGACTCTCATCCGCTTCCCGCGCAGGCTCACGCGCAACATCACGGCTATCGCGATACTGCGCAACCATCCATCACCGGTTCTTCGCACGACTCCGAACAGGCGCGGCAGGTGAAGAGGCACAGGCTGCCGCAAGAAGAGGAAGACCCCATGGACATGTCCATGGCCGACGAGGAGGAAGACGAAGCGGACAAGGACCCGAAAACAAAGTTGTAAGCCCGCATGTTGCTTGTCTGTATGCTGTATGCTCACGGAATGCAGGGGTGGTGCGTGCCAGCGGTGCAAGGGTTTGAAGGTACCTACGTCGCGGTTGCGCTCTCAGCTTGTAACTAACCACCCGCTTATCTGCTCAGGTCCGGTGTGAATTCATCCCCGCCGAAGACGCGTGCAAGCGCTGCGTAAACGCAGGCAAGCCGTGCTGGATACCCGGCCGCAAGAAGCGACGGACACCCCCGTACGTATCAAGCTCAGGCGCTCATTGAACGTGCCTAAGACAACTCTAGGAAACGCGAGCATCTTCTGGCGCAGATACGCGCGCAGACGCTGGAGATAGAGCAGCTGGTGGCGCAGCTCGAGGCCACGAAGAAGCAGCCGCGCGTGAACACCGCCGTGCCCCGCGCGCTGCCCAGCACGGACCTGCTCTCCCCCCTCGATCCCAAATCCCCGGGCTCGGTCAGCTCGAAACCGGACGTCGAGGAATGGATCGCCAAAGCGCGCGAGTCGATCGAGGCATTCGGCGGGCTCATCGGCGCCGGGGGCGTGGGCATGACGCAGAGCTTCTTGGTGGACCAGGACCCGGAAGGCTCGGCCAGCAGCGAGGAGGAGTACGAGATCGCAGTGCACGACGAGGATGGGGAGTCCGTCGACATTGGCGAGCACGACGACCACGAGACGCGTGCGCGGGAGAGATCTTCTTCGAGGGAGCAGGAGAGCCTCGGGGCGGGGGCGAGACCGTTGACCGGAACGGGCCCGCAAAAGCTGGTGACGCTGCCGATCAGCGCGAGCCCGTTCGGCCTGATGGCGAATCTGTCTTTGAAGCATGGGCGGCGGATTGGGAGCCCGGGCATCGCGGAGGAGGAAGATGTCGGAGTTGCTAGCAATCAGTATTTCAAGCCCGGTATGTTTTATGAACCACCTCGCGCGAACGGCACTGACCTTGGTGACTAGAACGCACACCTGATCAGGAGACCATTCGTACGCCTACCGACGCTAGAGCGGCCCCGCATATCCTCACTCGCGGCGTCATCACCCCCGACGAAGCAGAGAAGCTGTTCCGAATGTAAGTTGATCTGAATCTCTTGTGTGTCCCGAGTGTGTCCTAACATCGGAGCAGATATTTTGACAATATGAACCTCTCGTGCTCTCTTCTCGACCCCGTTCTATACACTGCCCAGAAGACCTGCTACCGGAGCCCCTTCCTGTTCACCGTCAGTGAGTATACACGTTCTTCTCCCGTTGACTCGCCGCTCACCTTCTTCATAGTCTGTGCCATCGCCTCCAGATTTTTCATCGAGAAGCCGAGTCTGTATCTGGACCTCATGCACTATGCCCAGCTCGCGGCCGGCACAGCATTAATCAACGGGCACAAGAACGTCGAGGTCTGCCAGGGGTACATTCTGTTGAGCCTGTACCCGGTGCCAGCACGCAAATGGGAGGATCACCGCTCGTGGCTGTACCTGGGCTTGGCCATTCGGTGAGTCCGAGAATTGCATCGTGACAAAGGCATTGCGATTAACAGTGGTTCCTCTCCAGAGTCGCAAGCGATCTCAACCTGCATTTGCCCAATACTGCCAAACCCCTGAATGAACATCACGCTCGCGAAATGCTGAACCGGACTCGTGTCTGGCTGAATTGTTTCAATCTCGACCGTTCCACTGGGTCGCAGTACGGAAAGCCCCCAATCATCCCCAACTCGGATTACGTCGCCAATCACTCTGAGAAATGGTGGAAAAGCTCAGAATATAGCATGAAGAATTTTGATATACAGGTGAGAATTGCGCCTTATTTTGATGTCAAACGTGTGCTTACCCGGCGACATTCAGCTCTGTGGTTACAACGCCGAACTCAAGGTCATGGCCAGATTTGGTGCCAGAATATACAACGATCCGAATCACCCTACGGGCTTAAATAAGGTACGCATACCTGCTGCCAAATTGCGAGTGATCATCAGGCTGATACGCGACATATAGAAAGTTGATTTTCAGAAAATCGCTTTTGAAACGGACGACGAACTGAAGACTTTGGGGCACCACTGGTTCACCCTTCTCGCGCAAACGGACCAGACAGACACGCAGAACAGATTCAGGACGGGATTGCTCAAAATAGCGTACAGCTACTCCCGGCTTGTTGCGCTCGCGCTCGCTTTTCACCATGCATTTGGAAAGACTGGCAGCAACGACAAGGCACTCGTGAACAGGGTTAGCTTACCCTGACTCAAACCAAGCTGCGGCGACTAACTTCTCAATCAGTGTCTTGCTGCGGCGTATGACATAGCGAATACCTATGTCAATGATGTCGGCCGCTCTGCTCAACGTCAGTCCATCTTATACATGTCGAAAAGCTTTTCTCACCCTCATTTTTAGGGATTTATATTCGTCACGGGCCTGAAGCGCAGAGTGTTTTTGCCACTTTCGCTGCCTCATTTCTCGTCAAGGTAGTCTCATGGTCCCATTATGAGTATGGATAAGGTGCTGATCATCTGTTAAAAGCTCCTGCACAACAAGTACTCGGTCTATCTTTCGCCAGAGAAACGTTGGGAGATACGCGAACTGGTCCAGAGCGTTGCCGATCTCTTGGGCTCAGCAGAGGTTGCGATCGATGATCGCCACAGCCCCAAGCTGTACTCCCGGTTCTTGACCGGCCTGCTCGCCACCCCCATGGCCCAGGTCGACGGCGCATCCGCCAATGGCTCGCAACGCAAACCACCGCGCAGAGCAGCATCATTTTCTTCAGAATCAGAGTCTTTCTCGCATAATTCATCCAGCCCTATCTCTCCAACCACGCCCGCCTCTACTTTTGCTCGTGAATCAAGCCCTGCTATGCACTTTGTGGCCGCCGCCACGCCTCCCAGCTTCTCGCCATACAACAACTCGCCCGCGCAGGGCAGCACGGAGCTGAACATCAATGATTGGTTCCCGACGCCGCTGTCCTTTGATACGGAGCTGGTGCAGTCTATGCAGTCTGTCCAGGAGTCTGTTTGGGGACAAGACGTGGCGGTTGCTGGTAAGCCACATTATTTTATTGACCTTACTCGGTATACTGACAGTGACGTTACTTAGGCTTCAATTGGATGAACAACATGTCGCAATCCAACAGCCAGGAGTTCTCCATGCCATCCAATGATGCAGGCAACATGTACAACCACAACTACTTCGTTTCACCGACGCCGCCAGCTTGAGGTGGCAGGTCCGCGTTCTAATCCTCTCTTGGCGTGTGCCTGTTATCGCTCTAAATTAATATGTCGCTTGTTATATCGCTTGTTCTCCTTATTTTTTGTTATACTGCCCACTACGGCCGAGCGTCACCCTGTCATATGTATAGCAAGTCGTGTATATCATCGTCTTTGTAATCATCCCTACATTGGTCTTCTTGATAATCAAATGGCTCCTGTTTACTTCAGCTCGGCGAGGACTTCGCCCTTGACAGACGCCAGCATGTCTTCGGTCGTTTTGGTAGGCTTCCAGCCGATGGATCTTGAGCGGACGCCGCGGGCGCGGGAGTTGGAGCCAAGATAATCGCTCTGCGTTTGATTAGTCCAACGCCGTATCAAGAGTAGGAGCAGACGTACGCCACCAAAATACTTGTCCAGTTCCTCCTTGCTAAATGCCGTCGGTGTGTCGCTGCTCACATGATCGAGCTGAACGAGGGACTGGCAGATCGCCTGGCCGATCTGATAAAGACTGTGTTCTCCGTTCTCGCCGAAATAGAAGCCCTCTGCATATGGTTAGGGAAGATGGCCGGGGCTAGAATTGTGTCGAGGACTTACCCCGCCCATGTCCGACCGCGGTCGCCGCGGATGGTGAGGTCACTAAATCAAATAGCACAATATACAGATCGGCCACTGCAATGCCAAGTCAGCACGGCAAATTGCTGCATATAGAGTGCGCTAACCATCATCGATGTGCACATTCGGCCACAGGTTTTTGCCTTCTCCCACCATGCCTCCCTGCTTCCTGTCCAAGCTTGCTCGGACGAGCGAAGGGATCTGGATAGAGCGGGGATTTTGTATTTTCAAGTCCACGAGACGGTTGCTGGCGATCCCGTAGATCGTGGACGGCAGAATGATGTACGATTTGAGGTAGCCTGCGGGCGAATTCCCCGTTCAGTACAAGCGTCACAACTGGCGTGAAATCGCCGCCTACCTGCTTTATCTGCCTCAACAATAAGCAGGTCGACATCCCGGTGCGCCTGCGTGTCGGGCAGTGATTCGATCTGCGCTGCATCTGAGTCGTGGTAAATGGTCTCGGTGGCGTACATTCCTGCGGCATTATCGGCTAATACGCCTGTGCCGGACTGCAGGCCACGGCGTAAATTCACAAATTATATTCACGAGGAAATTGAGAGCGCACCGTATGGATTAGCACTGGCGTCGATTTGTTCTTCGATTTCTCGTGCCTCAACTGCAAGCCTTGGAGAATGGCTTTGGCAGCCGGTACGTCATCTGCATTTGTCTGCCAATGACAAAGTTGCTATTCAACGATCAGAATGACGGCCATGATGCGCTCGACTTACGCATGCGATGACAACATCTGCGTCACTGGCCGCTTTCTTGAGCAGCTCTAAATCATCAGTGGATCCAATCAAGGCCGTTACATCCAGAGGTTCCAGCAGTTTCGCCTTCTCTTCCGACCTAACGAGCGCAGTGATCTTGAAGTCACCTCGCTTGGGATGGGCAAGAAGACGAGCGAGAACCTGCATATCAGAAGGCTCAGCGAGTTTGTGGCGAGGTGGCGGTTGGATAACGAACAGATCCCCCAATATATCCTGCACATTGTGTTGTCAGGCTTCGCAGGCCATTTTCACAAACAACTGAACCTACCAGTCGCTCCAGTGAAAAATATGTTGGTGGGCATGTTGATGGTGGTTAATCTTGAAGTGCGATTACACAGGTTGGGTTTATGTAGATTTGTAAGGTGACATCGAGCACCATTACAAAGATGTAGATTGGTAAGGTGGCATCGGAGCAGGTATTATGCGTGTCATCAATCCTGCACGTGAGGCTGTATGTCTAACACCATGTTCAAAAGGTAGGGAGATGCGATGAGGCCTACGTTGGGCCACGAGAGCGTAATGCATGCACTCTAATGTCTCAGCTGAAGCTCATCATGATCAGTGGTCGCCACCCGACACAAGGCCATGAAAATTGTACGCAAGACGATGACCTCTATAAGTTGCTTGACGGCTTGGTTATGGGGATAGAACATCACCAAAACAGCGAAGGCCATCGGATGCCCCTGGCATAGGTGCGTTACAGCTGCGAGCCCAACTACATCCAACTCAGCGGCACTCCTGCTCTCCAGATATGATTTCGATTTGCGTACGGAGCACAGCGACATGGGTTTGCGAGCGTGCACATATACAGTTGATGTTCGGGCAGACCCACTGGACGGTGTGGAGTCTGGGTGGAGGCACCCGAGGGAACAGTAACAAAAGAGTGGGGTATCCTGGGGAAACGATGGGAGAGAACGCGACAGTGCAGTGCGGCGGTGATGAAGGGCAATTAACCTGGCTCCCCAGATATTATTAGTGCTGAGGTAATAATAAAAAGTTCATCAATTTACCATACGGCGGTTCGAATGAGGCTGTACTCACGTTAATGTTGTTGCTTGTTCACTTCTTCGTGCTTCTGGGAGTGAGGGTATGTAATAAGTTATAGAATGGCGAGTGTTTTAGAACGAAATGCACCTCAAAGTAGGGGTTGCGAAGTAGTTACGAAGGGAGGGTGGGCTATCGTCGCTCATCTTCTTGAGACTGCTCGATCGATTCGGGCGGTCAACCGCCTGAGACCCAGCACGAAAGTTGCAAGAGGCTTGACAGTGGAAAACGTATCAGTGCAGGGTCTTGACGCTGTGTCAGTGGTGGTGGCGGGCTGTGGCGATGGGGCTGGCGCTACTGAGGACGGCCGAGGCGAAGGACGATTATAGGCCGCTTCGTCGATCATCCTAGCCTTTTCGATAGCTTGAGCCTTTTTCTCGGCCTGTCGCTCCCGGCCGCCTCTGATCAGCCTGCGCAGGGATTGCTCAGGAAATGGTACACATGATGAAAGAAACAGCTCAATACACTCACTGTTGTACGGCTTCGATCTCTTGGAAGAAATCTTGTGGGTCACACAGCTCTTGTACGCTGTTAAGATCATAGGACATGTAGACCAAGGGCTTCGTATCGGGCTGACTCTGTGTTACCGCCCACTCTACGGAATGCTCTTCGGCCCCAGATGTTGCAGATTCAATAGATGTGTGACTGTCGTCTGTTGAAGCCTCTTCGATGCAGTCCTGTCGACGCTCGTAGTCTAGAGCGCATGCCAGGGCAAGGCGCATTCGCTCCTCCTTGGACAGGACAGTGGCGAGGGTGTGGTCTGCGAATGAAGCGCGCACTCGGAGTGCCACATGGTCAAAAGCTGCATGGTAGGCATTTGCCCATGGTATGGCGGGAACAGGATGTATGGGTGCTCGAGAAGGATGGTTAGCATTGGGGAATACAGGGATACACATGTCAGAGGTGAAGAATTCCTCTGGACGAGCTGGAGGCATTCCGGGGCGTAACATGCGGACCCCGAAGGATTGGATTGGGAGCTGTCCGATATGAAGGACATCTCGCTGAAATCGATATAAGCTATGTTTTTTGCGTGAGTTAGATGAAACAGGACACGCACGCTGCCCTCGACGAATCCAACGTAAGTCTTCACAGACAATTTCTGAGCCGCAGTTACAGCCTCGTCGTCCTCCATAAATGCCACGCTCCCGACAGGATCGAGCTTGATCGTCACATACGAACTGCGGGCAGGGCAGGGCGTCTCGCGGGTGCCCGTCTCTGGGCATTCTTCCTGGGGAGATTGGCCGTCGATTTCATCGGACATTTTTTGGGGAAGCGGCCCTGAGGCACCTGACGAAGAACAGAGGATGCTGCAGTGACGATGCTGTGGTTGAAGCAAGCAAGGCTGAGCCTGTAAGCAATAACAGTAGAGCCTATGTTACCAGTTCCGCTCAAATTTGAGTGACAGCACGTCAATACGAGTACATATAGTAATAGTATGAGGTTATATCCTACAAATTGTGCTATCAGGCTTCGCAGGACATTTTCGCAAACACTGAACCTACCTGTCGCTCCAGTGAGAAATATGTTCGTGGGCATGTTGATGGAGGTTAATCGATAATCTTCGAGTGCGGTTACAAATTTGAGGTTGGATTTATGTAGATTTATAAAGTGACATCTGAGCACATATTATGCGTGTCATTAATCCTGCACGTGAGACCAATGTTCAAAATGCAGTGAGATGCGATGAGGCCTACGTTGGGCCTACGAGAGCGTAATGCATGCACTCTCATCATGATCAGTGGTTGCCACCCGACACAAGGCCATGAAAATTGTACGCAAGACGGTGGTGACCTCTATAAGTTGCTTGACGGCTTGATAGAAGCATCACTAAACCAGTCAAGGGGGCCACTGTTGTTCATGATGCCAGCGGTTGCATTCGGAGTCCAGGGCAACTCTTGCTTCATAATCCTACACGGGCACCGCAGGAATGCATTGTCCCATTACACAGCACAACTCTACGATCCACCTGAACTCGGCCTGATCCAGACTTTCTTCGCCTTCTTCGCCCTCCGCTTCTTGTCTCTCTTCGCCATCACCGCCGTCTCCTCCTCCTTCAGGATCTGGATAACCCGTTTCGCAGCCATCACGTCGCCCCTGACGAAGAACGCCTTGATGAACATCTTGAGCAGCGGCCGCGTGTGCTTCTCAAACGTCATGCCGCCGTCAAGCGTGGGCAACCGAAAGACCGGCTCCGCCGTGCTCGTGCCAAATGGCACGTCCCCCTTGGCTAAGCCCGCGCCGCCGGGATACCCGTGCCTCACCATGTGGTCAAAGAGGACCTTCAACTTCCCCTTGTCCATCGCGTTGCGCCACCGCAGAATAGCCTTGATGAGCGTATTGACCGTGATGCGGTCGGATACAAGACCGTGGCTCACGAGGAACTTGTAAACTGAAAGCACCTTGCGCATCTGACGTGCACCGGCGCGGGCGCATGAACGCGCGTATCTGTCGATGATCACGTTCCCCAGGGACGTTCGCATGGGCGCAGCCAGCTGCCCGTCTGTCTGCCGAAAGAGCTTGGCAGCAGCCGCGGTGCGCCCGCCACGCAGGAGGATGCGCATGGCAAACTGCACCGCGGGGCCGTCGGTGATATATCCCGGCGCCTGCGACGATATGCGGAGCGTCGTCGCCACAGCGGGACGGCCCATCCGGAACCTGATGGCGCGGGCAGCGCGAACCATTGTATCGCGGCGTCGCCAGCGCATGGTCGCCCTGTCCACGCGGGCGGCGAGGGTGCTTGCGCCGCCCCTGGTCAACCCGACGAGCACGACTGTCCTCAGGGGCGGCATTACCCGGTCCCCGCGACGGCCCAGCGCCTCCACGATTCTCGCGACCGCGCTGTGCTGGCGGTGCTTCACGAGCGCAGGCATGAACCGCAGTATGAACTGGGAGGAGAAGAATGCGATGGATGACAGATATATGGATTCAAAGGCGGCCGCAGCGGACTGTGCGTGATGGGACGAGACCAGCACAGTGAGACCGTGTTGCACGATAGCGCGGTGCTGTTTCAGTGGCGGGGAAGACGCATAAGACTGCTTCATCATGGTGCCCACCATAGCCGCGACTGCGGGGTGCAAAAGCGTGTTCTGGCATTCTGCAATGCTAAGCAGTACAGCCGTCAAGAGCTCGCGGGTTTGAACGGCGTTGATGCGGTCGTCGCGAGCAAAAGCGGGAAGCATAGTCAGCTGCCCGTGCTGTGCGAGCGATAGTGCCAAAGCGTGATTGGATTCCATGGGCAGCTCGGTCCTGTAACGCTCGTGAATTGCGCCCGCCAATAAGGCATCCCTTTTGCAAAGATTCTCGTAGATCTGCACAATGAGTAAGCCCCAGCACGATGCATATGAGACGTGCAGCTCTGCCAGCAGGTGGTCGAGAGATTCCGTTTCGCACGCGAGCGACGCCGCGATGTACTCGGTGGCCAGGTCCGCTATCTGCTTCACCTCCTCCGCATCTCGCGCGGCTTGAATGCGCCAGATCCCGGCCGACGTCGAATGGCGGTCAGTCGCAGCGGCCAAACTGACGTCCTCGGTGATGGCGGCCAGCCGGAAGAACGCCGCGGCCACGATGCGCGAGACGTGGACCGGGATGCCTTGCGCGCCTCCCGACGCCGCCCATGCGCGCCAGTGCGTCCACAGGGCCTTTCCCACCCCCTCCAAGCTGCGTATGGTGGCCTCGTCGGCGCGGCTGCACGGCGTGGGCGAGGGGCGGAACAGCTTGTTGATGATGGCCAAGACCAGGACGACGTGCCAGCCCGTCGCGGCCGCCTCGCGCAGTAACCGCTCGTTTCCGCCCTGCAAGACGCTTCCCAGGCGGGCGCGGTCGCTCGTGGGCACGGCATGGAATAGACTGAGGAGCACGAGGCTGTTCCAGCGCTGCGCCAGGGGGATGCTGGGCACGAATGCGGCGTGTGCTTGTGCGTGCGCCCATGCACGGGTCGGCGGGGATGGGAGGGGTCCGGCGGGGAGCAGGGTCGCGTCGGTCATCAAGTCTGCCAGGCTGTCGACGTCACTTGCCGCAGAGGATTCGCGGCCCAGCTGGGAGGGCGCCTCAGCCTGGCGCCGCGCCAATTTCACGCACGCAGACAGCAACGCTTCCTTCCACTCGTCCGCTATCGCATGGCCCGATTGTAAAACAATGCACCGTAGAATCGCTTGCATCCGCCGGTCTTGCGATAGCCCCGTTGCGTCTGTGCCGAGCACTTCGCAAAGGGCTGCGACAGCCATTTGGAACGGTGCTGGGCCGGGCATGGAGAGCAGGGCTTCCAAATAGGGGGCGTGGACGTCTGGGTGGGCGGTATCTTCGCGAATACGGGCGTATTCGTCGCAGGCGCAGGCCATGGCATCGTGCCTTGACGTCCCGTCGACCGTGTTGGCCACGACAGCTATGTGGGAGCGCATGGCCCAGTATCGGTCAGAATGCGTAGGTTCAGCGCCCAAGGACTCCACTTGCGACCGCAGGCGCGAAACGAACGCCCAGTACTTTTGACGGGCCCCGACCCGGATATTAGCGGCGCAGGGATGGGAATAGCTGGTGGGGTAAGTGGGGTAAATAGATAGTGTTCCAAAGATGCTGATGAGGGCGCTGAGATGCGCGTGGGGTAATGTGCCGAGCTGGCCTGAGTCGACGAGTGAGGTGAAGTGGGTGCTGAGGGTTGAGGCATCGTAGTGCACGGGCTGGTTCGGGGACTGCGAAAGAAATTGGCGCAATGACTCCAAAGGAGTTGCAGATGTATGAATATGGGTACATGGCAGTTCGATGTGGCTGGGCACGGCCTCTGGACGTGGTGTATTATTTACATGGTTCGGCTCTTCGGGCGAGGCTAGCGACTGAGGAGCCAGGGAATTACGCGCAGCAGAGGTTCTGCGCGAAGCGTATGTTATCTTCTTGAGCACAGCCGCGCTGTGGGATGCGCTGGTGCTGTATGTCGATCTGCTTCTCGGTCAGGGTGAGCGCAATGCGCGGCAGACAAGGACGTACCTAGTAGGTGGATTGACGCTGCCGCCCAGGGTGAGGACGGTCGACATACATCTTCGCAACATTCCATTGCATAAAATGCAGAGCGTAGCGTGGTATGGGCGGGGGCCCAGCTCTAGGGGCGTCTCTGTAAGGCTCGTGCTGAGCAGAGCGTAGGAGCTTTGACGCGTCGGGAGACGTGTGCCAGCGAAAACCAGGCCTCGCCGTTTCGGGCAGCAAAGTCATGTGCTTTTGAACCTTAAATCTGTACACCAAACTTTTGCTTTGAATTCTGTGCTCTTCAACTCTTTATCACAACCAGTAGCCTTGAAAAATCCATTGGCACCATCAGGTATGTCGCTCTGAGCATTGAGATGCTCTAGTTACTCACAATCCGCGTTAGAGGTCAATCGGGAGGCACTGTCAACTCATCTAACCACCATCCACCTTCGTGAGTCCCTGCGATCTTTATATGCACGCGTAGAGGCTCATCACGCATCAGAAAAACACATCAATAATGGGTGCCACTCGTGCTGAGAAAGAGGTCTACTTCGTCAAGCTCAAGGAGCTGCTGGCCAAGTACCGTACGTCTCGCATTGGACACCGCGCACCAGCTTGCTGACCGGACTATCAGCTTCCATCTTCCTGGTCAATGTCGACAATGTCGGTTCCAACCAGATGCATCAGATCCGTGTCTCCCTCCGCGGCAAGGGTGTGGTGCTCATGGGCAAGAACACCATGGTCCGCCGCGCCCTGCGCACGATCCTGTCCGAAAACCCGCAGTTCGAGCGTCTCCTCCCCCACATCAAGGGCAACATCGGCTTCGTCTTCACTGCCGGCGACCTCAAGGACATCCGTGAGATCATCCTCTTCAACAAGGTCGCCGCCCCCGCGCGCGCCGGCGCCTTCGCCCCCCTGGACGTCACCGTCCCCGGCGGCAACACCGGCATGGAGCCCGGAAAGACCTCCTTCTTCCAGGCGCTCGGCATCCCCACCAAGATCGCGCGTGGCACCATCGAGATCGTGTCCGACGTCAAGGTCGTGACCGCCGGCACGCGCGTCGGGTCCTCCGAGGCGACCCTGCTCAACATGCTGAACATCTCCCCGTTCACGTACGGGATGTCCGTCGTGCAGATCTTCGACCAGGGCAACGCCTTCGGGCCCGAGGTGCTGGACATCGAGGAGTCGGACCTCATCGACAAGTTCCTGTCGGGCATCAAGTCCATCGCGGCCATCTCCCTGGCGCTCAACTACCCCACCCTCGCGTCGGTCGCGCACTCCCTGGTCAACTCGTACAAGAACCTGCTCGCGATTGCGCTCACCACCGAGTACAGCTTCGAGGGTGCCGAGAAGGTGAGACAGTCAATTCGGTTCGGCGCAGACTGGAGACGCCCCGCACGATGACAAAACATTACGCACTGAAAATCCTGAGTGTCTTACGGACATATGCGGATACTTCAATGTCAGAATCGCCCTGACGGGTCACCTCTACAAGCCTCATGTTTTCCTTTTGATCCTCGTACTCACCTTCTTCCGTTCAGGCCAAGGAGTACCTTGCCAACCCAGAGGCCTTTGCTGCCGCTGCCGCACCCGCCGCCGCGGAAGCCGCACCTGCCGCCGCTGCCAAGGTGGAGGAGAAGGTGGAAGAGAAGGAGGAGTCGGATGACGACATGGTGAGTGCCGCGCCTTTGCCGCCTGGTGAACTCGAACTAATGTGTGCGCGGGGCAGGGTTTCGGATTATTCGATTAGTTGTATTGTACCAAGCGTGTATCACTACTGCTCTTACAAAAGCCTTGCTAACCACAGACAGCCCGGGTGTGATTGTGTGATCCGGTCCGATCCAGAATCAGTACATACATAGAAGTTGCGATCCTCGTGTACGGCGTACCTGAACTTTTTGAAATGAAATTCGTCCGGGTTGAGGGAAGTTCATGCTTGTAAGGTTAAAAAATGGCGAAGCCCAGGCCTACCCACTCCTATCTGCTTTTGCATCTTACCAGCCATCGATTGGTATTTCTCGGTCTGCGGGCTTCTGCGGGAGCCCTAATAACGACGGTCGGACCTCGGTTATGGTCTCGTGTTTCGGTTATATCCCTCGCGGACCAGCGCGGCCTCGTCAAAGATCTCTGTTGCCACCGTATCATAGACGATTGGGCCAGTGACCATGAAAAATCGTCACCAGACGCCCATTGGGGAACTCCCAGTAATACGGAAATGAATTTTCAGGATTTCTGTCTACAACCCCCATCTCGATTTCTTCACCTCGAAGACAGCCAGCAACGTTCGCCAGCTCACTCGCCCAAATCTCGGGAGATCAGATCAAGTCCTCCTTTCATATCCGATTCTCTCCTCGTGAATACGATCCAATTAGTTGAACCGGCCTACTTAAACCCTCCCGGGACCTCCAGCCATGAGCAACTCAATCTTCCCCTCAGTTTCCACCGACGGCAACCCCGAAGACATAGACATGGGCGACGCCGGCCACCTCATCATCGTCTCCAACCGCCTCCCGATCACCATCAACAAAGATGACAGTGGGGAGTACCACTTCAAGATGTCCTCGGGCGGCCTGGTCTCCGCCCTCTCGGGCTTCAAGAAGTCGATGAGCTTCACCTGGATCGGGTGGCCGGGCTTCTTCATCCCGCTCAAGGACCGCCCGCTCGTGGACAAGCGCCTGAAGGAGGAGTACTCCTGCCAGGCCGTCTACCTCGACGACGACGTCGCCGACCGCCACTACAACGGCTTCTCCAACTCCATCCTCTGGCCCCTCTTCCACTACCACCCCGGCGAGATGAACTTTGACGAGGCCAACTGGCTCGCGTACCGCCAGGCGAACATGATGTTCGCCGAGGCCGTCATGCTGCAGGTCAAGCCCGGCTCCATGGTGTGGGTGCAGGACTACCACCTCATGCTCCTCCCCATGATGCTGCGCGGGCTCATCGATGGCCCCCGCAAGGTCGGGGATCTCGCGCGCAAGGAGCTCGCGCGCGTCACCGAGGACCTGGACGAGGCCGACCCTCTTCCCGCCGACTCGCTTCCGGCCGACTCGACGAGCCTGACTGGCGTCAAGATCGGGTTCTTCTTGCACACGCCCTTCCCCAGCAGCGAGATCTACAGGTGTGTTTACTCCTGTCTGTGCAGCATTGACGCTGGGCTGACGTCATGAGCCAGGATCCTGCCCGTGCGGCGCGAAATCCTCCTCGGGATCTTGTACTGCGACCTCATCGGTTTCCACACATACGACTATGCGCGGCACTTCCTGTCGTCTTGCACCCGTATTCTGGGTCTGCCGACGATGCCCAATGGAGTCGAGTTCGAGGGCCGTCTTGCCCGCGTCGGGACCTTCCCAATCGGTATCGAGCCTGCGTCCTTCATCGATGTAGGTTCAATTCGCTCTGGGCTTCTACTGGACACTGACGCTGTGCCGCATAGAACCTCAAAAAGGACTCGGTAATAGAGCGCATCCAGCAGCTCGAGCAGCGCTTTAACGGCGTCAAGGTCATCGTCGGCGTGGATCGCTTGGACTACATCAAGGGCGTGCCGCAAAAGCTGCACGCGCTTGAGCTCTTCCTCAGCCAACACCCCGAATGGATCGGCAAGGTACGTCGATTCGTCTCGCCAAAATGCGGCTCCGCTGATTCACCGCATGCTAGGTCGTCCTGGTGCAGCTCGCCGTGCCTTCGCGTCAGGATGTCGAAGAGTACCAGAACTTGCGCTCCACGGTGAACGAGCTGGTTGGGCGCATCAACGGACGCTTCGGAACCGTCGAGTTCATGCCGATTCACTTCATGCACAAGAGCTTGGCGTTCGACGAGCTCTGTGCCCTGTACGCTCTCAGCGACGTCTGCCTCGTTTCCAGCACCCGAGACGGAATGAACTTGGTAAGTTCCCGCGCGCCTTCACTTCCCTGACCCGCTGCTGACCACGGCGCTCGCAGGTCTCCTACGAGTACATCGCCTGCCAGCAGGCCCGCCAGGGCGTCATGATCCTCTCCGAGTTCGCCGGCGCCGCGCACAGCCTGAACGGCTCCATCGTCGTGAACCCCTGGGACTCGCAGCAGGTCGCGGACGCGATCCACGAGGCGGTCACCATGCCCGCGGACGTGCGCGCGGAGAACCACCGCAAGCTGTTCAAGTACGTGAACAAGTACTCCGCGGCGTTCTGGGGCTCGAGCTTCATCAAGGAGATGACGCGCGCCAAGCCCGAGGAGCTCGGCAAGGACGGCCAGGCGGAGCTGCTGAGCTCGACCGAGTCGGTCGCGGGCACCGTGCTCCACGACGGCGCGGTGGACCCCGCTACGGCGGGGAACGCGAAGAGCCCCGAGGGCGTCGCGGTCGCGGTCGCGGAGGCTGAGGCGACGGCCGCGCCGGTGGTGGCTGCGCCTGCGTCTGCGACCGCATGACTATATGGCTCCATTGGATATCTATTGAAGGGTTCTGGCATAGACGGGGTGATCGTGCGGCTGGCGGGTGCCGTTGCTACTGGATGGCAGTATCTCTGGGCTGCATTTACGCTTCAAAAGCCAGAGTGAATATATGTATTCCCGTTTGTATTTACCCGGCATTAGACGTAGCTGGTCGCCCCGCGAATCGCATATGTACGATGTATCCATGTCCCTCAGTGTTATCCCATGCGTACTCCAAAATATGATATGCACATGCTACAGCTCTCAGTTCAAAATCAAAAGTGTGATCAGATAGGCGCTAAAGGGCAAGTTATAGAACGCGTGTGGCGGCTATTTATAGCCATGGACTTGACTCCAGATCTAGAGTTTACATAGGGAGGTAAACCCCAGTGAGAAACGTGTCGAGCTGGAGCGAGTGGGAACGAGCAGTAGCGAGGCAGTCGTGCGAAATCGAGTGCCCTGCGATATGGCGATATGGCAGGATATGGCTCGATTGTGTGGGAAGGGATTTGACCAATGAGCACAGCTTTGTTTGCAACGACGCTAAATGTGGACTTAGCGAAAACTTGATTTCAATCTAAACGCTTAGCGCCTGATGAAACTTCGAACGCGGCCGTAGCACGGGGACTCGGGAGGTGGTCTGTGCAGAAGTTGAACGTCTTGGGATAGCTTGGGATGCGCTGCACGCTCGAGTACTTACGTGCCATTTCAAGGACAACTTGGTGCAATGCTGGGGCAACGCTGGTGCAACGCTCGGGTGGCACTGCAAGCCCTGGATACGATCCGCTTAGACTGATGACCGGCTCATCGTGCTTCACTAGCTTGATCATGATGCTGCATATGGCGACGTGAAATCTGCGCCCGCTCGGCCCCGCCCCTGATAAATTTTCTCTTGCTGATCGGGGCCAAAGTCCACTCTTTCAACTAACACTACTGTATCGGTGAAGCCTTCCGACTTTGTGAACGGGTGAGTTGGTCGTCTCAGAAAGCATGCTGAATCGCGCTCAACGTTTCTCTAGACCCCGTTCGCAGACTCCCTAGTCGTGCCATCTCACTTCCTCCGACCAATCCCGTTGCTCCACTTACCATGTCAGGCGTCATGGAGGAAGAGCAGTTTCTTCCAGGAACTGTGCGCATGTACGACAAGCGGGCAGATGGCACACTGAACGAGAGCTCGATCACGCTCCTGCCTCAGCCGACGGACAATAAAGACGATCCCCTGCGATGGTCCACCGCTCGCAAATACTGGCACGCGACCCTTGTCTTGTTCATCGCAGGCCTGACTGCGGCCACTTCCAATGACGCAGGATCTGCTTCCGACTCGCAGAACGAGGAGCTGGGGATTTCGTACAACCTGATCAACCAGGCCGCAGGCGTCCTGTTCATCGCGATCGGCTACATGACCCTCCTCCTCTACCCCACCGTCACCCTGTATGGCCGCAGACTCCAGTACCTCATCTGCATCGCCCTCAGCATCGGTGGCTCCGCCTGGTTTGCCCTCGTCCAGACGTCTGGGGACTCAATCGGGAGCCAGTTTTTCGTTGGTGCATCTGAGTCCTGCGCGGAAGCGCTGGTGCAGACTTCACTGTCGGACATTTTCTTCCAGCACCAGCGTGGCACGGTCCTGGGACTGTACGTTCTATCCACCAATGTCGGAAGCTACATGGGCCCTCTGATCGCCGGCTACATCGCCGACGGTCCATTGGGATGGAGGTGGATCGGGTGGACGGCGGTCATCATCTCAAGCGTGACCTTTGTCGTCTTCTACTTTGGCCTCGAGGAGACAGCATTCGATCGTCCGCGCACCGACGACGAGTATTTGACAAAGTCCCTTGATTTGACGCCGGCCAGGTCGAAGGAGAAGAAGGACAGGACGCAGGTCACGGTCACCAACATCCACCTTGGCGAGCTGGAGACGATCTCCGCGTCCAAGGGCAATAAGCCGTACTTTGAGCGCATCCGCCTCATCACGCCTGCGCCCAATCTCAGAGGATGGGGCTTCAAGCAGTACTTCCAGCGCTTGAAGCACATCTTCCGCGTCTTCACGTTCCCGGCCGTCCTTTTTGCCGGTTTGCAGTGGGGCGCCCAGGACGCCTGGTTGACCTTTTATCTTACCCTCGAGGAAGATAACTGGTACGGCTCGCCCTGGAACTACTCCGACGCCGCCGACGCCATCATGAACGTCCCCTGCGCCATCGGCGCCTTGATAGGCTGCATCTACGGCGGATACTTCTCCGACGTCTTCGTCAAGTGGATGGCCAAACGGCGGGGCGGCGTCGCAGAGGCCGAGGACAGGCTGTGGCTCATGTTCCCCGCGGCCATCATCAGCCCCGCCGGCCTGATCCTTTTCGGAATTGGCACCAACAACGGGTGGGCATGGCCGGTGCCATACGTCGGGCTTGGCTTCATCGGATTTGGCTGGGGCTGCGCGGGCGATCTCAGCATGGCGTACCTGATGGATGCGTATCCCGACATGGTTCTCGAAGGTATGGCAGCAGTTGCCGGTCATCGTTCTACCGCTCACGCTGTATTGTGTATTATAGGCATGGTGGCAGTTGCCGTGATCAACAACACGATGGGATGCATCTTCACATTTGCTACCAGCTCGTGGCTGGCGGCGCAGTCCGTCACGGCTGTGATGTGCGAGATCGGGGCACTGAGTTGTATTTTTATTATGACGTCGGCACCGATAATGTACTGGGGGAAGTCGTTCCGGCGGTGGACGCTCCCCAAGTACATTGAATTTATAAAAGTCCGAGACCAGATGTAATGTGGACTCGACAACACTGGTCATTTACTAGGGTAGACCTCTTCTTACTTATTGTTTTGTTCTGCTATCTTTTCGCTCTGCTATTTTGTAGCCCAACCACCCACCCTCCGCTCATTGTTTCCTGGATAATAATACACATGTATTTATTGCTGCATGTTGAGAACGTTGAACGTGAAACGACTGCCTCATCCCATGCGGTCCAGGGTTCCAAAATAGTCAGACTTCACACTAGGCAAGAAACTATCATAGCATTGGTATTTATTTCAGGGGGCAATGCGCGCGGTTGGAACGGAGCGTGGATGGAGGTATACGGTGGAAATCATGAAGTGTGGGTTGGAGAATATGCATGTAGAACCTAGCGTATATTATGTATGCAATGAAGTGAGAGCGAGGGCAGTAGCAAGAAGATATTAGGATAGTTGTAATAATGTAGTCATCTCTATTGGGGCGGACCCCATCGTTTATAGGCAAGATCGTCTGGTTTGGTATCTGGGTGTATTTGTATCTTGCCTTCCCATAACGCCGCAGAAGACTAAAATCATAATCAGACACATGCCTAGTATTGAGTCATAAATGTGGCTTACCTTTGAAGGATCTTGGGAAGCGGGATCTGCAAAGTTTCCTGGTTGTGGCATCCATCCCGCACCAATGGAAGAGGCGACCAATGTTGGGACCATCGCCATCAAAGAAGGTCTGCGAAAAGATCAGGGCAAAGAAATGACAGAAGATAGAATATACTCACAGTGTTGTTCTCTCGCCTTCATCTCTTAGGCGTGCCGACCGACTCTTGATGACAAACGACGAAGAGCGTACACGACCACCACGAACATTGGAGAACAGGCCCAGGTTATCGCGGACTCGGTTGATCGCTGAGTTCCACTCTTCGCCACTGCTGTTCGGCTTGAGAGTGGGCAGCACTTCAGGATTGGGCAAAAGATGCAAAAGGATGAAAAATCTTTCGAAAGGCGCGTCGGGCATGCAGCGAACGAGGGCTCCCAGAGGAATTGAGACGACGCCAAGAGCAATGGAAATACCCCACTCGCGACCGCCGATACGGGTCACCTGGAACGCAGCGCCACCAACGAAGACGATGAGAATTTGCACAGCGATTTCTACATGAGACATCAGCGGGCGAACCAGAATACGAAGCGAGAAACTAACCAATCAAGGTGACGATCATGAAGTACCAATTGTTTGTGAGGCCCTCGAAGATGTTGAGCTTGTTATCGAGCCGTCTGCAATTGATGGAGTTGAAAATTTGCGCAAAGACAAAGGCGTTGAACACGAGCGTCTGCACAATGGTGTCCTGCTGGGTAGTCGAGTCGCTAGGGTATCCCAAAATTTGTAGGCCGAGGAAGTGGAAGAGCAATGTAATAATGATCTGGTATGTCGACTGGAAGAGAATTTGCTTGTACATCTGCACCGAGAACAGCGGTGCGGTCTTCTTGTCCGGTTTCCTGTCGAGGAGCGCCTCTGAGGCGGGATCCGTAGCCAGAGCAAGCGCAGCGAATGTGTCCATGATAATGTTGATCCAGAGCAGCTGTACCGCGGAGAGCACGGAGGACTCGGTCGTCGACGCGATTGCGGTCACAAGCGTGATCACGACAGCGGTAACGTTCGTCGACACCTGGAACTGCAAAAACTTGCGCACAGCATCATTGACACAGCGGCCCCACATTATAGCCTTGACGATGGAAGCAAAGTTGTCGTCCATGAGGATGATGTCGGATGCCTCCTTTGCGACCTCGGTGCCTGCGATACCCATCGAAAACCCAACATCAGCAGTCTTGAGCGCCGGTCCGTCGTTGGTTCCATCGCCTGTGACACCGACAATCTCGCCCAAAGCCCGCAAACGCTCGACCAGAATCTTCTTGTCCTCAGGCGATGAGCGCGCGAGAACCTGCAACCGGGGTACGACTTCCATCATCTCCGCGTCACTGAGCTGGCGGAAGACCGGGCCTTCCATAATAATACCCCCCGCGGTATAAATCCCGCATTGCAAAGCGATAGAGCGCGCGGTGAGCACATTGTCGCCCGTGCACATCTTGATGGTGACGCCCGCCTTGTGGCACTTAGCCACCGCCTCGCGTACACCCTCGCGCAAGGGGTCCTCGATACCGGTCACCGCGATCAGCGTAAGGTCCTGTGCCAGTTCCTCGTACTCGACCTGCAAATAATCAGCATCAATTTCGGCGAAAAGTACGAACACAGCGCACCTCATTCTCGTCATTCTTCTTACCCGCTGGTGGCCAGGACTCGAAGTCGCGATAACATAGCGCGATGGTCCTGAGCGTCTGGTTCGCATAGAAGATGATCGTCCGCGCGATGTTGTCCTTCTCCTTCTCCCCGATTGCCTGTGTTTCCACCTCATTACCTGCATTCTGGCCCGAGTTCTGAGCGACGACAACGTGCCGCGTGCACTTCTTCGTCAGGATCTCACTCGCGCCTTTGACATACAACCTGCATCCACCGCCTTCCATGCGCACCACGACACCCATCGCCTTGCGGTTGGACGAGAACGGAATCATCTGCACGACCTCCTTAGCCTCCCTGATCTCCTTGTAATTCGCCCAGCCGAGCTCCTTCGCAAACTTGAGCAGCGCAGTCTCCGTCTTGCTCCCCACAAACACGCGCTCCCCGCTCTCCGGATCCGCATCCTCAAACGCCGTCGAGTTCACCGCGATCGCCTCATTGAACAGCGTGCGCAGCCCCGCGCCCATCGCGGAGTTCATGTCCTTCTGGTCGATGGAGAAGTCGTCCGGGTGCTTGCGGTCCTCGGCGTTCGAGCGCGCGGCGTTGTCCGCGAGGTTGGCGACGAACTTGCCGTGGATCCCGACGGAGCCGGCGACGACGGCCATGACGTTCTGCGTGAGCGTGCCGGTCTTGTCGGTACACACCACCGAGGCGTTTGCCATCGTCTCGCAGGAGCCGAGCACGCGTACCAGGAGCTTCTCGTAGGTCATGCGTTTGGTGGCGAACGCGAGTGCGAGCGTGACAGCCAGCGGAAGGCCTGTGTTGATTTAATTCGGTCAGCGTGAATCCACCGTTGTAAAATTCCAGAGTGAAAGCTTACCTTCGGGGACGGCAACGACGACAAGGGTGACAGCAATGATCAAGATCTGGACGAACGCAATACCCTTCTGGTTCGCGGTGCGCTCCGGGACGCCCGTGCCGATTTGGACGAAGAACCGGATCATCAGCGCGGAGAACAGCACCAAGCCCGCGATACTGCCCAGCTTTGCGATGAGCTCCGCGAGGGCATTGAGCTTTAGTTGCAGCGGCGTGTTCTCCGCGTCGGTCCTGAGCGCCATCATGATGCGGCCGTTGAACGATTTCGTGCCGACCGCGACGACACAGTACCGCCCGACGCCCTCCAGGACCTTGGAGCCGGAAACGACAAAGCAGTCCTCGTGGTTGCTCGCCTCCCCGCGCTCCCGGCGCGCCACGCACTCCTCGTAGGTTAGCTTCATAATGGCGTCGCTCTCGCCCGTCGCGCCGCTCTCGTCGCACCGCACGCCGTGCCCGCCGAGGAAGACGCCGTCGACGGGGACGATCTCGCCCGGCTCGAGCAGACACACGTCGCCGACGCACACGTCTTTGATGTCGACCACGCGCTCCTCACCGTTACGGATCAGGCGCACGCCACGCTCCTCCTTCTTGTCGTTGAGGACCTGGAACTGACGCTCCTTCTGGTAGTCGTTCACGGAGCCGACGACAACGACGATGACGATCGCGGCCATGATCGCGACGCCCTCGACCCAGTCGACTTTGGGCTGCCCGGGGGGAAGGGGCGTGCCGAAGTCCTGGAAGAGGCCGAGCGCGAGGGAGACCACTGCGGCGATAGAGAGGAGCACCTGCATTTGCCCATCATCAGCACACAGTTACCGGCGTCAAGAGTCGAGATGAAGGCACTCACGAGCACTTTATCCTTTAGCGCTAACCACATCAGCTGTAGCAGACTCTTGCTCACTCGCTGCGGGAGCACGTTCGGGCCGTACACCCTCCTCCGCTCCTCGATATCCGCTCCGTACGCACCCTCGCCTCCTTCCCCGCCTTCTCCTCCCTGTCGATCGTGTCCCTGTCCCAGACCTTTAGAGCCACTTGTCCCGAGCCCCTTGAGCAGTCCTTCCGTGCCCCCGATCGCGCGGAGCGAGTCGAGGTCCTTGGGGTCCAGCATGCTCGCAAGCACATACGGCTTGAACTCAAAGGGCCCCAGATCTGCGCCCTCCTCGTCCGGTGTCAGCTCGAGCTTGGCTTTCGTTTCGTCCTCATCATCGTCACCCTGGCCGGCGTCTGCCTCCGCTGTGATCGCAGTTGCGTTGCTGTTGCTCGACTTGTGCTTGTTGGTGTCGGTAGGCGCCGAGTGATCCAAAGCGGTCGAGTCTCCGCTGCCGGCCTTGGCACGGCTGTGCGAGCGCGAGCGGCCGCCCGGGCTTGCGTCGTGGTCCACGTGCGTCTGCGTCGCGGAAAGCACGGTCCCATTGGCGCTCGGCGCGCGGTGCAGCCCCATCGTGGCCAGCTCGTTCTCCTGGCCCTCCCCGGGCTGCCGTGGTGGATATCCCGGGTAACTCGCGCTATTGGGGTTATTGGGGTGGCCTGGATCAGGCTCGGTCCCGATGCTGCTCGCCCAGCTCGGCCGTCTCGAGTGCGACAGATTCTGGTTGGCGTTGGGGTGCAGCAGCCCCGGGTTGTTGTCCCGCAGCGCGAGACTCGTCGTCGGCGCAAAGTGCACATTGCTCGACCCGGACGCGGCAGAGAGCGTGGGCGAGGGCGGGGAAAGCATGCTCGAGTTGGAGCCTGCATCGGATATAGCGGGTGAATGGGAGCGCATGGGCACCTCGAGGCCTAAATTTCCGCCCGCGCCATGGCGTGGCTTGGCGTTGGAAAAGGGGGAGAGGAGGGCGGGGTCGCTTGGTGAGCGGGCATGGGTCACCTGGAGGCCGGGGGTGCTGGGGAAACTTGGTAATGTGGGAGATGTCTGCGAGGATGCTACGGGGGAGAGTGGGGAGAGCTCGTCGTCTGATGGGTGCAGGGAGACTGTTGAGTCTGTGGTCACCGCGATGTGTGGGATGCTGCTGGCCATGGCTGCAATTCCTTCAACAGATTAATTATTACGTTGAGGGGAAGAGAGCGTAGCAGGGTGAGAGTGGTTGGTTAACAGGGTTCTGGATTTGCTGTGGTTTTGTTCAAGGGCCCATGACGGGAAGTGCGAGTAAGGTTGGTCTTCCCAATTAGGCCGGGCAGTGCTCCAGCGTGCTGTATAGAGTATGTGCTTGGCAATGGTTCCCAGGTTCTGGCCCCGACCCCAAACACGCTCTTATCGCGATGGAACTTGTGAATGGAAAAAACTCATCAGACTCGGATATCTGGCAAGCATGAGGACCGGAATTCAGGGAGGAGACCAGGGAGGGCCAGCGTCTATCACCCCGCCCCCCGCCGGACGTCGGCTAGACGCCACTGCCTTCCGCAAGGAGCTACAGCTGCTACACCGACCCCGACATACACCAGTGCCAAGATCCAAAACAAATGAAAAAATATCATGTAACAAACGATACGATAATACTGCGCGCGTGCCCAGCCGCCGCCATGCCCAACGCGTCTCGCAGCTGCATGGCGTTGGCTACAGCCACTTACAGCCACCTGAGCCGAGCCGGCTCGGCCTACTGCTTACACTCTCTTCCCACTACTGTCAATACTTACTGTCACCTCAATCAGCGGCCCCAGCTTTTTGAATTTGAACTTGACAAAGTTGTCTGATGACGTGCGACCTACAAATGTTGGAGCGCAGGCCTCAGTATCACCGACCGCCACATAATGAACTCCTCAGGCTCCTCGCGCCCTTTGTATCGCATCGCCTTGCTCCGCCGCGTCCACCCCCGAAGCTTGAACTGGCTTGAATCGTCATTTTGTGCCTCACGAGCAGCCTTGGCCCACTTGGAGCTCCTCTTCGGAAAATGAACATACGCGACATCCTCGTGCATCTGACCACAAACCAGAACCGCCTTCGCTGCGAGTGGAACTCCTGTTCTCCGTCGCGTACCCAAGTTGTGCCTCGGCAAGCACCTGCGCTGAGCATTGGCCCGATCCCGGCTTGGTATCGTACCTGGCACGGCACCCTCAAACGATGCATGCAGCAGCATTGCAATACTGCGATGATACTGGCTTCAAGCTCAGCTTCATTACCGTGGTTGACAATGCCATGTCCTCGCCATGCAAAGCTTAGCTAGCACAGGCCAAAAGCCATCCTTCACCTGCCCGGCAGGCAGTGTCAAACTGCAATCGTCGATGGTCCATTGGTATTATTTGCTTGCGTCGCGCAAGCAAATCCCGATCGACCATCGTCATCATGCATTGAATCTCATCTCGTGCGTGGTTGTATCGAGATTCGCGTATGCCCGGTTACCCCTTTTCTTTTGACAATGCCCTACACTAGGAAGTACGATGACGCACCACCACCTAGCGGAATTAACCGATCTCCCACTAGATTCAGGCACCCGCAAAGCAACGCGCACGCATCATACACCAAGTGCTACCAATTTATTCTGCCACTCAAGAAATATTTCCGCAAAGTCCGTACCGAGGCGAGATTCGGGACTCCGATGATGATACAACTGACACGATACGATACGATACGCTCGTGATTTGCGAGCCTTACCTGCAGGTAGCAGGCTGCTGCGCGCGTCTAGATTAAAATTGTGCCCTGCCAATATCAATGGCCATGGATCTTGGAGACCTCAGCCGGCTGCCTACGATATCGACTCGGAACGTGGCGGCCACGTCTTTTTTGCCACCACCGCCCCCGGGAGAATACATCTGCAGCTGGGTTGCAATCAGCACCATGCGCAGTTTGTCGTTTAAGCGTTTTTCCTTGGTTTATCCCCCCTACAGTCTCCTGCAGTCTCCTCTGCATAGTCGGCAGAATCAGAACCAAAGCACACCACGCCTGCAACACGATCCACGACGTTCGAACACGGTCTACGGTCCTGGTTCCGTCTTCGGTCCGACAGCGATATCGATATCGATTACAAAGTTGATACCTTGACTTACATATGCGCATGTGCGTGGCATTAATATTGCCCAGCGAGCACAAGCCTTGGCTTGAATATTATAATTAGGAGTCAAGGAATGCTGATCAATTCCACCGATCGATTGCCGATCATGGATCGTGGACTCCGCAGTCAAGCTTTCAAGCCAGGTTCACCAGCTTGGCCTTGTACTGTACAGCCCGCTCCCGCGAAACTACGAATCAAGACGCGATCGGGACGCATTCGGTGATCATACCATGAGTGCAAACCGAAACTACCGCAAACCGAGGATCCCGGCCGCCAAACCGGTGGCCGACGCTCGAATCTCGACGCCCGGCGTTCAGCACATTCCCCGACTCTGACTTGATTGGATCACTCGCGTTGAGCGTCGAAGCGCAGATGGTGATGCGCCCGGGCGCCAATTAAGATCTGCACTAGCGCTAGCGGCTAATTAGCACTTACTATTAAGCTATTGGCTATAGGCGGCGGAGGCGGGGTGGCAAACCCAAGTCGGTAACGTCAATACCCGCGCTGCGCTGCGCTTGTGGGAGCTGGCGGACTGCCGGTTTCGCTTGTAAGCTGCAGCTTGCATTGCCTTTCTGACCCCATGATCCTCTATGATCTTGATGTCTATAGCCGGCACAGCGCCGAGTCGGCATTGCTCATGCGATTTACATAATCATACCGCCTCTTCATAATCATCATGTCAGCCCGACGGTGGCCGGACGCGTACGTAGACAGTCGACTGCTGCGATCCGAACGCCAGCGGAGTACGTCAAATTCATAGACTCGGAAGGACCTTGCCACCCCGCACCCCTGCGGATCAACCGTCGTGCACACAGCTTCGAGCTTCGCCCAAAACTGCGCATTGCGATTTTCGCCGGGCTGCCAGGGAAGTGTCCGCGGTGAGCTGTCAGGTCTTAGGCTTCAAACTCCAGAACCCACCTGCAATTCCATGCTGTCAGTCGATAGCTCCAGGCAGTCGTACAGCAACCCAGCTGTTCAGACGTCCAAACGTCCAAACGTCCAAGCGTTCCGACGTTCCATCAGACCGGAATGCACATTCAATTATGCTTTCTCGACGCTAAGTAATTATTTTTCAACTGGAAGTATATCAGAGTTCTGTCTAGAACTTCTAACCCAGATCAGACCCAGATCAGACCAAGATCAGACTCGCATGGTACCCGTAAGGACATCTACTGGGTCGTCTGCGGGTTCGCGCGGTAAATGGATATGTTGTGAAAGGTTATGGAGCGATGCCACAATGCGATTGTTTACCGATCGACTTGCTTGTGCTGGATCTGTTCTGCAATTATCTTTGGGAGTGGCTGCGGGAGGATGAAGTTCTCGACCAACATTGATAGCCATCAATGCATATTCGCTGCAATTTCGCGGCTGCCTGAAATCGAGCGCATTGTCCCTTTCTATCAGATATAAACTTCTTGAATACTGGAATTCTATCTTCTCTCATGGCTTCTCTTACAGCGCGGGGTAAACGCCACAGGTGCGAGGATTCGAACCGCCGTCGTATCATATATAGTATGTCTTCTAATCACGGGTTCCTGTACTTTTCTATCTCCTGACCTTACCTGGCCGAGTCTACATGTGAGAAGTTCAGACCTCGAAACGCCCCTCATGGACGTCCGCATCGCCATCCCATCCCACAGAGCCCCCCGCATTGGTATCCAATGTCAGGAGACGGGTACCTGTGACGGAGGCTTGGTTTCCCATCGACCGTGCATCCGGGCACTTTTTTCTGGTTCGGCCCGCCAGGTGCAAAGTCGAACTTTCACCACCATTTATATCCAATCAATTGCCAATCAAGGTGGGCGAGACAAGACTAAAATTTCCATCGCTCCACCAAAGTGGGGAAACATCCCTAGATATCCGCACCGTCGTTTGATCGCTCAGGACCCAGCGCTTGGATGTCCGGTGTCAGGAGACGTGCAGTATGTGCTCATGATGAATCTTGCTTTCCCATCGGCCGCTGTCAATTAGTACATCTTTTCTGTAACTATCCGCCAGCCTCCAGGTGCAAATCTCGCAGGCTACGGCATGGATGACGTTACAACTTACGCCCGCCTTCGCTAGGGTAGCCATAGAGAAATAACCTCCCATATTATGGACAAAATTCAAGACCTCTTGGACCCTAGCCGCTTTGGAATGCGGAAGACCGCAGACCGCACTAGACCGCACCGCCTTAGAGCTGAGGGATTGCCACCGTCAGTCCTCCTTGCTTGGCTGCATAATCCCTGTTTGCTGCACACACGTGCACGTTCACAATCGCCGGGAGTGGGACGTGTGGATACAATGCTGCAGCCGCGATAGATGTTGAGCACCACTTTGACCGCAACAATACTCGGACATCAGCACTGCCCGACCGTTAAACTGGGCCTGCAGGACAGGAGCAGAACAGGAGGACCACTCGTGATATTTGGCTGACCAATGTGTTGGTTCGATTCTCTCTCTGGGGGTGGTCTTGCGGCCTGCAAGGGCTACGGCATATGTATTGTTGGCCGACTGCTATGGTGGCATGACCAGTAATAGTGCTATATGAGCTGCGCATGCTATCGGATAAGATAACGGCCGCCTCCTGGCGAGCCTTTACCATACTCAACGTGTCGCTACCGGGCTGCACGCCGGCTGCAAATTACAACTGTATGAACAGCAACACAGCTTTGCTGCGGCTGAGACGCTATGCCATTCTGCCACGCTGGCTCCGGGTTCTCTGTCACTGTTGCGTGGTACATGCTCAGTGGAAGTTGGAATCGAAGGTTGCAATCAACTGTCATTCATCGTGCCATTGTTCGCACCGCCTTGAGCTAGATCTGCCATGCATAAGTAAGGATGTTTAAACCATGCCAAAGCAGGGTGTTTTTATGTGGCTGACTGCTCAGTAATTGTCGCCACCATTTGAATGTCGAATGTAAGCATATCCGCTCAAGTTTCAGGAAAGCGTCTATGTAGTACAGCATCGGATCATCGGTGCGGTACCAAGCTATCGCTGGTTGAAGTTGGCTTGAAGGAGCGTACTAATTTACATGCCAGTGGAAATCAGTGGGTGTTATTGTATTGTATTAAATGTTTCACGGATGGCTCAGATGCTGCTGGAATGCGAGAGTCGCGTGAACAGCGAGCCCAAACGCGTCGGTGGCACGAGAATCGCGGTCTTAATCATTGTGGTCGCGCGCACGCTTTACGGGCGCCTTCAGCAGCCGACTTCAGGCAATAGCTTGTTGTCTGGCGCACATCATACACGTATTCAAAACGATGTGATGGGTGAAGGCAATCGATTGGGCAATTGATATCCGCGAAACATAAGCCCTGGCTTGTGCTGCCGGGCCGATCGTATTTTATTGGATTACATATCGATGCAGGGTGTCGATATTGCAGGGTGTCGATATTGCAGGGTGTCGATATTGCAGGGTGTCGATATTCGCCTAGTAAAACAATGAAGGCACCCATTGCACCCAGGTGGCCGGGAACAGACACAATTCCGCTATACGCGACTCACAGGCCAATTTTCTCAGCTATTATATGGGTGCGAATTTAACTGGTACATGAATATTTCTTGTAAGTACGTCAGAGCGGCGCACTGTTTATCGCCGTCCTCAAAACAGGTAACTTCTAAGTACCTCCATCACGATTCACTCTTACGCCGGTTTTACATACCTGCAGAATTTATTTTCAGAAACCCGCAAATAATGAGACCCCGACGAGAGACTCACGTCGCATCGATCTGAGAGAGCTGTGGCAGAGCCATTTTGATCTTTCTTCGATAATTTCCGCCTTCCGATTCCTGGACCGGGTTTCCCTCCAGGTAAATTGTTTCGAGCGCAGTTGCGGTACGGAGCTGAGGTTCAAGTGTTTGTAGCGTGGTGATCTTGTTGTTGTTCAACTGTAAGAGCGTGTCGTCAGGTCAGCCAGCATTCAAGGTGCATGCGAGGATGCATACCCAAACTTCCTCTAGACGCGTCAAGTGCACGATATTCTCCACATCAGGGACGAAGTTGCTGCCAAGATCCAGGGTCTTGAGTTTGAGCTGCAGTAGAAAGGCGACGCCCAGTCAGTGCACATGGAAACAGAGACGTTCGACCGTCGCACATTATGGTCCAGCCCTTCCAATTTTTTGACGCCATTGTGGCTGAGATATATGTCCTCGAGATTTTCGAGGCTCTCTAGGTTCTCGATCTTTGTTATTCGGTTAGATTGTATTGAGAGAATCTTGAGGCGTTTCAGAGAGCCTAAATTCTGGGCGTGATGTTAAGAGAGATATCAGCATACACTGGAGAATGGACAAACCTCCAGCTTCGAGATTTTGTTCTTCCCCAGCCAGAGCTCTTCGAGATTGACGAGCGCATCCAAGTTTTCGATTCTCTGAATAAGTCAGTATACGATTCGAAAGACGGGGGAAATACTTACTCGGAGTTTGTTTCCCCCGAGCTCAAGACTACGCAGGGTGGCTCCAACGGACTCCAGTCCACTGATGCGTGATATCCGATTCTGCACGAAATACACCGTGTCCAACAATTTCAGATGAACCAGGGTTTCTGGTACAGATTTTAAGAGATTGAATGACAAGTCGAGGACACTGGTCGCGGGATCAGCATCGTTAATGAGAACTAACGAGGATAGCACTCACGTCAACTTGGACATGGTGTTCAAAGCATCGCCAACTGTCTTCAATTTGTTGTCATAGAAGTCCAATTCCTCCATCTCCGTGAGCAGGGAGAACACTTCAGGATCTAAGAACGAGATGAAGTTCTGCCGTAAACACAGTCTCTTGAGATGTTTCGCAAATCTCTCTAATCTCAGGCTTTTGAGACTTCCGATACGTTGATGCAATAGGTTCAGCTCCTGGTATCGAGGCCGTTCAAGTTGACTGTCAATTAACGGGGGGAGGATAGCAACGCACATCGGTTTCGTCTGGAAATTCGCCCAAATAATCTGTATCATCGTCTGCATTCTCTATGTGTCCCTCTTCCAGCTCGTCTTCGGACACTTCATGATCATCCTCGACCTCCGGTTCTGCGCTAGGCAATACGACTCTTGCCGTCTTTCTAGATAGACCCTCGCAGTAAGCACAAGTTTGCACGAAGATCAAGCAGTTTCCAACTTTGCGGGCGCATCGCCTAGAGGGGTCCCATTAGCTTGAGGTGTACTCATTTCGCGGCGGACGGTTGGCGTTAGTAACAGATGATTCGAGTCAAGATCGAGAACGCGTTTCGGTGGCAGTCCGCAGTAGGCGCCTGTCGGCATCCTCTCTACCACCTCCCCATCGCTGCTGCCTGCATGCCCCCAAAGGACAAGGCAAAGGCAGCTGGAATCAGTGCCAGCTCATTCTTTGACCTCAAGGCTGAACTATCCAAACAAGAAGAGAATTTCGCAAAGAACAAAGCGGCCGGCAAAGGCACAGGAGGGGCCAAGCGGGCGGACAAAGTGCGTGATTCTGCTTTAGTTAAAGCACCCAAATTTGAGCTCATAAAAGGGGTTCAATAGAAGCAGACGATATGGGCACGGCCGAATAAAGGTGTCAGCGCTCGCGCATCTCGCGATGTCGAGCTTGAGGCGATCAGCAATCCCACTATTGACTCTGCCCGGGCCGCATTAGAGCGCAAGGCGAAGATATACGATAAGCTGCGGAAGGGAAAGTCTGGTGGGCTCAATGAGAAGCAGTATGACTCGTTGTTGGTTGATGTATGTGTTTCCATCATTGAAAATTGCGCGCTTCTTACCTATTGCGCTGTCACAGTTTGACTCTATGGGTCCTACGGAGACGTACGAGTCCGATAGTGAAGATGATGATGAATCAAAAAATGTCGCGAAAAATCCTCATGTGAGTTGCGGTGGGTCCGAATGTCTTGCCGAACCTTGATCTCACCGCTATGTAGGATGATCCAATCATCGAATACGAAGACGAGTTTGGCAGGGTGCGCACGGCGCCACGCTCAGAAATACCACGCCATCTTGTGCCCAACTCTGGCAAACCTGAGTTTGACGAAGACGAGTGAGTTTACCGGTGGTTATCGCGACAATCATTACGGTCTAACGGTCATTTCATTCGCAGGGACATCATAATATGTACGTCCCACTAACTCACAAATAATAACCCATAATAAACCAGCTTTTCAGACAACCCAGTGAACCACTTTCCTGTCTACGAACCCTCTGCTGAGCGCGTAGCAGCCATCGACGAAGCATTCTCTGAGGCCAACAATCCGCTTGGAGTTCACTACGACGCCTCGGCCGAGGTGCGCGCCAAGGGCGCTGGGTTCTACCAGTTCTCCGGAGATGAAGAGACGCGTCGTGCGCAGATGGAGGAATTGAAGGACGCACGGGAGGAGACGGAGCACGCAAGACGGGAACAGGATGCAGAAGATCTGAGGCCCGGCGAGGCGGAAGGGCTGGCGAACCCAGGGTCAAGCCAAAGTGTAGGCGAGAACCCTAAGAGTCGGGCCATGGAGAAGCGGAAGCGAGAGCTTGAGGAGAGAAGGAAGGTGGTGGATGCCAAGCGAAGGAAAGTCAAGGGCGCGAGTGAGGCCACTGGTACTGGATCGGGCTCGGGCACACCGCTCCACGAAGCAGTCGCCGATGAAGATTCCCCAGCTCCCGTCTTCGTGGCGGGTCCAGTTGCTTTGGACCCGTTCGCTGCTTTGGAAGCGCAAGCGAAGGTCTCTCCGGATAAGGGGAAAGGGAAAGGGAAAGCAGCATCTCTAAGTGCCGCAGAGGAATTTCTTGCTGAGCTTCAGCATGAGATGTCGAGTAGCAAATGATATAGTGTAAGTTGACTCACACCACCGCAATTCATTATCACCATGAGCTGACAACTATGCACAGTAGTGGACAGTCCGCACTACTGTAGCAGCGATAGCAAAGCGCCAGATTCTCAGAAAGGCTAGCCGTCTCCATTCGACCTAGACTGGAGAGGGGATTTGTGGATGCAATGGCGTCGAGGGCATGATGGCATACAGGGTTGGGATACTGCTACAGGACAGTACAGGAAAACCATCCACGCCATGGCTGAAATCGATAGTACTCCATTATTATCAACATGTCCGATTTGCTCCTGCATCTCTGTCGCGATTGGCGATTATATCGTGTATCAGACAGAGAATAGTCTGCTTTAGACATCAGATATCCAGATCCACCTCCAAGTTCCATAGATCATCCACCAGACACTGGGCAGATGACGGCAACCTCCTCTCCACCTTTCAGTCTCACACTCTCGACATCGTCCACCATTTCCGCGTCAACGCTCCATTGACTGCTTTTCAGCACTTTATCGAGCCCTCCCTTCGGATGCAGCGAGCAGAGAAAGTCGGCAAGACTGGACAGAGGAAATCCAGATCCTTGGTCGGATGGTAATGTGACATTCTGGGTTGTCAAGCCTGTTGCAGTCGAAGCTGCAGCAAAGTACAGAACAGTGATTTCGGCAGCCATGCCTAGTGATAACAATGATCTTCGGGAGGATGATAGAGGCGCGAGTGATGCACGTCTAAAGGCAGCACCGGAAACAAACCGGAAACCGAAAATGGATGATCGTCGTCTTAGTCTGATCGCCCGTGTTGGGATTCCCTGGCGCACTTCAAGTCGCGGTCTGGGTCAAGGCCTCTTTCTTGAACAGAACCACAACATCGACCTGACTTTACCACGCGTCCATATTTATCTATTGTTAGGACGGCTAAGAGAGTCTCACCAATGCGCAAGTGGTCTACTCCCTTTCTCGCGCAACCTCTCGATGCCGCGGTATCTCGACACGCTTTAATCATCCTGAACCAACCTTTCAGCGTGGCACTCTTCGATCGGCTCTGGAACTCGTGTAACTGGCGGTGCTGTGCTGATGGCGGCGCAAACCGTCTTTACGATCTGTTTGACAGTCCTGAAATCGAGGATGGGTCAACTGTTCGAAGCCTGTAGGCATCTCTTGTGACTGGTCTTGCCTTCGCTCCTTTCTGAAACACCCGACATTCAGCTTCCTTCCCAATTTGATCAAAGGAGACCTGGACTCGTTGCGAGATGATGTCAAGGCATACTATGAGTCCCAGGCAAGCCTTATCTCCTTGGTGCAGTGCATATGGCTGAACAACCTCGATAGGGAGTTACTATCATACACGACGCAGATCAATACTCCACCGACTTGATGAAATGCGTTAGCGCACTTGAACAGAAAGAGGCATCTGAAGGCAGTAAGGTGAGCTGAATTACCTGTCTGATTGGTAACACACACTCACAGTGTTCAGCAATATATAATCATTTTTCTCGGAGGACTGGCCGGCCGCTTAGATCAGACTATACACACACTATCGTATTTGCACAAGCTTCGAAAGCTCCGAGAGACTATATTTGTCGTTACGGATGATAATATTGGATGGGTGTTAGATGAGGTGCGATACCTTTCCTTCCCCGCTTCCTTTTCATGTATAGTTGCTTATGCACGTTTAGGGCGAGCATCACATATCTATAGACCACAATGTATCAGGCCCGACCTGTGGCTTGCTTCCAGTCGGTGTTGATTCCACCATTCTCTCTACTACAGGACTGCGGTGGAATCTAAGTGCGTATTTTCTCTTATTTATTGTTACCCTATTCATGCGGCGGCTCGCAGCTGAGCAAGAGTCCTCGTTTGACGGATTGATCTCCACTTCGAACCATCTAGTTCCAGGCGAAGATAGTGTGTGGATTAAGACAAGTCGGCCAATTTGGTGGACAGCTGAGCTCAGGAAGCTAGATTGAGGGTTTACGATTATGGTTGAGCAGCTTTAGATTTATAATTCGGACTTGGTACATCATTCCGACTTAGATACGTACTCGGAGATGTATAGACGCGCACATAAAAGAGAATTCAATGTGAATTTACAGGTAGAGAAATCACGTGATAACCACCCTAATATCATACAGTAGGCGGCCATTTAGAGTCAGCGCCGAGGGCCGAGCGCTGAGCGCATGCTCTTGGTCTTGTACCGTCATGAACGTTACGCATTCGCCATACTCATGGCATCAGGTGAGGTCGTCGCATATCCGGTTTCTATGCGAAGCAACTCAACAAAATTATTCAGTCTCATGATCAGGTGAACTTCAGGCCACCAAGGCTTAAACATGCTGTCCATGCTGAATACGCGTCTTCGTTCAGGCGACTCTACTTATCGTTGTGCCATATGAAACCCAGGATGAAGATATAGCGGTGAGTTTCTGTCATTGTTTTCCGTGGATGTTATCTGAGTGTTCTGCAGGTCGTCTTTGGCAAGAACTATCTTCTGGCGGGTGTGCGCGGGCAACCACCTATTGTCAAGGTGAGTCCGACAGTCGTATTATCTATTCTTCTAGCTCACTCACCGTATTTCAGGGGCGGCTATACAGCGACATAGACTCGGGCAGCTCGGCCTGGCAGCTTGAAAGAAGATCATCACGCCTCTCAGCGAGAGAGCGCACGACCTCCACGATTTCCACGACCTCCACGCAATCATCGTATGCCTTCCTTTCTGATCCTGAAATGTCTACCAGCTTTTCCGCATCCCTTGATAGCGGGCATGTGTCTGACGCAGATGACTTCCTTTCAACACATTCCCCGGCTTTTCCATCACCTCCTCCCGCCCCCGCAAACGAACTTACTGTTCCCACTCTGACTCAACGGCGCTCGCGCACTGCTGCTTCCTCCCGAGCTGTATCTCCCGGACACCCCTCACGCAGTTTGGCATCGTCATTCTCCTCTGTTGATTCTGTTGATGCGTCGCACTTTGGCAGGCTGCTAACATTGCACCTTGAAAAAGACAAGTCGATCATCTGGCCGTCTTTGATCGTAGGCCCTGTAGACGCCACACAATCCCCTTGCGCACTCCATCCATTTGAACATGAACCAGCCTCGGAGGAAAAATACAACATGGATCCCACAAGCCTTGTTCTGGTGGGTTTGGAATTGTTTGATATTCGTAAGGACAATGAGGAGGCATTTGAATACTTTGTGTGAGTCTCCACTATCTGTCGCAAGTTGCCTGTCGTTTATTGATTGAGCATATGATGCAGACGTGCTTGGCACCAAGCTCGAGTGCCCACAGCAACTATGCGACTTGTCACATACTACTTCCCTCCACACACGACACAGGAGTCTTCTGAACCTTCGGTATTTCGAACAACAGCACATTACTTGCAGCGAATATGCGGCCCTCTAGGGCTAGCCCAGCTCTATCTAGAGGCAGGCATGTTGCACTTGGAAGGAGCTGCGAAACCTCTGCTGTCATCGTCGTACTCCACACTATCCTCGATTCGGATGGCCGATAGCCACGCCAATTCGCGCTTGGGAGGGGCAGGTGGAAGCGATGCGTGGAAGCAGGATCGTGAAGCCGCAAGCCAATACTTTGAGCGTGCACGGACGCTCCACCCCGGCCTTGAAGTCCCCGCGTTACCTGTGACGAGCCCACGCGAGAGTGAGCTGGAAATGCCGTCTATGGAGATACATCCATCCGCGCCTGCGAGCAGTGTGTATTCGGGCGATTCTGTTCCGGACACAGGGGTGCGCAGACGATCAAAAAAGGATGAGCTGGCCAGCACTCTGGGCGCACGAATGCGAGCGCGGAATAGCCTAGATGACTCGTGGTATCTCTACGTACCGAGTTTGCTAGGCGCGGGGACTGCACTGCTTGTTGTTGGCGTGGTGGGTCTGAGTTTCTCAACATGGAGACGCGGTCAGGGTTCTTAGACAGTTTATGTACCCGTCTATTGTTTTTGGTTAGATTTAGCTCTGCTGCATCATTTACTACTCATTATCGTCTTGCTCTTTTTTACAATCGGACATTCATCACACGATAGGAGTGGTACAATCGGAATTATGCGACATATGAAATTAGTATCTAGAATGGAATGAATGAACGTAGATCAAGCAATTGCACTGGTATGTAAAACAGAGAAACAGAGAAAAGATAAAGATAAAGTCCCATCCTAAAATAAATCCATCCGTCAAGTCTTTGCCTGGTGAAGTGTCCGGGCAATTTTCCTTATCGTATCCTTCTCTGTCTGCATATGCTGAAGCATCAGACCGTCCAATTTCCGAAGTGACTCGTCCTGAGTGTTGCTTCGTAGTGTCGGAGAGGGAAGTGTGCCGTCTGTATCGACCAATCTTCCAGGTTCCAACAATGGACCATTGAAAAGGTCAGATTCATCCATGCCTGGCAGTGGTGGAGGCGATTCTACGCGAGGAGGGGGCACAAAGTCCAGCTTCTTCGGGCTCTTCTTCCCTCTCCTGTTGGAGAAGAACGACGGACGAATGGGGGCGTTCTCGATGGGCTGATTCTGAACGGGCTCGTGACCGACACTTTGGTAGCTCAACATCGGCAGCGGCGGTTTCGGGCTCCCATGGCTTTTGAGTCGCGCCATCGTTGGGGAGAATGCGGGGACCAACGGCGATGCAAACCGCGCGACATTCGGAGTAGACTGGTTCCCAAACCGCGCGAAAGAAAATGCTGCTTTGGACTGTGGGGATGCGGGCTGGTGGACATGCGAAAACGCGCGTGGCCGCACAGGTGAAGGCAACGGTGGCGAGTCTGGGCCGCTATCGCTGTTGACCCCAAGATGCTGGTCATCATTGGTACTATCTCCGTCGGATTCCAGATCCTGCGTTCCATCGTATGGTATATTATCAAAGAATGAGGTTGGGGAGGCCGGCGCGGGTGCCGAATGGATCAGGATAGGGACAGACGGGATATCCGTGTTAAGGAGCAGAGGAGCTGGGCCAGCAGCCCCACGCCGCTGAGCTAGAGGAGGTGAGAGTTGTGCAAAGGTGGATGTGTCAGCGCGTGGCGTGTGTGGATGAACGGACGTGACGGAAAAGTGAGTGGAAGTGGGTGACGGGGTAGCCGCAGTCGTCACTACTTTGTAATGGAGTGAAGATGTTCTGGGGGGTGGACGAAGAGGGGCATTTGACAGAGCTGTAGACGCGCGCGGTGGAGGCGACATTGTGGAAAATCGAGGGAGAGGCGAATCCCGGGACACCTGGGACGAACGGTCTGGGGTACTATCATGGTTATGAGAGCTAGCAGAATGTTGCTCGTAACGCACATCCCGAAACGCTGACATGGCTGGGGAGGGTCGACCGCGATCAGAGAATGAAGGGCGATTACTGTCTGTTGCGTGTTGAAGCGTGGACAGGGTGACAGATGGCCTTGTATTATCCTGGCCCTGGTCCGCATCTGTGTAGTACGAGGAGGTGCTGCTGACACTGTCGCTCATCACGTGGTACAACTGCAATTGTGGCATGTCTGTTTGAATGTTTGCTACTTGCTTTCGTGGACGACGAGCGTGATAGGAGTCTGCAAATGTGGGTAATGAATGCACCTTCCGAATAGATCCAGACTGTGGGGATCCCAGATCAGACTGGCTGGCGGAATACGGTGTGCGTGTCGGAGGAGGGGCGAGAGGGGTATGCAGGGCAGCAATGGGTGTTTCTGCTCGACGCGGAATATAGGTCGATGTTCGGAGATGAGACTCGGGTGTCTGTGACAGCCGAAGCTGGCATGTAGATTCATTCTCCGGAACAATATCATATCTTACGTCAGATGATGGGTCTTCATCACTTTCGAGAACAGGCTGGGAAATGATGCGCCGATTCAGCACTGTTCGGGCTGGTTTGGGTAGAACAGGTGACTGGGACCCGATGGCAAGGCGATCGGGTGTAGGGGATGATATTGCTGCCCCTGAGAACATCGAATCGGCAGGAGAGTTGCCCAATGAGTACCCCACAGCCTCCTGCAGAAGCGCCTTCCTCCAGGCATCGTCCGGCGCCAATAGAGAGGCCGCGTGTGGGGTACCTGGTGGCGGCAGTTGGTCAGCCAAGTCGGCAGCGCCTATCGACTGCAACACACCAAGACCATTGACGGCCGCTGACTGGACAGCAAAGGGATAACCAGCCGACGGTGGAGGCAAATCAACCGCGTCCGTTGGATCAACCATGTCCGGGCACGCATCCATGATGATTTGAGAGTTTCGCCACTCCCGTACCTTCATGTCCTGCTCCGCCTCCTTTGCTGCCTGAATGAGATCCTGCATGATCTCACGCACCACGACCACGCGTCCCGTGGGGTCCCCTCCAGGTTTGGGGGCGCTTGGACGTGCTTGAGATCCTGGAGTGTAGCCCGGGAATGCGGCCGTCTCGGATGTAGTGCGCAGTATAGGACCGAATGATTCTACGACGGTTGTCGAAGAAGAACCAGACGTGGATGGTCTTGATCTTGACTTGCCTAGCCTGAAGAGGTCCAAAAAGGCAGGTGCGTTTTGACGAGAAAGCGACTTTTGAGCCTTGTGGGGTGACGATACCAAATCGGTGGGTATAGGTTTGGAATGTGCCGGAGGGAGGAAATAACTGTTGCTGACAAGAAGGCGAAGACGATATGATACATCGTCGCCATCATATTGCTCAGAGACAGGGCTGTCTGAGTCCACGTCAAAGGCTTCATGCTCATCGCGACTGTCATCCAGTTCAGGGGCAGCGTGCGAGAGGTGGGTGGAAGAAGAATAAACGACCGTGTGTGGGGATGCGGGGTATATTGAAGACGATGTGTTCGACTCTCGAGTTTGTACAGAATCATTTTTGTTATGAGCGCCACTCGGAGCGTCCTTCTCAGGTAATGCTACGCGCCTGGGTCGGGGCACGCTAGAGCCTCGCGTGCCAGCGATGACCTATAGGGCATGACTTAGAAATGAGGGAATACGATAGCAAACAACCACTCACGTTTTTCAAGTCGATCAACTCCTGCAAGGACGCGGTGTTCTTCAAGGTGCGACCACGTCCAGAACGCGTGGATGATGGACTAGGCATGGGATCCCTACTTCCAGCTTCTCGAGCCTGCTGGTCTTGGAATGAAGTGCCCAATCGTCTGGGTGACCGGAGTGGTAACGGCGGTGGTACGGTGTAGCGGGGCTTTGCGACCAGAAAATCTGCAATTGTAGGTGGTTCCGAAGACACTGTAGAGGCGTCGGCCGCTCTCACTGTGGGTTGAGACCTCTTGCAGCCTTCTGAAAATGTTTGTGTCCGACCACGGATACGAGGGCGACGAGTGAGACTAGCGTTGCTATGTACAGAACCTGAACGAGAGGGGGTAGGGGAGCCTGTCATTAGAGAGTGTGTTGGTTGAGACGGCATGTTCATCGTCGTAGTGGGTGTCGCAGCATAGGCCTCAGTTCAAGCGAGCTACCAGCCTCTCGTGAGTGTTTGGCCTCGGGATAAATGATGAGTGGAACTCGGTAAAGAAACTACATTTGATGGGCCAATAAAGGTGTGCTAATATATAGGGGCCTTCCGCGCCCCTCTTGGTGTAGATCGGCACATTTCCATTGCATCCATACGACCCCCATGACCTCTTTTCAAGCATTTTTGGACTGTAAGATCATCCGGCTCCATACTCCAAAGCCTATGCTCACGAAGAGAAATAGTTCTGCCCCAGTCACCTGGATGGCTGCCGGATTGGCAGCTCCTCGTCGCTGTGATGGCTGTTTTCAACACTGTCCAAAATTTCGCGACTCTCAAGCTGACGCGGAGGATTTATGACAACGTCCCTCCCAACTCAGGTATGTATTGATGAACAACTTCCCTGTCTGGAATATCGATTGACGCAATCCATCACAGTGACTGCCTTGCAGGCGCGGACATTCGCTGTGTGGACGTTGACCTCGGCCGTCGTGCGGGGATATGCCGCGTACAATATTCATAACAAAACGTGCGTACCTTTTAATTTCCCCCGTCGCGCCAGTTGTCTTAACGACGCGCCCATGGTAGCATTTACGACATGGCTCTGTTCACCTACCTAATTGCTTTTGGCCACTTCACTTCCGAACTGCTCATATTCCGCACTGCCAAGGTCAACATGGCCGTCATTTCTCCGTGCATCGTCTCAAGTGAGTGCCCTGTTGCATCACACCTCCTTTTATAACTGATCGATCGCCGGCTCAGCAACCTCTCTGATCTGGATGCTCCGCCAGTATGAATATTACGTGGAGATGTAGGGCCCTCTAAGGCGTCATACTGGACACCTATAGGGTACTCTATATCAGGATGAATTACAGTAATCTGCTTAGCAATTTATGTTGTGCCTTAAGTTTATATTCAGTATCAGCACGATATTCCACGTACATACTCCGCGTGAGACCAACGCATTCGCCTGTCCCTGGTTTCCCTTCTGATGTCGACCGTTGGCATTGGCTTCCTTATCCGTGGGGTGTGCGGTATTCATCGACCCACTTTCATGTCAATATGGAATCTTTGAACCGGATTCATCTGAATCTTCGTGAGCAGCGGTGGTTGAACGTTGAAGCTCGATCATCGATCAACTTCGATGTCGAAGCTTCTCTGTCGCGGGACATCTCGTGACCGCGACCTCCGAACCTCAGCCTTGCCTCAGCCCAACATCAACATCACCTCTATTAATGTCCAATATATCCAATCACCCCAGACGAGCTTGCCTCCCACGGAGGTAAGTTCCGTACCCGTATTCGTAGTTTGAAAAGCTGTCTAGAAAATTACCAGCTTTGTTCCACTATGCTTCTCTTGCCACTCACGGAGGTAGCTTGCATGTCCGGATCCGTAGTATGGGGCGAGATAACCGCTTTGCAGTCGCATCTGCCATACGCGCTCGTCGCTCGGGGAGATGCCCGACATGCCCGTAGTAAACAAAGTGACATTGGGCACAATGCAATGGCAAGTATTATGTATACCGAGGCGGGCCACTCTCCGCACATACTTAGCCCCAATCTCACAGGGCCTTCCTTGAGCACAACTAAACAACATTGCATCGAGTGCAACCGCTCAATTTACGTGCGTGCTCGCGATGGGAATAACTGTAACACGGTGCCACCTTGACTCGACGGCTGACGAATGATCCAACGAACGTTGAATGAAGGCGTAAGAAAACATTCATGATCACGGATGGCAACGGTTGCGCTAAGCGCTAGGCGCTAGGCCCTGATGCCTTGCGGGCGAGAATCAAGGGTCGTCATTGTTTAGATGAGCAAAGGCTGTAGCTGCAAATCACCCGCGACGCCCATGCAGGTCTCAGAGTCACGGTCTATCATCGAAGGCTCCTCGGGAATTTATTTAAAGCTGGAACTCGCGTAAGAGAGCCTCGGATAGTCTTTTCGAGATATTACAGCATACTACATGGCCCCGAGTAGCACCCTGCCAGCCGATTTCCCTGTGCAAAATATATCTGCCGCGTGCATATGCTCCACCGTAATGTTCATCCGGATGATCCATAAATTGGATGCGTTCCAAGTCATAGTTGACCGCTGTCACGCTATCATCTCAGTACTTGACTTGCAGATGTAGTATAGTTTGGAACGCGGCGCACCTATGAAGCTTCGATTGTTATGGTGGAGCAAGTCCACCGGCCCTTGATTCCATCTCAATCTCCGCAAGAAGATCGTCGGATTTCGAAGGATCGTCAGATTCTTCGCGAAGGGAAGTATGGTGGCTGGCAAAGGCAACGGAGGATACTGCAGCTTCTCGCAATGTTGGTAGAGTATGGCTGTTGGAAGTTAAGCCCAGTCTGACTTCTCTAAACAATCGACAAGCCAGGACGCCGGGGATGACGAGCGCTAGAGGGACTAATTGGCCCTTCCAGTAGGGGGATACTCCTACTGAGAAAACGGCAACGGCAATGCTGAATCCTACGGATACACTGGGAGATTTCTTCAGATTCTGCAGTAGTATCCAGTCGTCCATGAAATCACATACAAGTAATACATTTGGCTTAACTGAAGCAGACTCCTCGAAAGACGGTATAGACCTTTTCCGGTGACCGACGAAGTCATCCGAGCTTGCCAGTGGTCTCCATGCATCGATAGAGATGATAGCCGCCACGAGATGGCCAAGTACACGAGTGTGTCATACACGGCGATAGCGACGTATGAGAAACCGCCTCTCCTACGCACGAGATTGCACATGTCAGTCCCAGGGACACGACCAATAGCCCATACTGTGTTAGAGGCGTCGTATAGGAAAGTTGCCCAAAGCGCAAGCCAGCATACTCCGAAAAAGATCACGGCGGGTTTTTCGTGCAGATAGACAGCACTGACACGGGAGTAGAATAGCAACGCCGTGGCGGGGGTAGTGATCCCATCCAATATTCCTACGGCACGCCCGACGCCCACACAAGACTTTAGGGGTACCACTAGAGACAATCCAAAGGTTATGTCTGAGGTCGTTGAACAAGTGGTGGAGGGGCTTACTGTCCGTAATGAGGCATGCGACTTGCATAGCGAAAGTACTGGAACTGGAACGATCAAATGTCAACTACCGCTGAAGTAGCAATAGCACGTTCCACTGACCGACAGACGAAATAAACAATGTTGACAGCGCGTCCTAGAGGCCGTCCTCTCTGAAATGCCTTCCGAGCAATCTCATACTCGTCTGGCAGAGCTATGAGCCAGTCCCAAATGCATATCTGATTTTATAAGATTAGTAGAGTATATCTCGCCAGAAAAGAGGCCTATGGACGTACAGTAAGACACGATACATTGATGTAGTGTCCGGCCTGATCCACTGCCAAGCTGGTCAAGTAATCGAGAGGGGCACGTGTTGAAGACATGAGCAAATTGCCCGTAGCTCATGCACTCTTTCAGCGGCCACAGAAAAATAAGACAGAGGATACAATTGAGAGAAATGGAAGAGAATGTCGATCGTGTCAACCTACATCAGCCTACACCTCGCCGAGGTAATTAGAAAGCATCATGATAGATCATGATGCATCCCTGAACCCTATTACATAGTGCGAGGACTGTGGAGTTTGTGCGCACTATCATTAGAACGTCCCTCCTGCCGTAATAATTTTGATGTGTTGAATAGATCTGCTGTTGTTATCTGTATCCCGACACTGGTGGCCAGTTGTAAGTGTTGCTTTAGAGCAACTTCAGAGCGTGGTGAGTCCTCAAAGTTTGAAACAGCATAGATTTCGCTCTGCTGGAAAAGATACTGAAGCCTTGACAATTGCAAGCGCTCAAGAACACCAGCCGCTGGATGTTAAAATGTTGTCCTCGGAAGGCTCGGATGCTGATAGGATTTGATAGTGCCTCGCCTGCCGGCCCCGAGCCGACAATGTTCGATCATCTCATTTGGCGGACTCGGGCGACGGAACCGGTCTCTATACTGTGGTATGGTCTCTACCTTGCAAAAAAGAACAGAAGCTATGTCAATTTCATGAAAGGTGCACTCTACAACACTCGGAGTTGGAGCGCCAAATTCTGAAATACCGTGGCAGTCCGCGATACTTTTTGCTCTCAAACCTGTACTGACATCAAATTGACATATCACTCAATACTGACGGATAACTCGGCATGGCTCGGAGGTGCCGGTTTTGGGAGGACATCTCGTTGTGGAGATTCCGCTCCCTCCAGCCGCCAGCGGTGAATTTCCGTAAACAAGCCTCATGCGACTCGGACTAGATGCGAGTAGCTGGTAGATTTTGATACATGGACATTGCGTATGCAAGCTTTGACCCGTAGATTATACTTATAGTCAGGACTTGCCAGCCTGACAGGCATCGACATGTCATTGTCAATGTCCAGGAGATGAAAAGCAATGTCACATGACACAGACGCGTTTCTATTAGGAAGAACGCGTGGGTCCGAAATTCGAATCCCTACAACTCTTCCCATCCTTGCGCGCAAAACTCTTAGAAGCCGCATGTGAATCAAGTCTCCGAGCCATCCTCTTCCCAGAATTTCTTCTCGAGAGCGCATTGCCTCGCCATCTCCAACTGCTCATTTGTCTTGCACACCAAGATGCGCTTGCCCTCCCCCGCCGCGTCAACACCAATGCCCACAACCACACCGCCGTCCCCGACCGCCGCACCCTCGTTCCTATCGCGGTCGATTTCGGGGAAGCCCACGCACTCGACGCCCTTCCCAATACGCGCTCGCAGCTCGCCCCCTTTCTCGCCTATCCCACCCGCGAACACCAGCGCATCGACTCTGCCGCCCAGCTTCACGTAGTAGGAGCCCACATAGTTCAGGATCCGGTCCGCAAAGAGGTCAAACGCTAAGCGGTGCGCGTTTTCGTCGGAAGGCGCGGATGCGAGCGCCGCTTTGGCGGTGATCGCGCCAAAGTCGGCCGTGCCTGTCAGCGACTGCCACCCCGACTGCGTGTTCAGGATGTGCTCCGCCTACCGCAGGATGATTCTGAATGAGCAAGAGAATGTGAGCTGCCGTAGGGAAGGGTACCTCTGTGACGCGCAGCGCGGGCTCCCTCGCGTTCTTCGGGTCGTGGCTCATTTTCCCCGCGGAATTTGTGTAGTGGAAGATCAGGCTGGGGTCCACGGCGCCGGAGCGCGTGGCCCCCGGGAGGCCGTTGAGAGGGGTGAGCCCCATGGATGTGTCGAGCGACCGGCCGTTCTGGATAGCGCACGCCGATGCGCCGGACCCGAGGTGCAGCACGATGAGGTTGAGGGATTCGGACGGCTGTTGGTCAAGCATCATTATCGTCAGTTCTGGACTCCGGGCTGCCCAGTTTGACGGATGGCCAACTCGGACCTTTTGCAAATACGAAGCCACCGAGCGAAGTATGAACGCGTCTGCGAGTCCATCAGCATGTTGCCATTGATCTTGAGGGACGAAGAGCCAGAGTTCACGAAGAGGATGTGGTCGCCCTTTCTCGCCATGGTGGGTGCTGAGAAAGTTGGAATCCAGGCCGTGTAAATTATCCGTACGCATAACCGCAAGCGCATCGACGTCACTTGTGTTCGCCTGCGAACACCAGCACATCAACTTTGCCGCCCAGTTTCACATAGAAGCCAGCGTAGTTCAGACTCCGGTCAGCAAAGAGGACAAATGCTAAACGGTACGATTTTTCGGATCCCTTGTGGGTGAGAATCAAGGGTCGTCATTGTTTAGATGAGCAAAGGCTGTTGATACAAATCACCGCGACGCCCATGTAAGTCTCAGAAACACGGTCTATCACCGAAGGCTCGAGAGCCTCGGGATAGTTTTTTCAAGATATTGAAGCATACATACATGGCACGGAGTAGCACCCTGCCACCCGATTTCCCGAGGAAATGACCCGTGTAAGGTGATATGTAAAATATATCTGCCGCGCGCATATGCTCCACCATAATTTTCATCCGGCTGCGTTCCGGGTCATAGTTGCCTACTGTCATGCCACTAAATCAGTACTTGACTTTGGCAGGATGTGAGTATATGTTGGAGCGCGGACGCAGGTGAGGAGCAGCTTCAATAGGCTCGCCGTTCTGGTGTTGCGAGTGCACCGGCCGTTGAGTTCATCTTGATGTCCGACGAGCCAGATTGTTACGGATTTTGATGTGGTCGTCCTATTCTTCGCGATAGGTGGTGTGGTGAGAAAGTTGGCAATCCAGGCCGCGTAGGTTATACTTAGCAACTTCTCGCAATGTTGGCAGAGCGTGTCTGTCGTCAGTTCTGAAGGTCATTCTGGGACTTCTCTGAACATAACTCCATGGACAGGACACGTTGAGGACCAAACCAAACGATGGATGAAATCAAATAATGTTTGGGAGTCAGGATAGAAACCAGGCCAACCTACTAGGACCGCGTTGGGCAGCGCGTAGGCGATGTCAGATACCGTAGATTTTATCGCAGCAAGAGCAAGACAACATTGAACAAGGCTCGAGGGTTGGCATCAATGAAACTGAGCAAGCATGATCATTACATAGCCGGAACCTCAAGAGTACCTGTATCAGACCCTGAGCGCAAGGCGGAGAGTGGGGGCTGGCTCTGCATGAGACTGGCCCGGCATGCGTTCACTTCGGAAACAGTCCCAGTCAGAATGCGTTTTCTTTGCTTAAAGGCTGACGTTCTCACAAGAGCCGTTCGTCCCACCAGTTTCACACCATGTAGTTGAATCCGCGGGGGAGGATATGCCGTGTTTGAGGCAAACCGGAGAACGCGTCGAATAGGATGAAAGCAAGTCTGGGAATCGGAGGGTGTCCGGGGAACGCGAAACTAAAGCATCCCACAAGACGCGTCCATGACATTTATTATGACATCTTACTTTTGCTCACTGCATCTCAACCCGACATAAAATCCAGCAGGGCCATGGTCTCACATCTCCAAATATCCCCCCGTTCCCGCAATGCCAGGCCAGGAAATCGCACAAGCTAACCCCCCTGCAGACGCGTCCCTCCTGCCAGACTCCGTACTTGACCTCCATATCAACCTCGATAACAAGAGCATACTGACCGATGACGAGCTTACCTCAATCCGCACATTCAGGAGGGCTGCAGATTACATTGCTGCTGGTGCGCTTATAATGTACATGCTCTATCCTCACCACATAGTTCTGACCAGTCGGATGCTGGATAGCCATGATATTTCTGAAATCAAACGTCCTCGTCGAGAGGAAGCTGACCTTTGACGACATCAAGCCTCGCCTTCTTGGTCACTGGGGAACGTGCCCGGGCCTGGTTCTCGTCTATGCCCATCTCAAC
>KV417488.1:27978-52569 GCA_001630335.1 Athelia psychrophila | reverse complement strand
CGAGCAATCTCATACTCGTCTGGCAGAGCTATGAGCCAGTCCCAAATGCATATCTGATTTTATAAGATTAGTAGAGTATATCTCGCCAGAAAAGAAGCCTGTGGACGTACAGTAAGACACGATACATTGATGTAGTGTCCGGCCTGATCCACTGCCAAGCTGGTCAAGTAATCGAGAGGGGCACCTGTTGAAGACATGAGCAAATTGCCCGTAGCTCAGGCAGGCACTCTTTCAGCGGCCACAGAAAAATAAGATAGAGGAGACAATTGAGAGAAATGAAAGAGGATGTCGATCGTGTCAACCTACATCCCGCCGAGGTAATTAGAAAGCATCATGATAGATCATGATGCATCCCTGAACCCTATTAGTGCTGGTACTGTGGAGTTTGTGCGCACTATCATTAGAATGTCCCTCCTGCTGTAACAATTTTGATGTGTTAAATAGATCTGCTGTTGACATCTGTCGACGTGTCCCTCCTACTTAGTCGGTCATCCCGACACTAGTAGCCAGTTGTAAGTGTTGCTTTAGAGCAACTTCAGAGCGTGGTGAGTACTCGAAGTTTGAACCAGCACAAATTTCGTTCTGCTGGGGAAAAAAACATCAATACTGAAGCTTTGACAATTGCAAGCGCTCGCGAACACCAGCCGCTGGATGTTAAACTGTTGTCCTCGGAAGGCTCGGATGCTGATAAGATTTGATAGTGCCTCGCCTGCCGGCCCCCAGCCGACAGTGTTCGATCATCTCATTTGGCGAACTCGGGCGACGGAACCGGTCTCTATACAGGTTTGCCTTGCAAAAAAGAACATGGTACCGATGCGTGCAACCGAAACTATGTCAATTCATGAGCTGGTGTGCCAAATTCTGAGATATCGTGGCAGTCCACGATACTTTTGGCCCTCAAACCTGTACCGACAATGACATCAAGTTGACATATCACTCAAATAAACACCAATACTCACGGATAACTCGGCAATGTCGGCATGGCTCGGAAGTGCCGGTTTTGGGAGGACAGCTCGTTGTGGAAATTCCGCCCCCCTCTCCGCCCCAGCCGACACTGGTCGGACTCTGCAGCAGCGGCCAAATCGGGGCGGAATTTACATCAACGGGGCTTTCTGGGTTTTGGCCAGGGATGCATGCGACTAGATGCGACTAACCGCCACTAGCTGGTAAATTTTGATACATGGGCATTGCATATGCAAGCTTTGTTGTTGCGGGACACGATGGCTGTGCTGAAACTTGGCGCGTCCTGTCAACCTGTCGTGTCCCGGGACACGCGACCGCGGAACCGCTCTGGGCGTCGTGCGCGGCGGCGACGAGATGGCTCTGGGGGTTGATGACAGTGATCAGGCTCCGCTGCAGAGAGCATGCTGCCACATCGAGCACGTGATCAGGCAGGCAGCGACAAAAACCAAAAAATTATAGGCACTGTATTCGATAGTCTTAGATATAATATATATGTTGTGGCCTACAGAGACCACGGGAACGACACTAAATATCTCGTTCCTCACAATTCGCGCCACCGGTGACAATCGATCGGGGTCCTAGCCGTCGGAATCCAGGTGATTTCTCCGACCGTGTCCCGCAGCGATCTGGGTGTTACTTTGACTGGCAGATTATACTTGTAGAGGACTTGCCACAGGCATTGTCATGTCAATGTCCGGGAGATCGAAGCAATGTCACATGACACAGACGCGTTTCATGGGAAGGACGTGGGTCCGAATTCCTACAACTCTTCCCAGGCTTCAGTTTGCTTGCAAAATTCTTTGAAGCTGCATTTCAATCATGTCTCCGAGCCATCCTATTCCCAAAATTTCATCTCTAGAGCGCATTGCCTCGCCATCTCCAACTGCTCATTTGTCTTGCACAGTGCACACCAAGATGTGCTTGCCATCCTCTGCCGCGTCAACATCAATGCCCACAACCACACTGCCGTCCTTGACTTTCCCACTCTGGTTCTGATCACAGTCGATTTCGGGGAAGTCCACGCACTCAACACCCTTCCCAATACGTTCTCGCAACTCACTCCCTTTTTCGCCTATTCCGCCTGCGAACACCAGCGCATCAACTTTGCCGCCCAGTTTCACATAGTAGAAGCCAGCGTAGTTCAGACTCCGGTCAGCAAAGAGGACAAATGCTGAACGGTACGATTTTTCGGATCCCTTGTGGGCGAGAATCAAGGGTCGTCATTGTTTAGATGAGCAAAGGCTGTTGATACAAATCACTGCGACGCCCATGCAAGTCTCAGAATCACGGTCTATCACCGAAGGCTCCTTGGGAATTTATTTAAAGCTGGAACTCGCGTGAGAGAGCCTCGGGGATAGTTTTTTTCAAGATATTACAGCATACATACATAGCGCGGAGTAGCACCCTGCCAGCCGATTTCCCTGTGCAAAATATATCTGCCGCGTGCATATGCTCCACCGTAATGTTCATCCGGATGATCCATAAATTGGATGCGTTCCAAGTCATAGTTGACCGCTGTCATGCCACCAAATCAGTACTTGACTTGCAGATGTAGTATAGTTTGGAGCGCAGCGCACCTATGAAGCTTCAATTATTATGGTGGAGCAAGTCCACCGGCCCTTGAGTCCATCTCAATCTCCGCAAGAAGATCGTCGGATTTCGAAGGATCGTCAGATTCTTCGCGAAAGGAGGTGTGGTGGCTGGCAAAGGCAACGGAGGATACTGCAACTTCTCGCAATGTTGGCAGAGCCTGGCTGTCGGAAGTTAAGCCCAGTCTGACTTCTCTAAACAATCGACAAGCCAGGACGGTGGGGATGACGAGCGCTAGAGGGACTAATTGGCCCTTCCAGTAGGGGGATACTTCTACTGAGAAAACGGCAACGACAATGCTGAATCCTATAGATACACTGGGAGATTTCTTCAGATTCTGCAGTAGTATCCAGTCGTCCATGAAATCACATACAAATAATACATCTGGCTTAACCGAAGCAGACTCCTCGAGAGACGGTATAGACCTTTTCCGGTGACCAACGAAGTCATCCGAGCTTGCCAGTGGTCTCCATGCATCGATAGAGATGATAGACGCCACGAGATGGCCAAGTACACGAGTGTGTCATACACGGCGATAGCGACGTATGAGAAACCGCCTCTCCTACGCACGAGATTGCACATGTCAGTCCCAGGGACGCGACCAATAGCCCATACTGTGTTAGAGGCGTCGTATAGGAAAGTTGCCCAAAGCGCAAGCCAGCATACTCCGAAAAAGATCACGGCGGGTTTTTCGTGCAGATAGACAGCACTGACACGGGAGTAGAATAGCAACGCCGTGGCGGGGGTAGCGATACCATCCAATATTCCTACGGCACGCCCGACGCCCACACAAGACTTTAGGGGTACCACTAGAGACAATCCAAAGGGTTATGTTTGAGGTCGTTGAACGAGTGGTGGAGGGGCTTACTATCCATCATGAGGCATGCGACTTGCATAGAAAAAGTACTGGAACTGGAACGATCAAATGTCAACTATAGCTGAAGTAGCAATAGCACGTTCCACTGACCGACAGACGAAATAAACAATATTGACAGCGCGTCCTAGATGCCGTCCTCTCTGGAATGCCTTCCGAGCAATCTCATACTCATCTGGCAGAGCTATGAGCCAGTCCCAAATGCATAACTGATTTCATAAGATTAGTGTATCTCACCGGAGAAGAAACCTATGGACGTACAGTAAGACACGCTACATTGATGTAGTGTCCGGCCTGCTTCGCTGCCAAGCTGTTCAAGTAATTGAGAGGGGCACTAATTGGTTCAGGTGTTGTAGACATGAGCAAATTGCCCGTAGCTCAGGCAGGCGCTCTTCCAGCGGCCACAGAAAAACAAAGACAGAGAAGACAAGTGAGGGAAGTGAAACAGAATATTGATGGTGTCAACCTCTCGCCGAAGTAATTAGAAACATCGGACCCTGTGGGTCTGGTTACCTGTTACAACTCCGGAGTTGCTTAGCTTAAAGCTTAAATGGTAACGCTCGCGCGCTCGCGCACTGACCCTCAAAATGGATAGACCCCTTTGTGCCCGCCACATTACAATTTACCGCGACATGTGCGGTTATCCTTGTTGTCGCATATCTACCTAGCACTCACTTGTTAAGAATGTTTATAATAAATATTGTTATGATGCTCAGGGGTCATTTTTGACCGCTAAATTTACATTAAGGCATTTGAAGGGCTTTTGAATGCCTGATTCTCTGTGGTTGGCAACACTATTGTACCCATCATGAACTGAATTCCATGTTGTAAAAAATCTGACTGATTCTCTTGCCAGATATCACAGTGAAATCAACCTATTTCCACTCCTGCAACCGACCAAGGCACAGTTTATAGGCTGAATCCTAATAGTAATAGTGAATGACTCAAAACTAAGGTATTGGCGCCGGAGATGGGGTCTTGAATGCGATGTCCTATCCAAGCGAAATGCAAGTGAGCAGTGCGGCGGCGGAAGGTACAGGAGGCCCGCCGCTGCACATCGAAGTAGCCCGTTGGCTAGCTCAGTTCCTGATCCCCAAACGATTAGTTCGTGCACCAGTCTATATTGAGTTGTAACAGGTTGTAACAGGTACAGCTATGTGAGTATCGAAAGACATTTCAAATTTTGTGCGATATAGCAAGCGTTGTTTGTACGATGCCGTTTGTTTCACATTTGCCCCACTTGCCACCCCCGCCGCCCCACTTCAGTGCCGGTTTTGGCCACCAGGTGCATGCGACTAGCTGGTAGGTTTTGATACATGGGTATGGGGCCAAGCTGATTTGATCAGACAATGATATGTCTGGGAGATCAAAAGCAACGTCACATGACAGACGCGCTTTATGGGAAGAACGCGTGGGTCCGAATCCATCCAACTCTTCCCAGGCTTGCTCGCAAAACTCTTTGAAGCTACATTTCGATCATATCTACGAGCCAATCAAAAGCCATCCTATTCCCAGAATTTCTTCTCCAGAGCGCATTGCCTCGCCATCTCCAACTGCTCATTTGTCTTGCACACCAAGACGCGCTTGCCATCCTCTGTCGCGTCAATGCCCACAACCACACCGCCGTCCCTGACCTCCCCACTCTGGTTCTTATCACGGTCGATTTCGGGGAAGCCCACACACTCGACGCCCCTCCCGACACGCTCTCGCAGCTCGCCCCCTTTCTCGCCTATCCCACCCGCGAACACCAGCGCATCGACTTTGCCGCCCAGCTTCACGTAGTAGGAGCCCACGTAGTTCAGGATCCGGTCCGCAAAGAGGTCAAACGCTAAGCGGTACGCGTTTTCGTCGGAGGGCGCGGATGCGAGCGCCGCTTTGGCGGTGATCGCGCCAAAGTCGGTGGTGCCTGTGAGAGATTTCCACCCCGACTGCGTGTTCAGGATGTACTCCGCCTACCGAAGAATGAGTGCGAAAATTTAAAATGCGGGCTGGCATATATATATGGAGAACGCTACCTCTGTGACGCGCAGCGCGGGCTCCCTCGCGTTCTTCGGGTCGTGGCTCATTTTCCCCGCGGAATTTGTGTAGTGGAAGATCAGGCTGGGGTCCACGGCGCCGGAGCGCGTGGCCCCCGGGAGGCCGTTGAGGGGGGTGAGCCCCATGGATGTGTCGAGCGACCGGCCGTTCTGGATAGCGCACGCCGATGCGCCGGACCCGAGGTGCAGCACGATGAGGTTGAGGGATTCGGACGGCTGTTGGTCAAGTATCATTATCGTCAGTTCTGGAATCCGGGCTGCCCAGTTTGACGGATGGCCAACTCGGACCTTTTGCAAATACGAAGCCACCGAGCGAAGTATGAACGCGTCTGCGAGTCCATCAGCATGTTGCCATTGATCTTGAGGGACGAAGAGCCAGAGTTCACGAAGAGGATGTGGTCGCCCTTTCTCGCCATGGTGGGTGCTGAGAAAGTTGGAATCCAGGCCGTGTAAATTATCCGTACGCATAACCGCAAGCGCATCGACGTCACTTGTGTTCGCCTGCGAACACCAGCACATCAACTTTGCCGCCCAGTTTCACATAGAAGCCAGCGTAGTTCAGACTCCGGTCAGCAAAGAGGACAAATGCTAAACGGTACGATTTTTCGGATCCCTTGTGGGTGAGAATCAAGGGTCGTCATTGTTTAGATGAGCAAAGGCTGTTGATACAAATCACCGCGACGCCCATGTAAGTCTCAGAAACACGGTCTATCACCGAAGGCTCGAGAGCCTCGGGATAGTTTTTTCAAGATATTGAAGCATACATACATGGCACGGAGTAGCACCCTGCCACCCGATTTCCCGAGGAAATGACCCGTGTAAGGTGATATGTAAAATATATCTGCCGCGCGCATATGCTCCACCATAATTTTCATCCGGCTGCGTTCCGGGTCATAGTTGCCTACTGTCATGCCACTAAATCAGTACTTGACTTGCAGATGTAGTATAGCTTGGAGCGCGGCGCACCTACGAAGCTTCAATTATTATGGTGGAGCAAGTCCACCGGCCCTTGAGTTCATCTCAATCTCCGCAAGAAGATTGTTGGATTTTGAAGGATCGTCAGATTCTTCGCGAAAGGAGGTGTGGTGGCTGGCAAAGGCAACGGAGGATACTGCAACTTCTCGCAATGTTGGCAGAGCCTGGCTGTCGGAAGTTAAGCCCAGTCTGACTTCTCTAAACAATCGACAAGCCAGGACGGTGGGGATGACGAGCGCCAGAGGGACTAATTGCCCCTTCCAGTAGGGGGATACTTCTACTGAGAAAACGGCAACGACAATGCTGAATCCTATAGATACACTGGGAGATTTCTTCAGATTCCGCCGTAGTATCCAGTCGTCCATGAAATCACATACAAATAATAAATCTGGCTTAACCGAAGCAGACTCCTCGAGAGACGGTATAGACCTTTTCCGGTCACCAACGAAGTCATCCGAGCTTGCCAGTGGTCTCCATGCATCGATAGAGATGATAGACGCCACGAGATGGCCAAGTACACGAGTGTGTCATACACGACGATAGCGACGTATGAGAAACCACCTCTCCTACGCACGAGATTGCACATGTCAGTCCCAGGGACACGACCGATACTCCATACTGTGTTCGAAGCGTCGTATAGGAAAGTTGCCCAGAGCGCAAGCCAGCATACTCCGAAAAAGATCATGGCGGGTCTTTCGTGCAGATAGACAGCACTGACACGGGAGTAGAACAGCAAAGCCGTGGCGGGTGTAGCGATCCCATCCAATATTCCTATGGCACGCCCGATGCCTACGCAAGACTTTACGGGTACCACTAGAGACCATCCAAAGGGTTATGTCTGAGGTCGTTGAACAAGTGGTGGAGGGGCTTACTGTCCATTATGATGCATGCGACTTGCATAGAGAAAGTACTGGAACTGGAACGATCAAATGTCAATTATCAGTGAAGTAGCAATAGCACGTTCCACTGACCGACAGACGAAATAAACAATATTGACAGCGCGTCCTAGAGGCCGTCCTCTCTGAAATGCCTTCCGAGCAATCTCATACTCGTCTGGCAGAGCTATGAGCCAGTCCCAAATGCATAACTGATTCCATAATATCAGTGTATCTCACCGGAGAAGAAACCTATGGACGTACAGTAAGACACGCTACATTGATGTAGTGTCCGGCCTGCTTTGCTGCCAAGCTGGTTAAGTAATTGAGAGAGGCACCAATTGGTTCAGGTGTTGTAGACATGAGCAAATTGCCCGTAGCTCAGGCAGGCGCTTTTCCAGCGGCCACAGAAAAACAGAGACAGAGAAGACAAGTGAGGGAAGTGAAACAGAATATTGATGGTGTCAACCTACCTCTCGCCGAAGTAATTAGAAACATCGGACCCTGTGGGTCTTGTTACAACTCCGATTCGGAGCTGCTTAGCTTAAAGCTTAAATGGTAAGTAACGCTCTCGCAGGAGTCAGGACCCCTGGTTACAGGGCATAAGGCCTGTGCAAAAGTCCGGACAGCACCTTCCATATAAAGCAACTGTCGGCAGCTGTCCTTGAGCAGGGCCTGTGCAAATTTCCGGACAAATACAGTAGGTCCGAATGTGGCGGACTTGGAGCATCGTCAGCGGCGAAATTGGGCTGTGTCAGTGGTTCAATCCTTCGTGTGCACATTTTTGTTTACCACCTTTCTAAGCTACAGGAGGCTTCCAAGGCTAGTAGGAGCTCATACAACGCGATTCCGAACGATTGCGAGCCCTTCCAAAGCCTGTGCAGAAAACCGGACAGATCCTTCCTAAAAAGGAAATTCGAAAACCGGACAAATGGGGCGCTCTGAGTAACAGGCCTTCCCACCTATAATCAGGGGTCCTGCTCGCGCACTGACCCTCAAAATAGATAGACCCCTTTGTGCCCGCCACATTACAATTTACCGCGACATGTGCGGTTTATCCTTGTTGTCGCAAATCTACCCGGCACTCACTTGTTAAGAATGTTTGTAGTAGATATTGTCATGATGCTCGGGGGGTCATTTTTGACCGCTAAATTTACATCAAGGCATTTGAAGGGCATTTGAATGCCTGATTTTCTGTGGCAACACTATTGTACCCATCATGAACTGAATTCCATGTTGTAAAAAATCTGGCTGATTCTCTTGCCAGATATCACGGTGAAATCAACCTATTTTCACTCCTGCAACCGACCAAGGCACAGTTCATAGGCTGAATCCTAATAGTGAATGACTCAAAACTAAGGTATTGGCGCCGGCAATGGGGTCTTGAATGCGATGTCCTATCCAAGTGAAATGCAAGTGAGCAGTGCGGCAGCGGAAGGTGGGGCAAACTTTCTAAGCGGCGGGAGATAGAGACCAAACAGGAGGCCCGCCGCTCCACATCGAGGTAGCCCGTTGGCTAGCTTGGCAGTTCCTGATCCCAAAACGATTAGTTCGCGCACCAGTCTATATTGAGTTGTAACAGGTACAGCTATGTGAGTATCGAAAGACATTTCAAATTTTGTGCGATATAGCCTATTAGCGATCGTTATTTGTACGATGCCGTTTGCTTCACATTTGCCCCACTTGCCACCCTCGCCGTCCCACTTCAGTGCCGGTTTTGGCCAACAGGTGCATGCGACTAGTTGGTAGATTTTGATACATGGGTATGCAAGCTTTGACATGTCTGGGAGATCAAAAGCAACGTCACATGACACAGACGCGTTTTACAGTGGGAAGAACGCGTGGGTCCGAATCCATCCAACTCTTCCCAGGTTTGCCTGCAAAGTTCTTTGAAGCTATATTTCGATCATATCTACGAGCCAATCGAAAGCGATCCTATTCCCAAAATTTCTTCTCGAGAGCGCATTGCCTCGCCATCTCCAACTGCTCATTTGTCTTGCACACCAAGATGCGCTTGCCATCCGCTGCCGCGTCAACATTAATGCCCACAACCACACCGCCGTCCCTGACCGTCGTACTCTGGTTCTTATCACGGTCGATTTCGGGGAAGCCCACGCACTCGACGCCCTTCCCAATACGCGCTCGCAGCTCGCCCCCTTTCTCGCCTATCCCGCCCGCGAACACCAGCGCATCGACTTTGCCGCCCAGCTTCACGTAGTAGGAGCCCACGTAGTTCAGAATCCGGTCGGCGAAGAGGTCAAACGCCAAGCGGTGCGCGTTTTCGGCAGAGGGCGCGGATGCGAGCGCCGCTTTGGCGGTTATCGCGCCAAAGTCGGCCGTGCCTGTCAGCGACTGCCACCCCGACTGCGTGTTCAGGATGTGCTCCGCCTACCGCAGGATGATTCTGAATGAGCAAGAGAATGTGAGCTGCCGTAGGGAAGGGTACCTCTGTGACGCGCAGCGCGGGCTCCCTCGCGTTCTTCGGGTCGTGGCTCATTTTCCCCGCGGAATTTGTGTAGTGGAAGATCAGGCTGGGGTCCACGGCGCCGGAGCGCGTGGCCCCCGGGAGGCCGTTGAGGGGGGTGAGCCCCATGGATGTGTCGAGCGACCGGCCGTTCTGGATAGCGCACACCGAGGCGCCAGACCCGAGGTGCAGAACGATGAGGTTGAGAGACTCAGACGGCTATTAATATTGGTCAGGTATCGTCAGTTCTGGAATCTAGGCTGCCCGATTTAACGGATGGCCAACTCAGACCTTCTTTAAATACGAAGCCACCGAGCGAAGTATGAACGCGTCTATGGGTCCATTAGCATGTTGCCATTAATTCTGAACTTAACTAGACTCACAGCTGAGACCATGAAAACCGTACTTCTTGAGACCCTTCTGCTTTGCGACCTTGGGGTCAATTGCGTAGCTGTAGATGTGGCGCGGTATGGACCGGTGAAAGGCCGAGTCGAAATACGCGATGGACTTGGATTTGGGCAGCGCTAAAGCATCCCACAAGACGCGTCCATGACATTTATTATGACATCTTACTTTTGCTCACTGCAGCTCAACCCGACATAAAATACACCAGGGCCATGGTATCGCATATCCAAATACCCCCCCTTTCCCGCAATGCCAGGCCAGGAAATCGCACAAGCTAACCCCCCTGCAGACGCGTCCCTCCTGCCAGACTCCGTACTTGACCTCCACATTCACCTCGACAACAAGAACATACTGACCGATGACGAGCTCGCCTCAATCCGCAAGTTCAGGAGGGCCGCAGATTACATTGCTGCAGGTCCGCTTACATGCTCCATCCCAACCGCATAGTTCTGACCAGTCGGATGCTGGATAGCCATGATATTTCTGAAATCAAACGCCCTTGTCGAGAGGAAGCTGACCTTTGACGATATCAAGCCTCGCCTTCTCGGCCACTGGGGAACGTGCCCGGGCCTGGTTCTCGTCTATGCCCACCTCAACAGGATCATCCGCAAGCAGGGAACCGACATGCGTGCGTTCCCGATCCTGCTTGAGAGCCTGTGTGCTAAGTTCTAACGGAGCCCATGCTATTTCAGTCTACGTTGTCGGCCCAGGCCATGGCGCACCCGGCCTCCTTGCCTGCCTCTGGCTTGAAGATTCGCTGTCAAGATTCATCCCGGAGTACACCAGAGATAAAACGGGCCTCGAACGGCTTATCACCAAGTTCAGTGTGCCTGGCGGATTCCCAAGGCAAGGACACTTCCACTATGCATAGCAAGTCTTGAAGAATGCTCATATATGGTGGATTCGTGCAGCCACATCAATGCAGAAGTCCCGGGAAGCATCCACGAAGGCGGCGAGCTCGGCTACGCCCTGAGCGTCTCCTTCGGCGCCGTGATGGACAAGCCCGACCTCGTCGTCGCATGCGTTGTGGGCGACGGAGAAGCCGAAACGGGCCCTACAGCTACGTGCGTCACAATACCTCAATACCTTCTGTCCAGTGCGCTCGCTGACTTCTGCGACAGAGCATGGCACGCGTATAAATACATCGATCCTGCAGAGTCGGGGGCGGTGCTGCCAATCGTGCACGTAAACGGCGCGAAACTAAAGCATCCCACAAGACGCGTCCATGACATTTATTATGACATCTTACTTTTGCTCACTGCATCTCAACCCGACATAAATCCAGCAGGGCCATGGTCTCACATCTCCAAATATCCCCCCGTTCCCGCAATGCCAGGCCAGGAAATCGCACAAGCTAACCCCCCTGCAGACGCGTCCCTCCTGCCAGACTCCGTACTTGACCTCCATATCAACCTCGATAACAAGAGCATACTGACCGATGACGAGCTTACCTCAATCCGCACATTCAGGAGGGCTGCAGATTACATTGCTGCTGGTGCGCTTATAATGTACATGCTCTATCCTCACCACATAGTTCTGACCAGTCGGATGCTGGATAGCCATGATATTTCTGAAATCAAACGTCCTCGTCGAGAGGAAGCTGACCTTTGACGACATCAAGCCTCGCCTTCTTGGTCACTGGGGAACGTGCCCGGGCCTGGTTCTCGTCTATGCCCATCTCAACAGGATCATCCGCAAGCAGGGAGCCGACATGCGTGCGTTCCCGATCCCGCTTGAGAGCATGTGTGCTTAGTGCTAACGGAGCCTATGGCATTTCAGTCTACGTTGTCGGCCCAGGCCATGGCGCACCCGGCCTCCTTGCCTGCCTCTGGCTTGAAGATTCGCTGTCAAGGTTCATCCCGGAGTACACCAGAGACAAAGCTGGCCTTGAACGGCTTATCACCAAGTTTAGCGTGCCTGGCGGATTCCCAAGGCAGGGATTCTATTCATAGCAAGTCTTGAAAAATGCTCATATATGGTGGATTTGTGCAGCCACATCAATGCAGAAGTCCCAGGAAGTATCCATGAAGGCGGCGAGCTCGGCTACGCCCTGAGCGTCTCCTTCGGCGCCGTGATGGACAAGCCCGACCTCGTCATCGCATGCGTCGTGGGCGACGGAGAAGCCGAAACGGGGCCTACGGCTACGTGCGTCACAGTACCTCAATACCTTCTGTCCAGTGCGCTCGCTGACTCCTGCGACAGAGCATGGCACGCGTATAAATACATCGATCCTGCAGAGTCGGGGTTGCCGTTGATTTCAAAAGTAACTGGACTCACAACTGAGACCGTGGAACCCGTACTTCTTGAGACCCTTCTGCTTTGCGACCTTGGGGTCGATTGCGTAGCTGTAGATGTGGCGCGGTATGGACCGGTGAAAGGCCGAGTCGAAATACGCGATGGACTTGGATTTGGGAAGCGCTTTGAGGCATGCCTTGATGAGCGATAGCGCGGCGCCGTTGTGTCTGTTGGAATATTATGAGCGGCAGCGGCCGGAGGTGTATCGATTCACGGACAAGGGTGCGAGATCCGACAATTCTTCGATGTGGTGCAGTGACTCGTTTGAGAGGATCACAGGATCGGCGTAGTCCCCGCCGTGGACGACTCTGTGGCAGACGTGCGTGATGTTGTCCCTGTCGATGCTCGCCTCGTTCTTGAGGCAGTCCAGGAAATGCGCGAACGCGGATGCATGATCTTTGATGCTGGAGATATCATCATCCCTAGCTATAGATTTCCCTGAGGCCAGTTCGAAAGTGAATTTGGCAGGAGGGGAGGATATGTTGGACGTGGACGAGGTGAGGAGCAGCTCAACAGGCTCGCCGTTCGGGTGTTGCGAGAGACGAAAGAGAGAAATCTTGAGGGACGACGAGCCAGAGTTTACGGAGAGGATGTGGTCGTCCTTTCTCGCCATGGTGGGTGCTGAGCAAGTTGGAATCCAGGCCGTGTAGATTATAATTAGCATTACGCATAATCGCAAGCGCCTCGACGTCACTTCTGAACGTCATGCTGGGACCCCGAAAAGAACCCCACGGACAAGACACGTTGAGGACCAAATTCAAGTAAAACGGACGATGGGTGAAATATCAAATGATGTTTGGGAGTCGAGATAGAAACCAGGCCGACCGAGACCGCGTTGGGCAGCGCGTAGGCGATGTCAGATACCGTAGATTTTATCGCAGCAAGAGCAAGACGACATCGAACAAGGCTCGAGGGTTGACATCAATGAAACTAAGCAAGTATGATCACCGCGTGGCCAGAACCTCAAGAGTACCTATACCAGACCCTGAGCGCAAAGCGGAGAGTGGGGGCTGGCTCTGCATGAGACTGGCCCGGCATGCGTTCACTTCGGAAACAGTCCCAGTCAGAATGCGTTTTCTTTGCTTAAAGGCTGACGTTCTCACAAGAGCCGTTCGTCCCACCAGTTTCACACCATGTAGTTGAATCCGCGGGGGAGGATATGCCGTGTTTGAGGCAAACCGGAGAACGCGTCGAATAGGATGAAAGCAAGCCTGGGAATCGGAGGGTGTCCGGGGAACGCGAAGCTAAAGCATCCCACAAGACGCGTCCATGACATTTATTATGACATCTTACTTTTGCTCACTGCATCTCAACCCGACATAAATTCCGCCGGGGCCTTGTTTTCGCTTTTCCAATTTCCCCCCGTTTCCGGCATTGCCGGGCCGGGAATTGGCCCAGGTTACCCCCCTTGCGGCGGGTTCCTTCTTGCCGGCTTCGTTCTTTGCCTTCCTCTTTCCCTTGGTCACCAGGGCCTTCTTGCCGGTTGCGGGGTTCGCTTCATTCGGCCATTTCGGGGGGGTGGCGGTTTCCTTTGTTGTGGTTCGGTTTTCATGTTCCTTCTCTATCGTCTCGTTCTGGTTCTTCGGATTCTGGTTCTGGATGGTCTTTCTGTTTTTGAACTCCCTTGTCGTGGTGGAGCTGACGTTTGCCTTTGTCGAGCTTCGGCTTCTCGTTCTTTGTGGCTGGTGCCCGTGCCTGGTTCTGGTTTTTGTCTATGTCCATCTGATCATGCTCATGCGGGGGCCGGGCGTGGGTGTGTTTGCGTTCCTGCTTGCGCTTGTGTGTGTTTGTTTTTAGTGGTGCCGGTGCTTTTTGCGTTTCCGTTTTCGTTGTCGGCCCTGGCGCTGGCGGCCTCGTTGTCTTTGTCTGGCTTTGGGTTTCGGTTTCGCTGTTCATGTTGGTGTCGGCGTGCGCTAGAGCGGGCGTTGGCCTTGTTCTGCTTATGTTCAGTTTTCGTGTGGGTTTCGGATTGCCAGGGCAGTTCTTCTATTCATAGCAAGTCTTGAAGAATGCTCATATATGGTGGATTTGTGCAGCCACATCAATGCAGAAGTCCCGGGAAGTATCCATGAAGGCGGCGAGCTCGGCTACGCCCTGAGCGTCTCCTTCGGCGCCGTGATGGACAAGCCCGACCTCGTCGTCGCATGCGTTGTGGGCGACGGAGAAGCCGAAACGGGCCCTACAGCTACGTGCGTCACAATACCTCAATACCTTCTGTCCAGTGCGCTCGCTGACTTCTGCGACAGAGCATGGCACGCGTATAAATACATCGATCCTGCAGAGTCGGGGGCGGTGCTGCCAATCGTGCACGTAAACGGGTTCAAGATCTCGGAGCGCACTATCTATGGCACGATGGACAACAAGGAGCTCATCGCCCTGTTCTCGTATGTCCCATATTTTGCTATCTGCTGTCTGCTATCTAGTGAGTTGCTTATCCTGTTCCACAGCGGCTACGGGTACCAAGTCCGGATCGTGGAGGACCTGCAGAATATTGACCAGGATTTGGCTGGGTCGATGGAGTGGGCGCTTGGCGAGATCAGGAGGATCCAGCGCGCCGCGAGGAGCGGACAGCCGATCGTCAAGCCGAGGTGGCCTGTGCTCATCATGCGCACGCCTAAAGTGAGCAGACCCCGCCCATGCATCCACATCCACACCCACACCCTCTGATGTTCTCTCTTCTCAGGGCTGGACCGGGCCGAAAGAGGTGCACGGCAAAATCATCGAGGGCTCCTACGCATCCCACCAAGTCCCGCTGCCCAAGGCGAAATCGGACGACGTCGAGCTCCAGGCCCTCCAGGACTGGCTCGCGTCCTACAACCCGCACGAGCTGTTCCAGATCAAGGCGGACGTGTTGGCCCATGACGACTGGCACCCGGTCGACGCGATCCTGAGCATCATCCCCGAAACCGCAGCGACGAAGCTCGGCCAGAAGAAGGAAGTGTACGCCGGGTACGAGCCGTTGCGCGTGCCGAGCTGGATGGAGCGGGGCGTGGAGAAGGGGCAGCAGGCCAGCTGCATGCAGGCGGTGGGCGGGCTCCTGAAGGCGGTCATAGCCGAGTCAGTATATGTTATATGTGTATTTTGCGCGTCGCTGTCGACTCTTGCTGACCAGACCCTTGGGCACAGAAATCCGACGTCTTTCCGGATATTCTCGCCAGATGAACTCGTCTCGAACAAGCTGGACGCGGTCCTTGACGACACGGGCCGGAATTTCCAGTGGGACGTCGCCTCCCGCGCCAATGGGGGCCGCGTGATTGAGATCCTCTCCGAGCACACCTGCCAGGGCATGCTGCAGGGCTACACGCTCACCGGCCGCACGGGCCTGTTTCCGAGCTACGAGGCGTTCCTCGGGATCGTCCAAACCATGTGCGCGCAGTACTCCAAATTCGTCAAAATGGTGGGCCTTCCAATATTGAATAATGTACCCCGCTGCGGACCACAGGAGCTAATTCGAGGCAGGCGCGCGAGACGAAATGGCGCCAAGACGTCGGCTCTCTGAACTACCTGGAGACCAGCACGTGGGCCCGCCAGGAGCACAACGGCTTCTCCCACCAGAACCCGTCCTTCATCGGCGCCGTGCTGAACCTCAAAGCCTCGATCGCGCGCGTCTACCTGCCCCCCGACGCCAACTGCTTCCTGTCGACCGTCGCACACTGCCTGCGCGCGAAGAACTACATCAACCTCATGGTCGGGAGCAAGCAGCCCACGCCCGTGTGGCTCTCCCCGGAGGAGGCCGACAAGCACTGCATCGCGGGCGCGTCGATATGGAAGTTCGCCAGCGTTGACGAGGGCAAGAGCCCGGACGTGTGCGTGGCGTCTCCCCTGCGTGGCATCTCCCAACGGCCCGGTGCTGACTGTCGCATCAATAATCTAATAATTTAATATTGCTTCTAGGGTCCTCGTCGGCATCGGCGTAGAAGTCACCTTCGAGGTCATCGCAGCGGCCGCGCTCCTCCGCAAGCACGTCCCGGCGCTCCGCGTCCGCGTGGTCAACGTCACGGACCTGATGATCCTCGCGCTGGAGGGGAGCCACCCGCACGCGCTGACGCGCGAGGATTTCGACGCGCTGTTCACCGCGGACCGGCCTGTGCACTTCAATTTCCACGGGTACCCCATCGAGCTCAAGGGCCTGCTGTTCGGGCGCTCCAGATTGGAGCGCGTCACGATGGAGGGGTATAATGAGGAGGGCACGACCACCTCGCCGTTCGATGTATGTTGCTTCCCGAATCCCAATCCTTCACCGCACACCGTCTGGTTCCTAATTCTTGATCCAGATGATGCTGTGCAACAAGACGTCGCGGTATCACGTCGCCGCCGCCGCCATCCGCGCCGGGGCGAAACACAACCCGGCGGTGGCTGTCGATTCGCACGAGATGGCCATGTTCATGATGCACATGGCCGCGAAAGACAGGGAGTACATCTACCAGAACAGGGAAGGTCAGCTGCATGCAAGAATGCGGCCTTCAATTGACTTTGCGCTAACTAGTATGATTTCCAGATCCGAAGGAGACTTTTGATACTCCCAAGTTTGCCTGAGAATATGCATAGGCTTCGATGTCGATAAACCTGTACAACACGCAATGATCTATTCCAATGCAATGAAAGTCACTTATGCTACATTTGAGGATACCAGAGTCTCAGTCCGAGGGTGCAGTGCGTGATACGCATGGCACAATTATAATCGTCAGAATCTATGTCCACCATTCCTGCCATATTGTCCTTTCTAACCATACATTCTATTCCTTTTGAATCGCTGCCATGATCTCAGGAAACTGGCTCCAATGCTCCATTACAACCCGGGCGCCATTCTCGCAAAGCATCTCGCCAACCGCCTTCGCCTGCCCCGGGTCGTGGTAGCTGCCCGTGTACGCGATGGTATAGATCCCCGCGCGTACAGCGGCGAGCGTCCCGCTCTTGCTGTCCTCGACGGCCACACACTCCCCGTGCTGGACGCCGATTTCTCTCATGGCGTGCAGGTAGATGGCGGGATCGGGCTTGGTTGTCGGCGTGGGCAAGCTGGAGGCGGCGGAGAACACCCAGCCCGGCGGGAAGAACCGGTCCTGGGCGACCTTCTTGATGGACGCCTGCACCCGGCGGAGCGCGCTGGACGACACGACCGCCAGTTTGTATTTCTGCTCGGCGAACAGCGCCTCCAGCACCGGGGTGCAGCCCGCGCACGGTTGGGCGTTCGCTTCGATGTTCTGGATGACGCGGTCCTCCTCCATCGTTACGTACTTCTCGCGCTCCTCGTCGGTGAGGGCGAAGCTGTTTTCCTTCTCCATGCCCTGGAGGACGCCGCGGAAGTTCTGCCCGACGAACGTCTGCATCAGTTCCGCGGCGGTGTAGCGCCTGCTAACCCCGTGGGCTTCGAGAACTTCGTTGCCGAGCTGGGTGCATGCCTCGAAGGCAAGCTCCTCGGAGAGGACGAGGGTGTTGTCGCAATCGAAGAGGAGGGTGGTGATCTGGAAGCGTGGATATCAGCAAGGTGGGAGGTCGGCTGGAATCTGGATACATGTCTCCAGATGTGGCAGAGATTGGAGAGGTGACTCACAGTGGGCATCTTGAGTCTTAATTGATAGACCGGCGGGGACGATTAGTAGCTTTCTGGATTCTCCTTCGGCAAACCCAGAACTAGTTCACAGATTGTTCGCAGATTGCAGTCAGTAGCAGCAGGCAGCAGAGATTGAAGTTTTCAGAGGAAAGGAGATCGCGGTGGGTAAGCTTTAAGCAATGTTGAAGCAATCGCCTATCATTCGGTAGGTCAGGGTATGCGTCGAAGTCAAGCAGACATTCAGCAGGTCTGGGGTAGGAACCGTCACTGTCAAGTCCACCAGGTCCACCATCCTCGGACTCAGTAGAGGAAACTCTTCATGGCGTCCCGGTACTACAATGTTAATGTGCAAAGTACCACAGCCATCGAGTCACCCTCCCTTTCTCTCAAAAGGATATAGATGCGAATATAGACAATGCAAACACTAATTATCGCGAATTTATGACGCGACTTAGCCAGCACCAGTAGCAGGCCTAAGAGTGGTTGCTTGGTCGTGTTACATTTGTTTGTATATAGTTAGGTTTTCAAACTCAGCTAGGTCCTAACGGGGCGCGCACCTACAGAATGACTGCCTCACTCGATCCCGACATTCACCTTCTCTCCTATATGGCCAATCTTTTACGCTCAGCCAAGTCCGGCAATGATTGGACCGTGAATGAACTTGTTGCATACAACATCACTGTTCAATTGCAGGACGTAACCACCTTCTTCGGCGTCAACCCCTTGGCCCAGCCTACAGTTGCTCAAGAAGTCCTGACAAAACTCGACGCAAACGATATGACACATGACGACAACTACCAGCTCCTACGTTACATGGATCTAGCAAAGGATCGTATACCAGAAGAAGAGTCCGCAGTGGACGATTTCGCTGTCCAGTTGCTGACAGTGTTGGGTTACCGGCTTCGACGTAGGGCGATTCGGAGGCGGGCAAACATTCCGCTTACAATTTGCGGAACACAATGTCGCACAATAACCGATGTCTGCATCGTAGATGCAGGTGACACCTTACTCGTTATTCAGGAGGATAAGCGACACAAGGAGCTGAGGGATTCAGAGCCACGACTCATAGCCGAAGCGATCGCCGCCTTTCAGAGCAATAACACCAGGCGGACACAGGACCTCGGTCAGGATCCAGTGGCGGTCAAGGTGATCCCGGGCATTACCATGGTAGGGTCGTCACCCACTTTCTACAAGGTTCCTGTCACGACCGAACTTGCGCAAGCTGTCGCCCTCGGCGAGTATCCTGCCACGCCCACCATCGTGTACGCCCACCTCCCTGACGTGCCTCGCCCAGATCGCCGTCTGAGCGAGGGCATGAAACCCCTCGACAACAGGAGGTCAATCATGGCATGTTACGAAGCGTTTAAGCAGTTTGTCAACTGGTACGTGCTTCATGATTCCCATGATTAGATTTCAATCTAACGACTGTACATATCAGATTCTTGTGTGGACTGATAGGGGGTGGATGGAGCTGTGAAGGCCGAACGGCTACTGAGACCCTTTCGCCTCCCCAACCAATTATCCCTCCCTCCATTGGCTAAAGACAACATACTTCCAAAACAGCCCATCATGAATGAGGCACGTCTGCTGCTTATTATTATAGCTATGTATGATTCTGTAACTTTCTTCTAATTTCTACATTGTACCATTGGCTCATATCCTGGCGTCTCTCCATCGAGAGTATGCTACCAACAGAATCAGGGATACCGTCAAAAGGTAGGATGGAATGCCAGAGGCAAGCCCAGAGCTACGGAGTACGTTTTCTCCCGCGCTGGTCCGACCAGTCGTTGCTTTTCAGTTTTATCTAGCTGCGGCTGTCAATATTCTAAGCTTATCCATCAGCCCTGGTCACTGTCCCATTTTACTGCTCTGCTCTGGCATCTCCGGGCGACAAACTCAGAGACATAGCATCTCACCAACCGCCTTCGTCTGCCCCGGATCGTGTTAGCTGTCGGTGTATGCGATGGTATACTCGTAGATCCCCGCGCGTACAGCGGCGAGTGTCCTACTGTTGCTGTCCTCGACGGCCACACACTCCCCGTGCTGGACGCTGATTTCTTTCATGGCGTGAAGGTAGATGGCGGGATCGGGCTTGGTTGTCGGCGCGGGCAAACTGGAGGCGGCGGAGAACACCCAGCTCGGCGGGAAGAATCGGTCTAGTCGACCTTCTTGATGGAGAGCGCGCTGGACGACACGACCGCCAATTTGTAATTCTTCTCATTTTCTGTCTGCCCACGGGTGATTAACTTCTACCTAGAAATTTTCTCACTTTTGGAACCCGGCTTTCGCAACTCTGGGCTTCCTAATCTAAATGCTGTCCTATTTGCTGTACACGCACCGCTCTAGATCCATAAATGAATCTAAGTATCTGGTTCACCAAATTGCCCTTGCTGCCCTTCGTAGCCTCATGGAACGGCGCATGAATAGACATGAATGACAAGGATGGGGACCGTGATTTCCTCTCACTGGCCGCCTTCTCACCCCCTCCCATTGCGCCGGTGTCCTTCTCTGCACCCACGCTTGCTATCTTCCTATTTTGCCCCGTCGGGTCCTTCGCCATTGTGCTTGGCTACCTTCTTGCCATTTAGAGAACAAGGTCATCTCCATGCAATTCAGGCTCAAGATAACGGACTATCCTTTTGAGAACCTTGCCAGTTAGGGTTCACGACCCGCGCATGTCCAATTCCTTCAAGCAGGTGCCTTTTCAGGCCTGATAATGACTGCCATGGCTCGGTACCGTTATCTCAGAGCATCTTATTCGTGTGTGTTGGGGCCTTAGGACGTGATATACTTCCTGTTCGGTGCACCACGCTGTTTCTCTTAGGTGGCACTGACTTCGTTACCTCTCTTTTGCTCTGTGTGGGTGGCGAGGGAGAATGTTTGGGGCCTTGCGGTCACGGTGCGATACAAAGGTGATATAGGCCAAAATCGTGTACGTCTGCAGTATTAGCTCAATATACCAACAATACACGGTAAGAAAAGCATGAAATCAAGAACAAGTGAAATAAGCGAAACGAAAACAAACAACTGCAGAGCGTAAGCGAAAGACGAACTAAAATGAAGCATAGGGTGATGCATGAGAATGCAGCCCAGGGCAAGGCGATGGATCGTGCTACGGAGCCATGAGCTCATCAACAAAAGAGCTCCACATGTAGACCTGGCTGGTTTCGTGCATCGCTGGTAGTGTTGGAGGCTGATAATTCTGCATGTAATCATACTGGGGATCGCGCTCGTGCTCGAATATAGGAGGCAGATGGGAGGGCCCAAAATCAACCGCACCGTACCCATACTGGTAATTTGCATCGACTGGCTGCGTGGAAAATTCATAGTTTCTGTCGGTGGAAGAAGCTTCGAGGCCGATATTGAAATGGGTAACAGGACCGAGCACTGCTGCCACCGCGGGGCCTCCATCTGGTTTGGCGGGTATTTTAGTTTTTGTGAGTGGTTTATGGCCGCCTACAAGAATGGCAAGTTCGTCCGCCCGCAAAGAGTCGATATCGTCCCTGGATTGTGACTTTTCAAAAGCATGGGGCTTGTATACCTCAGCCATCGTGCTTTGCGATCGTTTCAGGAGCTTTCGGAACGTGTCCTATCGATGGGGCTCATCAGCGTTGCCATTAACCCAGCACTTGCCAGAAGCTTACCATTATGGGTGGCGCCCGAAATTGATCAAATCCATTTTCAAACAAATAGTCCGCTTCCTCCAGGCTCAAAAGGGCATCTCGTGCCAAAGCACAGCGCGGAGCCTTGATCACCAAAGCCCCCAGTATAATCTGTAATTAAATATTTATCAACACGTGAATAGCCTTGTTGGAATTTACTTACACAGGCAGAAAACAAAGATGTCCATAGCCACCACTGGTCATAAGCCACTTGCGGGTGAGCTTCATACAGGCCGCGCATACCTGATACTATCTGAGTAGCACTTTTGTATGCTGCCAGCACCGAAGGCGCCAGTTTGTTCTTAAAAAGATCCAAATGCTCTTCGCGCATCGCCTTTGTATTTCTGCTCGGCGAACAGCGCCTCCAGCACCGGGGTGCAGCCCGCGCACGGTTGGGCGTTCGCTTCGATGTTCTGGATGACGCGGTCCTCCTCCATCGTTACGTACTTCTCGCGCTCCTCGTCGGTGAGGGCGAAGCTGTTTTCCTTCTCCATGCCCTGGAGGACGCCGCGGAAGTTCTGCCCGACGAATGTCTGCATCAGTTCCGCGGCGGTGTAGCGCCTGCTAACCCCGTGGGCTTCGAGAACTTCGTTGCCGAGCTGGGTGCATGCCTCGAAGGCAAGCTCCTCGGAGAGGACGAGGGTGTTGTCGCAATCGAAGAGGAGGGTGGTGATCTGGAACCGTGGATATCAGCAAGGTGGGAGGTCGGCTGGAATCTGGATACATGTCTCCAGATGTGGCAGAGATTGGAGAGGTGACTCACAGTGGGCATCTTGAGTCTTAATTGATAGACCGGCGGGGACGATTAGTAGCTTTCTGGATTCTCCTTCGGCAAACCCAGAACTAGTTCACAGATTGTTCGCAGATTGCAGTCAGTAGCAGCAGGCAGCAGAGATTGAAGTTTTCAGAGGAAAGGAGATCGCGGTGGGTAAGCTTTAAGCAATGTTGAAGCAATCGCCTATCATTCGGTAGGTCAGGGTATGCGTCGAAGTCAAGCAGACATTCAGCAGGTCTGGGGTAGGAACCGTCACTGTCAAGTCCACCAGGTCCACCATCCTCGGACTCAGTAGAGGAAACTCTTCATGGCGTCCCGGTACTACAATGTTAATGTGCAAAGTACCACAGCCATCGAGTCACCCTCCCTTTCTCTCAAAAGGATATAGATGCGAATATAGACAATGCAAACACTAATTATCGCGAATTTATGACGCGACTTAGCCAGCACCAGTAGCAGGCCTAAGAGTGGTTGCTTGGTCGTGTTACATTTGTTTGTATATAGTTAGGTTTTCAAACTCAGCTAGGTCCTAACGGGGCGCGCACCTACAGAATGACTGCCTCACTCGATCCCGACATTCACCTTCTCTCCTATATGGCCAATCTTTTACGCTCAGCCAAGTCCGGCAATGATTGGACCGTGAATGAACTTGTTGCATACAACATCACTGTTCAATTGCAGGACGTAACCACCTTCTTCGGCGTCAACCCCTTGGCCCAGCCTACAGTTGCTCAAGAAGTCCTGACAAAACTCGACGCAAACGATATGACACATGACGACAACTACCAGCTCCTACGTTACATGGATCTAGCAAAGGATCGTATACCAGAAGAAGAGTCCGCAGTGGACGATTTCGCTGTCCAGTTGCTGACAGTGTTGGGTTACCGGCTTCGACGTAGGGCGATTCGGAGGCGGGCAAACATTCCGCTTACAATTTGCGGAACACAATGTCGCACAATAACCGATGTCTGCATCGTAGATGCAGGTGACACCTTACTCGTTATTCAGGAGGATAAGCGACACAAGGAGCTGAGGGATTCAGAGCCACGACTCATAGCCGAAGCGATCGCCGCCTTTCAGAGCAATAACACCAGGCGGACACAGGACCTCGGTCAGGATCCAGTGGCGGTCAAGGTGATCCCGGGCATTACCATGGTAGGGTCGTCACCCACTTTCTACAAGGTTCCTGTCACGACCGAACTTGCGCAAGCTGTCGCCCTCGGCGAGTATCCTGCCACGCCCACCATCGTGTACGCCCACCTCCCTGACGTGCCTCGCCCAGATCGCCGTCTGAGCGAGGGCATGAAACCCCTCGACAACAGGAGGTCAATCATGGCATGTTACGAAGCGTTTAAGCAGTTTGTCAACTGGTACGTGCTTCATGATTCCCATGATTAGATTTCAATCTAACGACTGTACATATCAGATTCTTGTGTGGACTGATAGGGGGTGGATGGAGCTGTGAAGGCCGAACGGCTACTGAGACCCTTTCGCCTCCCCAACCAATTATCCCTCCCTCCATTGGCTAAAGACAACATACTTCCAAAACAGCTCATCATGAATGAGGCACGTCTGCTGCTTATTATTATAGCTATGTATGATTCTGTAACTTTCTTCTAATTTCTACATTGTACCATTGGCTCATATCCTGGCGTCTCTCCATCGAGAGTATGCTACCAACAGAATCAGGGATACCGTCAAAAGGTAGGATGGAATGCCAGAGGCAAGCCCAGAGCTACGGAGTACGTTTTCTCCCGCGCTGGTCCGACCAGTCGTTGCTTTTCAGTTTTATCTAGCTGCGGCTGTCAATATTCTAAGCTTATCCATCAGCCCTGGTCACTGTCCCATTTTACTGCTCTGCTCTGGCATCTCCGGGCGACAAACTCAGAGACATAGCATCTCACCAACCGCCTTCGTCTGCCCCGGATCGTGTTAGCTGTCGGTGTATGTGATGGTATACTCGTAGATCCCCGCGCGTACAGCGGCGAGTGTCCTACTGTTGCTGTCCTCGACGGCCACACACTCCCCGTGCTGGACGCTGATTTCTTTCATGGCGTGAAGGTAGATGGCGGGATCGGGCTTGGTTGTCGGCGCGGGCAAACTGGAGGCGGCGGAGAACACCCAGC
>KV417488.1:0-10769 GCA_001630335.1 Athelia psychrophila | reverse complement strand
TCTCAAGATCGGCGAGATTCCCGAGCCGGTCAAAGCGCGTGCCATAGCCGCTACCGAGGTTTGCGAGAAGAGCTGCTTTTTGTGGGTGACCGTCTGGACTGAGCGCGACCGCTTGCTGCAGGCTCGCCACTGAATTATTGAGATCGGCAAGATCCTCGAGCCGGTCAAAGCGCCTGCCATAGCCGCTACCGAGGTTTGCGAGATGACTTGGTTGTTGTTGTGGGTGACCGTCCGGAGTGAGTGCGACCGCTTGCTGCAGGCTCGCCACTGAATTCTCAAGATCAGCGAGATCCCCAAGCCGGTCAAAGCGCGTGCCATAGCCGCTACCGAGGTTTGCGAGATGATCTGCTTTTTGTGGGTGACCGTCCGGAGTGAGTGCGACCGCTTGCTGCCGGCTCGCCATTGAATTCTCCAGATCGGCGAGATCCCCAAGCCGGTCAAAGCGCGTGCCGTAGCCGCTACCGAGGTTTGTGAGATGGTCTGGCTTTTTGTGGGTGGCCATCCGGAGTGAGTGCGAGGGCTTGCTGCCGGTTGGCGATTGAATTCTTGAGATCGGCGAGATCCCCGAGTCGGTCAAAGCGCCTGCCATAGCCGCTACCGAGGTTTGTGAGATGACTTGCTTTGTGTGGGTGACCGTCCGGAGTGAGTGCGACCGCTTGCTGCAGGCTCGCCACTGAATTCTCAAGATCAGCGAGATTCCCAAGCCGGTCAAAGCGCGTGCCATATCCGCCACCGAGGTTTGCGAGATGATCTGCTTTTTGTGGGTGACCGTCTGGAGTGAATGAGACTGCTTGCTGCAGGATCACCATTGAATTCTCAAGATCAGCGAGATCTCCGAACCGCTCATAGCGTGTGCCATAGCCGCTACCGAGGTTTGCGAGAAGACCTGCTTTTTGTGGGTGACCGTCCGCAGTGAGTGCGACCGCATGCTCCAGGCTCGCCACTGAATTCTCGAGATCGGCAAGATCCCCGAGCCGGTCAAAGCGCGTGCCATAGCTGTTACCGAGGTTTGCGAGATGGCTTGCTTTTTGTGGGTGACCGTCTGGGGTGAGCGCGATCGCATACTCCAGGCTCGCCACTGAATTCTGGAGATCGGCAAGATCCCCGAGCCGATCAAAGCGCATGCCATAGCCGCTACCGAGGTTTGTGAGAAGGCCTGGCTTGCTGGGGTGGCCATCTGGAATGAGCGCGAGGGCTTGCTGCCAGTTCGCGATTGAGTTCTCGAGATCGGCGAGATCGGCTAACGATCCTGGGGCTGCTTGTGAGTCCTGTGATTCATCCACTGAGCCACCCTCGCCGCTCGTTAGTCCTGAGGCTGCCTGTGAGTTGTCACTTTGCGTGCGCGGTATCCTTGAGTTTGGCGGCTGCACAAAGGATGGTCGCGCTGTCACATCTTGTGCGTCGTCTTGCGCTTCTGTTATCTGTTTTGTTTCTGCGTCCGCGCCCAACTCCCCAGGTTGAATTTTTGACTTCTTGCTTGTCTCTCTATTCAACAGAATTCCCATATTCGGCGCACTCGCTTGAAAAATCGAAATCTTGCGGAATAGGTATCTCTCGTCAGGGATGGAGTCTGTACCCGCATGTTGCTCTCTACATAACAGTTTTAAGCAAGGCATCATTGAATATAATAATGCACCTACACTTCTGGAGAGACAATAGATTCCTCTTCTGGCGAGATATTGAATGAGGCATTGCAGTTTGCACTATGCCCTACAATGAGTCACGATATCTCGCAAGAAAGCAATGTGAGACTTACCAAGTCACCCACCCGGTGCACCGGCTATTGATGTGTTTACATCGAGGGCAATTATATCCTTCGCTGCCCTGCCTCTCTTTCGCCTGCTCGTGAAATACAATGCTCATATCAACGGCCATCCCTGGCTGGAGTACGATATAAAACTCCTCAGGATTGATGACTTGGTCATCCTCAGAATTAAAGATCCTGTAGTTGCCCCGCTGGACGAGAACGTCACCCGCAAGATCTCTACAGAATCCAGTGATCACGACATGAAAGTCCTATAATATCGAATTCAAGTGGTGCAACGGCCCTGACTGAATGGTCTTACCTGCGGAGATATACAGAATATCATGGGTACAGGCAGACTACGCCCCAAGTGGTCAATTACAATGACTGTGTCGATCTTTATGTGCTGCAATGATGCCGTCTCTCGTTTAAGCTCTTCGTAAAATACTTCAAGCTCTTCAAGGGTCTCCTTCCCCAGTCCCCGCTTAAGCTCAGGCCACTGGGCGCTGGAAGACAAAATTTTCGTTACCAATTGTTAGCAGATAGTGGATGGGAGTAGCTTACCGGCCTAACGCGAGAAGACATGCAACGAACGAACTGTGACACTTTCGCAACTTCGAGTCAAGCGCATGGACCGGAACCGGAGCACCTTGGCCAATCCCGCCCCATATGTATGTTTGAATGAAGTGAATCATAGCAGGGTAAAACTCGTAGCGATAGTTCGCCAAACTGCTTTGGAGTTCGTTTAGTATTTGGCGGCATTCTTCCACCCCCTTTGAAATGGCGTTGCTGAGACTCTGTACCAGGGCGGTATGCTGATAGACTCGGATTGCGCGATGCACCAACTCTAGAGTTCTTTCAAGAGAGGCCAATGTCTCTGGCAAATCTCTGGAGAAACAGAGCGTCGGATGAGCCCTCATGCACTGCACGAAGCCAATTACCTCGAAGATCGAACGGGCAGTAGAGTTTGTAGACCTGAAGAAAGGGTCGACAGGCAGGTAGACTGTTGTGATCTGGTCACTAGGTGGTACATATGGAACGCAAGGAAGCTGAGCCACGGTGCATCCAGGCGTGAGGGCCAGGGTGGTTGTGATCTGGTCACTATGTGATTCACAGGGTCGTTTGAGATGAGGAATAACTTCTGAATCATCTTGTTCGCTTTCTCCAGCGCGGATTGTCGTGTACAACTCGTGCAGAGTACGCTTGTTTCTGATGATATCGCGAAGAATTTTGACCTGAGCGTCGTCATCTTTTCCTTGTAGAATAGCCCGACTGGCTGAATCTGCCCATTCAAATGAATGATCCGAAGAAAAAACGAGCGAGTGGCACCATTGCTTCGAGTTCGTTGGCAGCATATCGGCGACAGAAGCAAGCTTTCTTTCCAACATGTCAGCGATAGAGGTCAACTTGCTCTGTATGAATTTGAAAATGTCGTCGTCAATATCGGCCTCGCCCCAAGTCTCCACGGGTATGATCTTCACATGCTGGTTGTCGGAGAAGCCTGACTCCGAAGGGGCTGTGATTAAGATTCGGAAGTTGCTTGGTAGGTCGCTCGCCCTTTTCATAAAAGTCTGAATCAGATCTCCTTTTGAACCCCCACTCTTTTCCAATGCGTCGACGACGATGACAACGGGACCAATGATCCTGAGTGCTTTCGCTGGCCCGACGATGAAACTTTCCATTTGGTCTGGTATCACGTTCGTAGAACGCAAGGAATGGCTTCCCTTTACGATCTCGTACAGCGCTGTTTTCCATCGAGTATCCAGGTCGGCGATATCGCGAGCCACGGTGCTCAAAAGATTGCCGCTGTGGCATTCGAGTTGTTGATCATCTTGATCAAAGAATACTGACGATCCGAGCCTCTTCGTTCTGTCGTAATGTTGCGCCATAGTGTGCGCAATGGCAGACTTTCCGCAACCTGCGACACCAGTTAGAACAAGCAACCGGGGAGTGCCATCAACATCCGGCAGATTGATCAATCGATGAAGCTCGTCCAAGACAGCTGTTCGAGTTCCTGGCAGACAGCCCTTGTCCGAATTGTATCTTCCTCCCTTTCCATAGGGCATGTGATCGAGGGTGTTATCAATGCCTGCGGAGAAGTGAGCCTTTTCTGCACCTTACAATTCAGCGTTAACAATGAAATACCGATGTCTTTGGTCCGATCTAGAATTTGGAAGACCGTGATCTCGATGTGAGCAACAGCGCGGAATTGAAAGGCCACTTTCAGCTCTTCCAACTGGTCCTGAACTTTCTGAATTTTTGCGACCGCCTCAGAAAAAGCAAGAGTTGCGGCTCGCTTCCCTGATCAGACAAGGTCCTCAGCGCAGTTTCGAACGAGGAGATGGCGTTACGTGCAAAAGTTTTCGTTTACGGTGTAATGTAGAATGAGATGGGCAGACTCTACCGTCAGACGGCCCATATCTTCAGCTATCTTGCGCTGTGAATCTATGATCTCAAGAGGCTCAACCTCCGCCAAAAAGCTGTGGACATCTTTGATGATCTCCATCAGATTGCACAGTGATTCATCGCGTTCTCGTTGAGCTATAATGGACTGCATTGTTTTGATGAGCGAGTGTATACACATGGAGCGAAATCCGTACCTTGGGTACCAGCGATAGTATAGACCACGCTATCTTGGCGTACGGGTGTATCTTTTGCCGATAGAATTCAGCATTATGACACACGCGATTGGGGCCCAGGAGAGCTCACCTCTGCCAACTTATCAACTATATCGACAAACGGCTTAATCTTGTCTAGCAGCGCGCTCAAAGAAACAGCAAATGGAGTGAGGGTATCCGCGAGCTTAGCAGAGCCACCGACCGCACTCTCGACTTTGTCCGTGATCGGTGGTGCAAGTTGAAGCCTAGCCATACTCTGCCCTGCGAGCCCGATCTCTGCTTCCCTTTGCCGCCGACCTAGACTGTCATCCTGAACGAGAAGGTGCTGGTCCAATAGCACGGAATTTGAGTGTTCATCCGAATTCACGGTCGTATTAATGGAAGCAGGGTTGTTGGTGCATGGCGTTTCCGATGGTTCAAGAGAAGCTGCCGGCGGACATATATTGCTATCCTGAAGAGCAATTGAGAATATGAGCCCGACTCCACTGCGTCGATTCATTGTGCGACGAATTCGAACAACTGTTTCTGGTCGTGCATTAGTACTTTTATCTTATTTTATAGAGCTAATGTGCAGTGACAGGCACCTAAGGAACTTTCTTCGAGAAGATCATGAATGGTATCCTTCGAGTGACCGATGAGCTCAACCCGGCCGCTAATGAGATGATGGTCGAACACTTCGATTTCGAGGGGGGATGACAATCCAAGAGCTCGTCTGCCAGGTCCAAGTTAGTGCCAAGTAGCGTACATATGCTACTTTTAGACCTACAAGGAGAACTTGTCACTCCACGAAGTAGTCGTACTGCCTTTTATTGGTCCAGTGTCATACTCGATTCCATCAAGAATGAGCTTGACAGAGAACAACTTCTTGACCCATCTTGTTGGCCATGGTGACTCCGGAAGGTGGTCGCACTTGATATCTTCGTGATTGTAAGATCGTTGTTCCAAGTTTCACAGAGTACACTGTACCTTGTATTTGGAACTCTATGCTTTGCGGCATCTCACTGCAATGGTATTCAGATAGAAAAAGAACGACAATGAAGATGAACTGGGCTCACGATTGCACGATGATGGACTGATAAAAGAAAAGGAGGCTGAGCGTCACAGCCTCGTGTGCCACAGTTATGGCCGCTCAGACAACGCTCATATGCAACATAATCTCCGGGCCAGTGAGCGTTTGCACTTCACGGAATCACCGGCAAGACCCGTTCCGGGACACAGTTACTTGAAATGGAGGTCATTCACCGAATGCTGAGTAGTGCTGAGCACACCTACTTATCTCCTGCGAATAAGGGGTCGCTCTTCTGCTCTGTGCGCGCTGCGCACATGGTGGTGGCCCTGCTATTTTGTTGGCACAGCGGGGTAAAAGCAGCCCGGCGATCGGGCGGGACTTGGAGGCTGGTTTAGCAATTTGGCAGGAGGTACAGACAACCTAAGTCCGGGTTGGATTCTAGAGAAGTGTTTTCCCCCACCCCATACTTACTGTCCTTTCAGGTCAAAATTCTTCGAAAGGGGAGCAATAGCAATTGATGCCCCGGGACTTTTTTCATCTAAAGTCGACCAGACTACGACTCACGACGACCAGATCAGCAACACACTCTGCATGGATAAAACACGCTTGGAACCCCGTAATTCAAAGAAACTGGTGTTTCAGCGGTGCTCGACGTGTCCATAAAGTCTCGCTCCTGCCTTTGTATACACTCCCGTGAACTTGTACAACAAAAATATTGCTTGGTATGGCGGAATTCCTACTGGAAGAGCAGCTCTCCACCATCGCCCTCCTCCAAGCCATGTACCCCCTCCCCTCCGAGCTCGTCATATCCTCCGACACAGCTACCTTCGTGGATGGTTCGGCTGCGGGACCCATAGCCAAGTTCACGCCTTCCGCCCTTGATCTCGTCCTTAGGCTTCTGGTAGACGACAACGAGGCCCTGCCGCTCGAGCTTGGCATCTCCCTCCCTCTCGTCGAAGCCGACGCGGAACGCTCCAGGGCCCGGCTCGCCCTAGTGCGCCAGCCGGATTTCCTCACGCGATCGGCCTACGAGACTCTCGCGGGCTCCTTCCCACCCTCAGACCCCGATGTATCATCGAGTGAGATCGTGCTTTCTGCCATCGAGCACGTCCGCCACGAGGCGTCATCGCTGTTGATGCAACTTCTGGCAGAAAGCGCTGCCGCCGCCAGTGCCAAGTCCGCGCTGCAGGACACAGGGAAAACAGCCAAAAATAATGGGAAGGAGAGGCTGGAAAGGGTGTGGTTCTGGTTCCCCAGCCTGTCGACAAAGGAGAAGCGACGCGATCTGGTCGAATACGCGCCGCGGTTCGGGCTGACGGGCTTTGTGCTCGCGGGCAAGCCGGGACTGCTGTGTCTGGAAGGAGACGGGAGACAGGTGGACAGGTACATGGCAGCTATCAAGAGCGAATCCTGGGGCGATATCCCAAGCTACCAGAAGAAGGTGAGCCTCTTCGCTGCCCAATCCCGCCCTTTGCCGTCAACTAACTGTCCCCGCCCGAAGGTCACCGAGCGCCTCAGAAATCCCCTTCTCTCATCCGCCAGTCGCCAGTTCACCTCCATGACGGAGATCACCCATCTCATCCCCCAGCACGGGCAGCACAACCACCGGGGCGACATGACCGAGGTGAAGCGCTTGATGGAGGAGTGGGGGGTGGGCGATGACTTTGCAGCGGTGATCAATGGAAAAATCATACACACGACTTTGTGATCGGGCGGAATCGAACGGGAGCGTGTTTACTGGCTTGCAACTCAGCAGGTGCTGAACGTCATCTTGCTGGTGTTGCGAAGGGTCAGGGTAGATGGAAGCGGGGTAGATGCCGATGCCGATGCGCTTCTGGGCACGGACGCGGGCGAGTGCTCCTCACTCAGACTGATGAGTCAAGGCGGTCCTGGCAGTCGAGCGTCTGCAGCTGCTGGTCCGATCAAACGCCATCTCACACATACTCATCTGTGAATATACACACGAACGTACTGTCCTCACCTGGCTCGACAGCGATCTCGTTGCGTGGGTGTTGCGTGTGCCAGTTGGTGCTTTTGCTGGCCAGACCCAGCGGTATCGCCGTATGTTCCTCGTCCCTCAGTTTCTGCCCAACGCCAAACCTACCAACCTCGATTCCCGCCACGCCTTCTTCAAGTTTGCATGTATATCACTTGCAACTGAACATATGTGGGCTGAGCGTTTCGTCACCGCTCCACAGGGCCCCGGTCAACTTACGTTGGTCATGCCCAGTCATCATGTTGCACTGTCCATGTCCGAGCATCCATGCTTCGTCAGGCGTCGCTCCCAGCTAGGGATCGCGGTCGATATTCGCATCTTCTTGTCTTACATCACCCGGACATCCGGCTGTTTTGGAATATTTCCTGCGGGCCATCGCGAATGGGTGAAGGGCCGGCGTGGGCACAGCGCTTACATTGCCTGAGCACCCAGGCATTAGCAAGCGCATTACATACCATCCTGAACGGGTGAAGGGACAGCGTGGACGCAACCGCCCTCGCGAGATCCCATTCGCCTTATACCCACCACGGTATTAGCTCGAACGCCACCAACGCTCAGGGATTGAGGACTCGGAACCAGGACCATGCGCAGTTTTAGAAGTTTAAGGTTGGGCACGGCAGGGTGGTTGGTGATGCACTGATGATGGATCAGCCGCTTCCCTTACTCTTGTGCCAACGATGATACGATTGGATCAGGTTACTTCATCACCAAACTCGATTTTGCCAGTGAACGCGATAAGTAGAGCGGACGCCCACTATTATCCTCAACCCTGTTAATCCAGCCAGGACTTGACCCACATTATGGCTATTCCTCAAGGAATGACCCCAGCAACCGACGAGTGGACCTCTTCTTTTAATCGACTACGGATGCGTACCGCGCGTTCGCGTTCGAGCACGTATACTCCTGATTCCCACCATGCCGACTAGGACTTGATATGGCTACTATTTCTCTTGGGCGGCCGCCGCCCCAGCGCAGTTGGTCCCTTTTTTGATTGATTATGGACGCGTGTCATCTCATATAAGCTCTCTTGGTCTGTAGCGAACCCGTCTGTGGCGTGATTGGGGGTGTAAGGCTATCGACAGCGATTCTGACGCTGGACAGTGTTTGAGTTCAATGATGACAGCACCATTGAGGGGCTACGTTGAAAACGATGGTGAAAAGAAACGGGGTGCATACCATTGAATGATACACGGTGGAAGGGATCTAAGAGAGATTGTCGGGGGCGAGAGGAAGCTTCGGGAATCGGGATCCTGAGCTCGAGAGGAAGCCCTGATGGCAGAGAAGGGAAGAAAGGATGAATTGTCCCCAATGTCGGGGCGGGTCTCTATGATCACTATGTCTTATGGCTGTCTATCTCTACTGAACCATTTCCACCTCTATTCCAAGGGGAAAAGCAATAATCAGCACGGATCGCGGAATGCCCGATTCGCATGACACTCACAATGACCCACAGAGACCAAACGAGGACGCTGACCAGACTTGTTCGCGCTCAGTGTTCACTGTTCGTATTCGATGTTCATTGTTCGTATTCGATGTTCCAGGACCGTGTCAAGCTCAAAGATTGATGTCGCTGTTGTGCGTGCCTCCGCCGGGACCGCAGACAAGTTAATGTCGACGTCCTGTGCGCGGTCCAGCGAGCGCAAAATCATGGCGCGAAAGACTTTGCAAGTCATGACGACTTCTATGGCATATGCTGGCACCGAAAAAATCGCTTGGTAAATCGGGCTGATTGGTGAAACGGCAGTGATGGCTGCTAACAGATTAAAAAACATAGTGATGCTGGAGATATTGCGCTTAAAACCGGAAAGTGGCATGTCAAGGACTGACGATTGAGACTCACAAGTAGTAAAATTGACTATCTTGGAGAAGGTGACGCATTGTGTGAGGAAGGCCGTACCCGCGGACGAATGATGGAATACCAGGTGTTCTTTTGAATTTCGTGTAGGAGGTTAGCCGGACGGAAATCGAGAGAAAAATGCAGGTATCATATGCCGCAGTGAACCACATAGAAAATATGGGGATTAATCCCACATCGACGACTGCGCAATGGCCAGTCTGTTTTAGAGACTAATGTCAAGTTTTCCGTGTGAGTGCTCATTGGTAGAAGCTTGCTGCAGCGCTAGACTCACCGAAGTGCGTGTCATAAACACAACCGTCATCCGTGCGCACACCACGGCAAGCCAAGCAACTCCAGAAACCAACTCGACTAGCTTGGAATTGTTATAGACTGCGCGGACGCGAAGAAGAAAAAGATAGGTCTTAGCAGCACTTCCAGTCATGGTCATGAGGCCGATTCCACTCATTAGGGCTGAGCACCTATTTTCGTCTGCGGATATTTTGTCAAGATCATATATACAGAATCCCATACTCATCAGCAGGGCTTACCTGGCGGAACTATGGTGAGAAAGACCAAGCTCAAAAGGCATAGTATCACGGCAGTAGTCCGTGCGACAAAATATGCAAGGACAGCAAGGCTTCGTCCACATCTCTTCACTATTCGAGATTCCTCCTCAAGGGTAAGAGCCCAATCCCACGTCGAAACCTGGCGCGCGTTAGGTGGCGAGCCGAAAAACTATATGAGGCGAGCGTACCGTCAATGCGAACGAGGCAATATATGTCGCAGCTTGCGTCTGTTGCAGCAGTTGCACTGCCATCGTTGCTGTCACATCTATCAAATCCGAGGGGCGTGCAGGTTCCATTCAAGATTCAGACCTGGGATGAGATCCAGAGATACATACACCTCAGCGGACACCGAGGTATACGAGGAGAAATCAGGCAGGATGATTTGCAAAATTTAGTAGTCCCAAGTTATATAGTATAATTCTATTTAGAAACCCTGTGGCGACCATGTTTCAGCCTAGGCCGGGTGCCACTAACTAATTAGTGGGCGCGTGTTTCTGTTCAATCCTCCTACCGTCCCTTCGGCCTGGTTCCTCTTGCGTCAATATATATCTGCTACCTCTGTCCTTACATTATTATGTGTGCATGTGTGAGCTCACAAATACAAACACAGACTGAATATTGATTATCCGCGGACGGATTGACTGCCGACTCACGGGTCACACAGGCTCGTGCCAGAGGAGCTGGATGACGTTATGGATGATCTAGTGAACACACGGTCAATCATTATATTCGAAGACAGGCCTAGCATTAACACACATTTGACAGACGGGAACTCAACGCAAACGCGTGTCGCGGTCTATCTCAGAGGACCATTGCGACACAGCTGCCGGACGAACAAGATCGAAATGCGCCATCGAGGAGAAACAAGTGCTCGGTATGTCCTTAAATTGGGCATTAACGAACTCGTTTCCCTGCTGTTGTGGGAGATGGGTGAACGTTGTATCCTGCATTCGATAGCAACTTAGGGGATGCCTCAAGCGCGCACCAGTGCGCCGGTGC